>JAAALK010000079.1:23345867-23652604 GCA_019279435.1 Zizania palustris
CAAAGGTTCGAGCAAAGTCCGAAGACCAGTTGTTTGCCCTAAGAAAGGAGCTAGCAAGGGGAGCATACTTATTGCCTGTTGGTCATCTTCATCCAGCGAAGGACCGGAGCGTTGGCTTGTGGTCTTCGGAGCCTCTGGAGACTGGCCCTCCCCGGAAGATTGGCTTTCGTCTGTTGAATCAGATGGAGTTGATCCGGAACTCGCAGCAGGGAGGGGTTCTATATGTCTTTTGCCTCTTCCAGGTCCCATTTGAGTAGCTCTCTGGGTTGGCTCCAAAGTCGTCGAAGGTCTAGGAATTGTCTCTTCCTGGTGGACCTCTTCCATAGGAGTGGACTCTGTAAAAAAATATATAAAGTATTACACATTGTATAAATACACAAAATAAACATGAAAGAGTTATTCGAAGTCTACCTTCGACATTTTGCAAAGGAGTCATCATCGGACTGTTCGGCGGATCGAAGGCTAGATCTTCATCCGAATCAGCCGTTAAGTCTTCGACTGTAGGAGCATCGTCCTGAGCAGTCCTTGTTGCCTCTTCAGGAATCGAAGCCATAGTAGCTTCGACCCCACTTTCATTCACAGGAACTTCGTCCTGAGGTATATCTCCTTGAACTGCCGAAGTCCTTGGTTGCTCAAGGTTATCTTGAGACTCCGGCATGTTCGCAGGTACTTCGGCTTGTGCAGTCCTTTGAGCTTCATCTTCGTCTATTAGACGCACAAGCAATCTCCCTTCATCCTCTTGGGAGTCAGAGACTGAAGCCCTTGAGCTCGAAGGCGCAGGATTCGAAGGTGCAAGATTTTTTCGCTTCCGAGCCACCTTCTTCACCAGAGTCTTTGCAGAGCTCGAAGTCCCAGCTTCGGCTTTCCTCTTTTTGGGTCCTTTCTCCGAAGGCACCCAATCCATCAGAGGGGGCGGAGTGATTTCCAGCATTCCCCATACTCTGTTAAATCTCTCCCAACTCCCAACCAACTCAATTCTCCATTCTTTTTCGGTCAGAGTTGGAGCGCCCAAAATCTTCTCCGAAGCCCTTATGATTTGCTCCGAAGTAACAGGGGCTGAAGAAGCTAAAAAAATAAATCAAGTTAGTTTTTCTTCGAATGAATATACATAATACATGTTGTCTTTGAAGTTACCTGTAGGGCTTGAAGTCAAAGTGATTTTTCGGATACCGCCTTCCGAATCCTCTTTGAAGATGATAGGCCAGTTGGCCATCAGTGGAGAGATTTGTAACCCGAGGAACTCTTCGGCTAAGTCCCGCATGCTCAACCTTCGGCTGATCCTTTGAAGTAGGTTGAGGCGAGCTTCGAGCTGACCTTGGCCTGGTTGCACTAGGGCTTCTTTCCGGAATTGGATCTCTTTCAAAGGTCCGGCCAAAGGATTGCTCGCCCCAACTTCGGCATAAAACCACCTCATGATCCAGTCAGTATACCATCTTGCATTGATGGCCTTAGCAGGAAATTGAAGGGCATATTCATCTCGAAGCCTAAAATTGATACTTCCGAAGGCTACTACTACTTTTTCACCTCCGGGACCTACGAAAGTTTTTGGCTGGCACGAAGCTCTATATAGCGCAGCAAAGATCTCTGCCCTCCCCTCACAACCTTCGGCTCTAAACGCCCATTCGAAGATAGCCAGACGAGCTACTGCGTTCAGAGACAGTTGAGGAAGGGTGACGTGAAATAAGTCAAGTACCTCCGCCAGGAAGTCAACTGCGGGAAGACCCAAGCCGGCTTCGAAGAAGGCTTCGAAGACGACCACTTCTCCGGGCCTTGGTGACGGAATGAGTTCTTTTCCGGGCTTGCGGATCATAACTCCGGTGCCTATCCTCCCTTCTACTGCGATTGCCAGTGATTCCCTCTTGTAGGTAGAAGATCCCAGTTGGAAGGATTAGTCCAAATACTTCGTTGATGACGGGCAGAGACCTTGATCTTCAGCATTTTGAGGATTTCTCCCTCCTGCCGCCATAGATGTCGTTGCGGATGCCGGAGGCGCCGTCGCCAACGCCGCAGCCGCTGCTGCTGCAGCCGCCTGCTGCCGAGCCAAGGTCGACGGAGCTCCAGAACCCTTGGTCTTCACCATTGCAGTCGCTGGGTTACTTTGGGAAAAATGGAGGCTAGGGCTCAGAGAACTCAAAGGGCTCAGAAGGTGTTTGTTTGCGAGGGAGCGGTGAAAAGGTAAATAGGATTGTTCTAGGCCCTCTATTTATAGCCTAGACTTCACATTTTTACCGTTAGTCCATGCCGTTTCGCATTCCTGCCGTTACTTTTTCTCCGAAATTAACACATTCTACAGTTTCTGTTAGAAGAAGGAAACTAACGGCTATTTATTCTATGTCTAAAAAGCTTTTGGATTCCTTGAGTCGGTTCTAAGATAGTTCGAAAGTAATTATCTTAAAACTGATTCAGAGTTTATGTCTTCGTATATTTCGGAGATGAATTAAAATCTAATAACCCCTATGCTTGGTTATTTTTTCCTTCTGTATACTGCTCTCCTAACATTACAGGTTAAACAGAGAAGAGTATTCGAGGGGCTACTGTTGGGGGGAAAATATCTCATCTTCGGGGTTATTGCCGTAACAGCAGAAAAGCTGATAATGGATTCGAAGGTTTCCAGACGTCCATCTTCGAAGATTCCCTGAGTCAAGCTCGAAGTACGAAGATAGGCATTGGTTCGGAGTACATCTTCGAACTAAGGCTTTTTGAGATCTTTATTGCCAGCTAAGATGGAAGATTTATCTTTTATATTATTAGATTAGTCTTTTACCATTTTAGCCCTAGCAAGGATACCGAATAGTTTCCACTATGTCGGTTGTAATAGAGGGGTAAATAGGTCTTTTCCTTAATATTTGGGCCTATAAATACCCCCCATTTCACCCTGTAATAGGGACCGAATACAAGTTATTCAATACACACTTTCGAACCATTCTAAGTTATTATCCTTTCGGAGGCTTAGAACAGTTCACTTCGCAAACACTCCGTTTGTTAGTTTCTAATCTACAGAAACCTGTTAGCGTAATCTTTTACGCCAACACTAGGATGGGAAGACAAAGCCATCGTCCTCCAACACCCCTCCAAGTCATTGCTCTGGTATGGCCAATGGCACAGTGGGGAATGGATCTCATCAGCCCCTTCATAATGGCGAAGGGTAGCTTGAAGTTCGTGGTGGTAACAATCGAATACTTTCTAAACGGGTCGAAGCTGAACCCTTAACTGCTATCACTTTGAAAAAATGTGTAGAAATTCTTTTGGCAAAATATTATTTGCATGTTCGGAGTGCCTAGAGAGTTGACAATTGATAATGGCACCCAATTTGATGCCAAACCTTTTAGATAATTCTGTGGAGAGCTAGGCATTAAAATGTGCTTTGCAGCTGTCCATCATCCCTAATCCAATGGAGCCGTGGAGAAGGCCAATGGAAATATTATGTCCGGCTTAAATCAAAGGATTGTAGGGATGGCAAAGGGGTTGTGGACCGAAGAGCTCCCTAAGATTTTATGGTCCATTCAGACCACTCAAGCTAGGTCTACAGGTTTTACCCCATTTAGGTTGTTGTTCGTAGATGAAGCCATGGCTCCAACGGAGCTGAAAGGTGATCCCTTCGCACAACGGAACCAGAAGTTAAAGATGAAAGAAACACTTCGCTTGACGTGTCCGAAGAAACAAGGCTTCGAGCTGTCGCTAATTTGAAAAAGTACCAAGATCAGACGAAGGCATGGTATGACCCAAAGGTAAAAGTTAATGAACTTAGGTCAGGTCATTTGGTACTGTGAAGTGTAACTGCTCTGGGGAAATTAGGAAACAAATGGGAAGGACCATATATTATCCTACTTTAGGGCGCCCCGGATCTTATAAATTAGCATATTTAGAAGGGGAAGAATTAAAGCATGCATGGCATGCAGAGCACCTTAAACATTATTATGCTTAGGGGCTCCTTGTAAAGAATTGTAAAGTACCTTTCTAAATGAATAAAAGCTTATGGTTCGAATTATGCTTACCCCCAATATTCCCTACCGCTGGTGGACGCATCAGGAGAATGGAGATGCTTGTGGAGGTAAGCATCTTTCATCAGAACCCAATAAACGGCCTTCGAACCATTGTTTCGAAGCTTTCGTAAAAGAGCCGAAGGTGGCCAAAACCTACGGATTACGAGCCACCGGCTTGAAAGCATCCGTAGAAGAGTACAAGGACTATAAAATCATGGAGTTAGAACAACTAGTTCGGACCATCCATTAAAGAGCCGAAGGTGGTCAAAACCTATGGATTCCGAGCCACCAGCTTGAAAGCATCCGTAGAAGAGTCCAAGGACTATAAAATCATGGAGCTTGAACAACTAATTCGGAGCATCCGTTAAAGAGCCGAAGGTGGACAAAACCTACAGATTCTGAGCCATCGGCTTGATAGCATCCGTAGAGGAGTCTAAGGACTATAAACAAACAGATTCCGATCCTCCGGGTTCGAAGCATCTGAAAAGAGTCGAAGGTGACCACATTATGAGATTTCAAGGCCCTGGCCAAATGAACCCCATCAAGAGTCCTAAGTGACCTTTTTCGGAGCTCTAATTTATAAGTTCGAAGCTCCTTACAAAGTCCATAGTGACCATCTTTACTGGCATCAAACCATTAGTTCGATATCTCTACTAGGAAAGATATCATGATACAAACATATAGTTCGAAGAACACTACGAAAAAGTAGAATTCGTGGTTATCAAGTACTATTTGTGAAGCCTCGGCTTTAATATGTTGGGCGTTGTGCGCGACCGACCCTATTGCATTGCATAAGGCCACCACCCCCCACAAAGAGGGGCACGAGAATAAAGCACAATCAAACGATGCTTCTCAAATAAATTATATTGCTTGACAAAGTCACATTACAAACATCGTAATCAAGAAAAATTAGTATCTAAGCCTAAGTAGAAGAAAAGACCTCTCTAACCCCTAGAGCTACCTCTGGGACTAGCTCAGCCTTCATAGACTTGAGTTCCTAAAACCTTCCTTTTGGTTCTAGTTTGACTGCCCTTTTGCGAAGCTCTCCAGAATTTCTACTCTTCCTGAAGTTCGGCCTAAGTTAGAAGCCGTTCGGAGCTAGCCTCCGTCAGGTCGTCGACTTGATATTCCGAATCAGACCAATCTACATACTCCAAAGATGAAGATGTTATTATTTTATCTTCTTCTTTGATATATGAGAGCACTTCGCTACAAATATCGGGTGCTATCTCTCTGTGTTCCCCCCGAGGAAAAGAAAATCATGAGCGCCTATAAGGCCTTAAGCTCTCAAGAATGTCCCATTGTTGGCAAAGCCCTTCGTCAGGTTCTAATACTTCGAGATCAAAGTCCGAAGCAGGTGGCAAAACCTAAAAACAAACATCCAATCAAAGACTTTTCATTCATTGGAACAAAAGAACATTACAAAGTCTTTTTTACATAACAAAAGCAGTTGGCGGAGGCGAAGCAGTTGGCGGAGGTGGAGCCGGAGGCCTCATCTGTGTTTTTCTCTACCGATGGGCTTTGTCGATCCATGCCTTGGCCGCAGATTTGTTATCTACATTCCAGGTTTCTCAGAAGGCTTCCCAAGCTAAAGCGACGTCTAGCGATGGTTGCAACAAGCCTTTGTCAGCAAAGCCTATAGGCATCGAACCCTTCGCCGGAGCAATGGAGACCCCAATGGCTTCGAGGTGACGAAGGACTCTGATCCCGGATACTTGTCCAGAGATTTCTCCATAGCGAGTACAAGAGCCCTTCATCATCTTGGTTGCCGGCTGGATCATCTTGACCTTACGACCAAGAGGTTCATCCACCATAGCTGAGGAAGATGGGAAGACTATTCCAAAATATTCCAGAACACCCCGGAGGGTGTCCTTGGTCTAATCAGCCACCTCGCTGTGTTTCGCCTTGACCCTCGTCTTGTCAGTGGCGATGGTGGAAATCTCAGTTTTCTTCGTCATCAAGTAATTCTTCTGAGACAACGCTTGCTGAAGCGCTTCTCAGAGAACAAGTTCAGCCCTAGAAGTCAACTCCGCTACACAAAGCTTGTCGATTTCAGCTCTGAGCACCACCCGCTCTGCTTGGAGCTCTTTAATTGAAGACGTCAGGCCAGCGTGAGCATGCTGCTCCATTTGAAGTGCCTTCTCCACAATGGCCTTCACCCTCTGCTCTTCGTGGAGTGTTTCCTCTAATTGTAGGGACTTATATTCGGAGCCCTTGAGATCCCTCTAGAGCGTTGTAACCTTCCTTCTAAGACGATTAAATTCGAGCTCGTTGGAAGTTGTCGCCGCTCTAGCAAGAACAAATTGCTGCAAAAATCAAAGTAAGTATGGTGTAACTACAATAAATTAAATGTACACTATGTCCCTCGCATACCTGGAGGGTAGCCCTTTTGAGGGCAATGTCTATCTCTGATCCATTGGCTTCGCTCAATGCGGAGACCAGCTCGGAGTTGCCAACCTCTTGGCTCTTTTCAGTCAAGGGCTACAGGAGAGACCAAAGCCATGTCCGCTGCTCCAAGAATGGAGCTAACAGTGGGAGCCAGGACAGGGCTCTCCGATCATCTTCGGCGGGATCCTCCTTCGATGCATCCATCGAAGGATTGTTCTTCGACCTCGATGGCGTCATCACCAAAAAAGGGAGAGGCACAGGCCAAAACTTTTCTTTACCTCTGCCCATTGCAGGAGCCGCCAGAGCCACCTCTTATGTCGGAGTGGTCCCCTCTGCAGGAGTGACCCCCTCAGCTAAACAGCTCCAACTGAAGTAGTCTCCGCTGCCAGAGCCACCTCTTCTATCGGAGCCTCGACCCCAGCTGGAGCCGAGTCCTTCGGTAAGGCTCCATCTCGAGTTGGCGAAATGTTGCTCCCCAAAGCATCTACAAACATAAGGTATTTATCAATCATCTAAAAGATATTGTCAATACAATGAAATTATTTCAGGTATGATGAATCAAGAAGTCAAGACTGAAGGCTTACCTTCGTCTAAATTTTGAGGAAGGATTACGGGATCCCCTAGATACTCGTACATTCTAAGGTACTCCTCGATGTCTTCCCCCGAAGTTCGGGCTGGAGTGGCAGACGTAGAGGTCCTTACCTCAGTCACCACCACTCCGGTCACGGGTGAAACAGAGCCCACTAGCTCCATTTCCTGAACCCCTACGGGCACATTTCAAACTGTCTCCTCCCCTTCAACCACCGGCACCACCTCGGTGTCGGCCCGAGGTGGATCCTTGGTTTCGGTCCGAGAATCCCCTTGCCTCCAAAATCTCCTTCTATTCAGACTCCTACGAAGAAGAGCTCCGAATGTCTAACGAAGGTGGAGACACCGGAGGTGAAGGGAGCTTAGCCTTCCACGCCACCTTTTTCGTCGGAGTCTTCGCGTCCTTGGAGGTCCCAGCAGCAGCTTTCCTCTTTGGAGAGGCCGGACCCACTGCGTTGAAGCTTGGAAGAGGAGGGTCTTCGATCCTGAGTGCACTCCACACTCGGTTGGATCGTTCCCAGCTCCCAACTAGCTCCACCCTCCATTGCTACTCCACTGCGGTAGGGGCCCTGAGCACCCTCTCCGATGCCCGAGCTATTTGCTCTGGAGCCAGCGCCAATGGAGCCGATGAAACAAGGTAACAATCTATTAAGAAAAATTATAGATATTCTGTAAAATTAATATAAGTGCAGGACATATCGAAGTGTTACCTAGAGAGTTCGAAGTGATCTCTCGAAGCCCCCCTTACGAAGTGTTGTTGAAAATAATGGGCCAATTGGCCCCGAGCGGAGGTATCCGGAGGGCGATGAATTTCTCCGCCAAGTCTCGCATGCTCATGCGCTTGGCCACTGAAGACAACAACCCAAGTCACGTTGAAAGCATACTTGAGTCCGAAGTCACCTTCGTCTCCCTCCTATACCATATCTCTTGTAGGGGACCCGCGAGGCCGGAGTCTTCACCAACCTTGGCATAAAACCACCGGAGTATCCAATCAGAGTACCACTGGTCGTTGATCGCCTTCGCTGGGAAATTCTTCAAGTGCCCCTTCTGGAGGATGAAGTTGACACTCCCGAAGGCTACCAGCGGCTTGGAGTCTCCAGGTCCGTCGTGCGGCTTGGGTTGGTACGAAGCTTCGTTGGTCTCCACGAACACTTCGGACCTTCCTTCACACCCTTTGGCTCAGAGGGCCCACTCGAAGACTGCCATCCTAGCTATGGCATTCGGAGACAAATGCAGCAAGGTGACATGGAACACCTGCAATACTTTTGTTATGAAGATTATTGAAGGGAGTCTGAGTCCGGCTTCAAAGAAGGCTTTGAAGACAATGACTTATCCGCTCCTCGGTGCTTGTATCACTTCTTCCCCAAGGATTCGAGTCCTCATCCCCGAACCTAGTCTTCTTCTCACTGCCTCCTCGACGGACTCCACCATGGAAGTCGATCGCCCGAGGATGAAGGTCTACTTCAGTGCCTTTTTCGATGGTGGGCAGAGTTCTTGTGGATCCTTGGGCCAAGAGCCTCCTGGAGCTCCTCCCATTGCTACCGCTGCAGATGCAACCCATGCTTGCCACTGGGCCAAGGTCGCCTCTGCCGGTGGCACTCTAGCACTTGTTCTCACCATCGGTGGAGCACTCGAGAGTTTTAGAGAGTAAAGGCGAAAGAGGAAAGCGTGGAAATGTCGAAGCACAAAAGCTCTATAAAAACTTTTCACCGCTAATCACCTTCCTCTTTTATCACTGCTTCGTCCTCGTTCAGCATGATTCATGCATGTTTCCACATTTGCAGATTCAACCTGCGTCAATGACAGGTGGGGCCAAAGGGTGAAAGAATGTGAACCAGTGGTAAACTTTTATGGTTGTTGCTTTCTCGAAAGGCCTAACGGCTATTTGAGGGATAACAGTACAAAAGTAACAGCTCTTTGTGGTTTACTTCCGTTATAATGGTTCAATTTCCTTCGGAGTAATCATAAAGAGGTCCAAGTTCGAAGCCTGGATTTGATGCATATCCAACGCTAAGGATGCTTCGAACAATTATAATACCTTGCATTCTTTTTAAGTTCCTGAGCATGAAAATATTTCTTGCGTATACTGCTCTCCTTGCTATATAGGCTATCCGAAGAAGCGTATTCGAGGGGATACTATTGGGGGAAAATACTTCATCCCTAGGATCCTCCTAGATTCCACACAAATACATTATATAATGAAGATAAAGGCAAGTCTTAGTTTCAGAGCCCAAGACTCCCTCTGAACTAAAGGGCTCGAAGCCGAAGGTTCCATCCAGGCTCTGATCCGAAGAGACCCTCTTAAGAGCTTCCTCACCGGAGTGGAAAACAACCAGAAGGATGAGACATCTACTTTATCAACATCCTTGGAGCATGTTCTACCATATTAACCATATACGGGATACCGAAATAGTATCCACTCTTGTTTGCTGGGTGTAGAATTGATAGGAAAAGTACCTCTGGTACTTGTCATTTTCTGGGTACCTCTCTTGTTTGCTAGTCTTCCCGCAAACAGTCTAGCGTTGCACAATCTATGGCTAAGGTCGAATATGTTGCTGCAACTAGCTGTTGCTCTCAGATTTTCTGGATGGTTTCCACTTTGCAGGATTTTGGGTTAGAATATATGAGTGTTCCATTATTTTGTGATAACACCAGCGCTATTTGCATCGCAAACAACCCAGTTCAGCATTCCAGAACCAAATACATTGATGTGAGATATCATTTTCTTAGAGATCACAATGAGAAGGGTGATATTGAGCTTCAATATGTTGATACCCATAACCAGCTTGTCGACATTTTTACCAAACCCCTTGATGCGTCTCGATTTGCTTATTTGTGTGGGGAACTTGGTATTTGTCATTGCTGGGGGGAAATACTTCATTCTCAGGATCCTCCCAGATTCCAAGCAAATACATTATACAACGAAGATAAAGGCAAGTCTTAGTTTCGGAGCCCAAGACTCCCTACAAACTAAAGGGCTCGAAGACGAAGGTTCCATCCAGGCTCCGATCCGATGAGACCCTCCGAAGAGCTTCCCCGCCAGAGTGGAAAACAACCAGAAGGATGGAACATATACTTTATCAATATCCTTTGAGCATGTTCTACCATATTAACTGTAACGCCCTAGATTTAACAAAATCAGGACTTTACTGAATTTCCTTAAGAAAATCAATAATACAAAATGTTCATCACATGACATCGTCTTACGACATACAAAATATAGCTCACATGCTATTTTATTACACTGAATAAATAAAATAAAATCCTAGCGATGAACATCTTGCTTCACGACTCGCTTCCTTGACTGGGACAACTACTCCAGGCCTTCGTCTTCATAGGACTTAGCATCTAAAATATTTAGTCAATGGGGGTAAGTGCAATCGTACTCAGCAAGCCACCAAAATGCAATTATAATGCAAGGTAATAACAAAGGAAGGTAGTGGCTCATGTTTGCGGAAAAGTACGTTTGTAAAGCAGTTAATGTGATCAGGTTATTAGTACAGAAATTAAATCATGAGTAAATGCATCATCTTCTACCTCGAGGGGTACAGTCAGCCCACCCTCGCTCAACAGTCCTTACATGCCATTCCATCATGCAATCATTCATGTAAAAGTAAACTAACTGCGGTGAACATTGCCCAACTCGCCCTGGACCGTGGGCACGGCTTTTCGAAAAGATTATACTCTAATCAGAGGTGTACTACTGTACCCAAAAGGCACGCACTCATCCCCACACATCAAAGTGTAACGAGATAACCCATACCACAGGAACTCGTGCCAAAACCTTTGGCATGGAACACACCAACTCAATAACACCCTCTTATAGGTTTCATACGGCACCCCAACGCGTTGGGCCAATGACGTACCCCCCTTGAGCATCGTCGGTAGAAGCCACCTACAAGTGTCACTTGCCCCCTCCACTATGGTTAGTACGGAACTGCTTTGCAACAGATCTAGTAGACCGGTCCTTATAGTGCCTCGGGTGCTACCGACCAATGACCTAGCTTGCACCCAGAACCCACCATGCTTACATACTTAACCAAAACTCCATAACAAACAGAATTCTAGGGATGAGAGAAATATCGGGGAAACATATAGTAGAACCCAAATATCTATGACTCTTTCTTTTATCCTATAGCAGTTGTGTCGATACATTGGACACTATCTATTATTTATAAAAATAAGGTGACAAGGAGTTTGGGCTCAACAGCATGGCTTGGGTTTGCACATCAGGGTCGGGGATCTAATAATTATAGTGTACGACTTTTATTTGGACTAATGCATTTATATCTTATGAGTTATAGTGATATTTAAATAAAACATGGGCTCAATTATGATCAAAATGGGGGTTGTGACTTGCCTTGATCAGAAAAACTCCAGCTCTTCAACGGCGTCATAATCTTCTCGGCACACAAAACAAGAACAATAAACAATTAAAAAGATAAAATAAACAGTACAAACATTTCAATTAAATTAGTTCAAGTTGTAGAGAATTAAAAGAGGGAATTTCTAGAATTTGAATGGATTGATTTGGAGTTCAAACGGAAAGGATATGAATTTTAGAAGTTCATACTCACTCATATGAAATGATAGAACCCTAAAAAGAAAGGAAATAATTGTGAGATTATTCCTTCGGATTAAATGAGGCGGTCGATACGAGATCAACATGCTGACTTAGATATGGTGAAATATAAAGATTAAACTTGAGTTGAGACAAGGGTAGATCGATGGGTTATGATTTGACTGAGAACAAGGATGCGTTGAATTGAATGTGTTGATTGATTAGAAACAAAAATGTACAAATGGATTTAATTGAATGATTTGAATTGGTTGTGACCATTGGACAACCTAGTTCATTCGATTTAGGATAAAGAGACGATCGACTAAAGGTGCGCATAAAGGCTTAATTGATCGACCCTTAGCGACCATGTCGATGTGTTTAGATTAAATCGACGAGACTCGATGATGGATGGTAACAAACGACTACGAACAATCGATGACCGGTGACGACCATCGATGAACGTCGCAAGTCCAATGTCATGTCTAGGCATTACGGCCAGACATACAGTAGACGGCACCGGGCGCACGATGTGCGTCACGCAGCAGCACGCGCGTCACACACGGCTAGCGCACAGGAGGAAATTAGGGCATGTGCTTGAGATGGAAACTAGATAGGTTGTTGTTTTAATCCCTTCCTAATTTGCAGATAGCTTGCTGTTTTAATCCCTTCCTTATTAGCTGTGCTTTTCTTTAGTTAGTTCCTAAATAAGTGGGCTAATATCCACGTAATCAGGGATAGCCTTCTATCAATAGTCCTTTCCTAGTTAGCAGCTCTTTCCTTGCATTAGGGGGTTGTTGGCTATTTAAGCATGTAAGCAGTCCTGGAAGAGCTAGGCAATAAGAATATCTTCTATCTCCTACTCTCTCTAAAGCCTACGGTTCAGGGGTTTAACCTCACCGAAGAAGACGGATAGCAGCTATGAGCTACATAGCTGAGGTCCGGCCAGTCAGGGGTTTAACGCCCTTGACAACTTGGTATCACGATCCCGGCGATCCTCGCCTTCTTTTCCTGCCTCTACAGTACCAGCCACTGACCCTTCTTCACCAAGCATCACCACGCCCTGCGTCACTCTGGCCATGGGTGATGACCTCTGCGCCACCATCGAGAACCCCGCCAAGGCCATCTAGGCGCTCCAAGCCACCACCGAGGCCAGTTCCAGGGCAATCGAAGCCTTATCCACTGACTAGTCATCCCCCACCGGCCATGGCCAATATACTGGTGAGCACCACAACGACCGTTCGCCGATGTTCCAAAAGATGGACTTCCCACGCTATGATGGCAAGTCTGACCCGCTCATCTTAATCAACCGTTGCGAGTCCTACTTCCTTCAACATCGAACCATGGCGGAAGAAAAGGTATGGATGGCCTCCTACAACCTCGAGGATGTGGCCCAACTATGGTACATCCAGTTGCAGGAGGACGAGGGAACGCCGCGCTAGAACCACTTCAAGGATCTCCTCAACTTGCGGTTCAGGCTGCCCCTCCGCTCGGCGCCGCTGTTTGAGCTCACCGAGTGCCGGCGCACAGGGTCCATGGAAGAGTACTCAAACCGCTTCTAGGCTCTTCTTCCTCACGCAGGTCGCCTTGAGGAGACCAAGTGCGTCCATCTGTACACAGGCGGGCTGCTTCCGCCATTGAGCCACGTGGTCTGCATCCACAACCCGGAAATGCTCGCGGCCGCAATGAGCCTTGCCTGCCTGGTCGAGATGATGGAGATCGACCGGCCGGCCCTGACTCCAATGCGGCCAACCTCACGAGGTCTTCTCCCTCCACCGGCGCCATGGCCAACGAACACCGCGCCTCCACAACAGCTCGCGCTCCCGGCACCCCTAGTGGGCGTTCCCCCGGCCCACGGCTTGGGAAACCAGAAAAGGCTAACTCTAGAGGAATAGATGGAGCGGCGGCATCTAGGGCTCTGTTTTAACTGTAACAAAAAATACACTCGAGTCCACAACAGATTCTGCAGGCGCATCTTCTTCATCAACGGAGTAGAGATCGATGACACCGAAGACACCACCGCTGGGGCTGACACCGAGGCACCATGCTTCTCGCTGCAGGCCTTGGCCGGGGTGCCCACGGCGGGTACCGTGCAGATTGCGGTAATGCTTGGGGCCACGTCCCTCATCGCGCTACTTGATTTGGGCAGCACGCACAACTTCATCTCGGAGGAGGCGGCACGGCGCACCGGCTTACCACTACGACGCTAACCCCGTCTTATGGCCATGGTTGCCAATGGCGAACGGATCACCTGCGAGGGCATCATCCGTGACGCGCCCCTCCTTATCGCTGGTGACCTATTCCTAGCGGAGATCTTCGTCATGCCGCTTGCAAGATATGACATCGTCCTTGGCACCAAGTGGCTCGGCGCAAGGGGGCCCATCGTCTGGGACCTCTCTCACCGGTGCATGTCCTTCAAGCACGGAGGCCGCACCATCTGCTGGCAAGGTGTGCCATCACCGACCGCACCGCGTCTTCATACAACCATCGCAGAAGCCGCGGATGTCCTCCTCGACGGGCTGCTGGGTACCTTCGCTGACGTCTCCGCGGAGCCAACAGGCCTTCCGATAGCCCGGGGCCATGACCACCGCATCATCCTCAAGCCCGACGCATCCCCGGTGGTAGTGCGCCCATACAGGTACCCGGTCGCCCACAAGAATGAACTAGAGCGGCATTGTGCCGCCATGATCGAGGAGGGCATCGTTCGCCGCAGCGACTCGCCGTTCTTTTCACTAGACCTCCTCATGAAGAAACCAGATGGGTCAAGGGGCTTCTGTGTGGATTACCACGCCTTGAATGCACTAACCATCAAGGACGCCTTCCCCATTCTGGTGGCCGACAAGCTCCACGGTGCTCGCTTCTTCAACAAGCTCGACTTATGGTCGGGGTACCATCAAGTGCAGATGCGGCCCGAAGATGTGCACAAGACCATGTTCCGCACGCATGATGGCTTGTACGAGATCCTGGTGATGGCGTTCGGCCTCTGCAACGCGCTGACCACATTCCAGGCGCTCATGAAGGATGTTCTCCGACCGTTCCTCCGGCGGTTTGTCCTCGTCTTCTTTGATGACATTTTAATCTACAACAAGACATGGGTCGACCATCTGCGACACCTTCGTGCGGTCTTCTCCGAGCTTAGGCGCCAGCAACTCTTCGTCAAGCGCTCCAAGTGTGCCTTCGGCATAGCCTCGGTCGCGTACCTCGGCCACATCATATCCAAGGTGGGCGTCGCCATGGACCCGGCCAAGGTGCGGACCATCCATGAGTGGCCGACTCCCAGCTCAGATCGGGCAGTCCGTGGTTTCCTCGGCTTGGTAGGGTACTATCGCAAGTTCATCCTGAATTACGGGACCATCGCTGCCCCCCCAACTGCCCTCCTCAAGAAAGATGGTTTCTAGTGGTTCGACGGGGCAGCAGCGGCCTTCGACGTCCTCAAGACAGTCATCTCCTACGCTCCGACCCTCACCATGCCGGACTTCACCAAGCCATTCATCGTCGAATGTGATGCTACGTCACACGGCTTCGGTGCCGTCCTCGTCCAAGACGGCCATCCGGTGGCTTTCTTCAGCAGCCCGATAGTGCCCCGTCACTGCGCCCTCACTGCCTATGAGTGCGAGCTCATCAGACTAGTGCAAGCGGTCTGGCATTGGCGGCCATACCTATGGGGGCGTCGCTTCCTTGTCAAGACCGACCACTATAGCTTGAAGTACCTACTTGATCAGCACCTCGCGACAATCCCCCAGCATCATTGGGTGGGCAAGCTTCTGGGCTTCGACTTCACCGTGGAGTATAAGGCCGGGGTGGCGAACATCGTGGCCAACGCTCTCTCCCGCCATAACACTCTAGATGAAGGGACTGTCTTGGTCCTGTCCGGGCTGTGCTTCGACTTCATTGCACGACTTCGGCAAGCACAACTCACTGACCTGGCACTCGCCGCCATCCACACCGAGGTACGCGCGGGCTCCCGTGGGGATCCTTGGACGGTGGTCGATGGCATGGTGCAGTACGTGGGCCACCTCTACATCGCGTCGGCGTCCCCCCTCCTGCACGAGGTTCTCTGGGCTATGCTTGATGAAGGCCATGAAGGGGTACAACGCACTCTCCACCGACTCCGACGCGATTTTCATTTTCCTATCATGAAACAGGAGGTACAAGACTTTGTCCGTGGGTGCGTCATGTGCCAGCGATATAAATCGGAGCACTTGCAGCTGGCCAGTCTTCTTCTTCCTATACTGGTGCCCCAGGGAGTGTGGACGGACGTCGCCATTGACTTCATCGAGGCGCTTCCTCGTGTCTGGGGCAAGTCGGTCATCCTCACCATGATCGACCGATTCAGCAAATATGCCCACTTCATCCCGCTCGCAACCCATACTCCGCTGAGTCCGTTGCCCAAGCATTCTTCACCGACATCATCCATCTCCACGGCGTTCCACAGTCCATCGTGTCCAACCGCAACCCGGTCTTCACGTCGACATTCTGGGGCGAGCTCATGCGCTTGGTGGGCACCAAATTACATATGAGGACTGCTTTCCACCCGTAGTCAGATTGGCAGTCCGAGGCAGCCAACAGAGTCATCATCATGTACCTTCGCTGCCTCACGGGCGATCGGCCATGCCACTGGGTGCAGTGGCTTCCATGGGTGGAGTTCGTCTTCAACACGGCATACCAGAGCTCACTTCGGGACACCCCGTTCAGGGCCGTGTAGGGGCGCGACACACCATCCATCCGGTCCTATGAGCCTGGTGACACACACGTGGCGGACATTGAAAAGACCATGGCAGAATGCCAGGAGTTCCTCGCTGACATCCGCGCTCGCTTGGAGCAAGCACAGGCATTTCAGAAGCATCACTACGACCAGGGCCATCGTGATGTGGCATACAGGGTGGGTGACTTGGTGCTGCTCCATCTTTGTCAGTGCCCGGTGGCGTCACTGCCCCAGGCCACCTCCAGCAAGCTCAAGCTGTGCTACTTCAGGCCCTACCACGTCAGTGAGATGATCAACGAGGTTGCTGTTCACCTAGCTCTCCCACCTCAGGCTCGCCTACACGACATGTTCCACATGGGTCTCCTGAAGAAATTCCACGGCGCACCACCGGAGGCGCCTCAACCACTTCCATTGGTCCTTCACTGCGCCATTGCTCTAGAACCTGACCGCGCTGTCCGTCGGCGCATCATTTAGGGCGTTCAGCATGTCCTGGTCCAATGGAGGGGGTAGTCTGCAGCATCAGCCACCTAGGAAGATGTTGACACGTACAAAGCTCGGTACCCATCCTTTTAGCTTGAGGACGAGCTGCCTCTTGAGGAGGGGAGAGATGTCATGTCCAGGCGTTACGGCCAGACATACACTAGACGGCACCGGACGCACGATGTGCGTCGCGCAGCAGCACGTGCGTCGCACACGGCTAGCGCACACGAGGAAATCAGGGCAAGTGCTTGAGATGGAAACTAGATAGCTTGCTGTTTTAATCCCTTCCTAATTAGTAGATAGCTTGTTGTTTTAATCCCTTCCTATTTAGTTGTGCTTTCCTTTAGTTAGTTCCTAAATAAGTGGGCTGATAGCCACATAATCAGGGATAGCCTTCTATCTATAGTCCTTTCCCAGTTAGCAGCTCTTTCCTTGCATTAGGGGGGTTGTTGGCTATTTAAGCATGTAAGCAGTCCTGGATGATCTAGGCAATATGAGTATCTTCTATCTCCTACTCTCTCTAAAGCCTGTAGTTGAGGGGTTTAACCTCACCGAAGAAGACAGACAGTGGCTACGAGCTACGTAGCCGAGGTTCGACCAGTTAGGGGTTTAACGCCCTTAACATCCGATCACCGAGCATCAATCAAGTCATAATCGATGGATTAGATTAAAATAAAAGAGGGCAAGGTGGCATTCAACCATGATGATTAGCGATGAATGATGATGGATATTAACTCCGTTATGAGAAATGGAATGACGATAAACTACACCTCATGACAAATATGACCTCTAGGACGGAACACATGGGAACGAAGTAGAACACCGGATGCTTTAGACATAAAGAGAACTATTTTCAAGGTTAATTGGACGCGGAACATCAGTACGATACAAATAAAATTAAAATTGATGGATGATAAATCAATGAAAATAGCTCAACATGAAATTAGATCATGAATAACGATGAAATAAATTAGATCAGAATGGAACCACTAGGTTAAATAAATTGGAATGGTGTCGCCGGATTTATAGATTGGAATGAAATCAATTAACACAAATACATGGGTATGATAAATCAATATAATAATTATTCAATTGATGATGATTGATCTAATCTTGATGATGTAACAAATGGATTTAAATAAATGGACATAACAATACGATGATCAACATACTGGAATAAAATGATATAACAGATTAATTGAACGACGATGGATGGCCGAGATTTAATGAAAAATCCTATGGCTAAGATTAAAATAGATCAAAGTGGGATCATCGGGTTTTGATAATGACATTTTAGGATCAATATTAATTAATGGTTGAAACATATCAATGAACAACCTAAAATGGATTAGATTAAACGAACGACATCAGGACATGTTAATGAACTATTTAGAGTGAACGCCAACTAACGCAACCAGGATAAATCAATGATTAATGAAATGTAGACAAGAAAGAGATGATTATTACCGTATGAAATCAGAACGGAGGCAACATGGATGGTAGAGGAGGAGATGGGCTTGCCCAGAACAGCGAGGTAGTAGTGGTGTGGTGGTTCGTCAAGGGGGAGGCATGGTGGCAGCTCACCAGAGTAGTGGCACAGCGAGGCGGCGACAACACTCAGCGGATGCAACAAGGAAGAGGAGAGGGGTTGCGATGGAGGAAGTGGGAGAGGTGTGTGCTTGTGGAGGAGAAGAAAGAAGAGGGCATGGCTTTTATAGGGGGAGGAGGCGCCTGAATAAATGGAAGTCGCAGACATGAGATGGAAGGACATGTGTAGAAGGAAAGAGATGAGGAATAAAGGAAAGAGGAAGAAAGGAGGAGGAGGGTTCGGCCAGGAAAGAAAGGAAACAGGAAAGAAAGGAACGGGAGAGAGAAGGGAAGAGAAAAGAAAGGAAGAAAGAGAAGGGAAAAACAGGAAAGAAAAAAGAGAAGAGGGAAGGAGATAAAGAAAGAGAAGATGAAGTTGTGCGTGCGCATGCACTCAACCAGGAAAAAAGAAAGGCAGAGGGAAGAAAAGAGAAAGAAGGGGAAAGGGATAAGGAGGAAAGAGAAAAAGGGAAAAAGGAAAGAAAAGAAAAGGAAAGGAAAAGAAAGGAGGAAAATATATGAAAATATATTTTTTCTGAAAATTCAAATTTGGATTTTTAAGAAAAAGTGAAAATTTTTTGGAAAGTTTGAAATTTAAAATAAATTTCGAAATCTTGGATTTTAAAGAAACAACGTGCAGATATTTTAACGAATAAATGGGGGTTTGGAAAATCAATAAATTTTGTATTCGCGTCAAAATTAGAAATTTCCAACATGAACATAAAACCAATGTTTTTAATTCATTTTTGGGAATATAAAAATAATGTTTAAATTGATTTGTAATGGAATTTAGACACGCAGTTAAAAAGGGATTTTAATTTCGCGAACGAAAATAGAATGTTGATTCCTCCAGATTTTTGAGAGGGAAAAGATATAGATAGTCAGAAATGATGATTCAAATTATGTTAGAAAGAGAGTGATTTGATTTTTTATTAAAGTTATTCATTTTAATATTATGGATTATTATTCTAGTTACAAAAATCCTTAATAAAAATCTAAATGTATTGGGTTAATTTTTTCTGTGTCATTACAATTTTTACGGTTTACTAATATGCCATCGGTGTGTCAATGACAAATGAGGGCCACCACAGTCACTTACAGTGGCATGTAAGCAATTCTTAAAAACTATAATGGCGTGTGAGTAATTTTCCCCGGGAAAATTACTCAAATGCCATTATAATTTTCAGAAATTGCCAATATGCCACTGTCAGTGACTGTGGCGGCCCCCATCTGTCAATGACACACCGATGGCATATTGGCAAACCGTGAAAATTGTAATGGCACGGAAAAAATTAACCCATTAAAAATTTATTTGATGTGAAAGAACTTTACTAGAAATTTCTCTAGCCAAAATTTATTTGGTTTTATATTATTTTTAATTGAAATGACTTATCATATATTTTATGCACACAACATTCTTGTTGAAATATATTTTATTAATTAGTGTTACAGTTTTATGATGAAATGATATATCTTATTTAATTCCTTTGCGCCAAAATTTTTAGAAAAACTTTTGGGATGCAATTTAGAGCAAGGAGAATTTTGGGAAAATACTCCAGCTACGATTTATTTTAAAATGAAAATTTTAAGACCCATATGTCGGTTATAATTAAGGGGTAAAAATGTCTTTTCATTAGAGATTTTACCTATAAATACCACCCTTCTCGCCCTGTAAGAGGCATCGAATATTCCGATATTCAATACATAATTCGAACTATTCAGAGCTATTATCCTATTCAGAGGTTTGAGATAGTCTGCATTCACAAGCACTTTGTTTGTCACTTCTTGGTCTTATAAAACATGTTAGCATAATCCGTTGCGGCAACAGTCATCCTTATCGCATTTTGTGAGGGGGAGCATGTTTTAATTATTTTGCATTGGCTTCTTTATGATTATTTGTTGATGCATTTAGTTGCTTTTATATGCCTTTGCATAATTGTAATTAATCATGATGTGCTCAGCTCTGTTTAATATATCCACTTTCCTTATGATCATGATTTTAATTTACAAAATTTCAAACTTGATCACTGCTTAGTCTTGTGTCTAGCATGTGTTCTGCAGAATTGATTTAGCTATCCTTTATCTGCTGGCTAGCTCGAATCCTTTACTTTGGATGGAAAATTGCAATTTGAAAATAATACTACTTTTTCATGGAATTATCCAACAATTGGTACTCAACATAAATCAATATCCATGATTTGTGTGCTAAAAATGGACCGAAATAGGCGACCAGAGGGGGGTGAATGGGAGCTTTTAAAATTCTGTTCTGCTGAACAGGCTTCGAACACACCCTTTGAAGTGTCTGGTTCGGAGGTATTGAACACACTCCGAACACAGGCTTCGAATGGGGTAAAAGTTTGAAGTGCAAATCACTTCACTCATACTCAGAAACCTAAAAACACAACTCTACAAAGATAGTCCAGGCTCCACACACGAGGTGCCTTCGAGCAGGCTTCACACTATTGTACTTCACACGAGCATGTTTCCCTCTGTGTGCGCCAAACAAATACTCTGTACTAGCAACTAGTACTAGGCTTCGTATTTCGGAGTGCAGAAAATAGAGACAAACTGACTACACTAAGGACTTCATCTAAGGAAAGAGAACAACCTTCGAAAGGACACTTCGCAGGGTGCTTCGCTAGTAAACAGTGAGGACTAGCCTCCGATTGACATAGAGTGAATACGCACGCATAGGAGACAAACACTTCGTTGAAATAGAGCAAAAACTCTGGTTGGCACAGAACGAAATGGAAAGTAGAAAACTTAACTCATGCAGTGCAAAAACATAGATACAAGTTCAAGCAATACATGAAAAAAACAATGAAAATTTCATTGCATGAACAGGGAACACAAACTCACAAATGCAGAGACCTTTTCATGGCCGCTGGCTAGAGCTACAGGAAAACAGAAGGTTCAAAAAATGGAGTGCGATGTGTTACCCTAGCACCTAGCCTACCTCTCCTTTTATAGGCACTACTCTGACTTGCGAATAGACTACAATACCGCTAGGGTTTACAACATTTTTGTCTCAACCATACATGGGGGTACAGATGGCAGTCTACTTTAATAGAGGCTTATTTTTTCAGCTTCGCAGAGGAGATAGCATCGGCTTTTGTAGAGCAGACATGATCAGCTTTTGCAAAGCGGAATCTTTTGGAGCCCCCTTCACACATGAAGTGTGCAGAGGCTTCGGTGACACGCTTCGAACCCGAAGGCCTTCGCTTCACTGAAGACAGTCTTCAATACATTGATGGTTTTGAGCCGAAGCCGTCAAAGCCTTTGAGTCTTCGCACCATCACCTCCAGAGTGGATCACAATGGCTTCGCAACTACTTCCAGCTCGAACTCCATTAGCCCGTGTACTGAAGTCATGCATGGCCGAAGTACCTCAAGTCAGCCACACTCTGAATCCCTATCTTCGGATTACCTTCACCACCTTCCGAAGTCCCTCTACCCAAGGCCTCCGCATGAAGCACTTACATAAGCACTCCTTCGCAGTGTCTTCGCCCAGAGCACACTCACGAAGGGCCATACCTGGACCATGCCTTCGATGCACGTTGACTACTGAGACTTTTGTCAGGTGACCTTCCAAGTCTCTCCAACCGGAGCACACTTGGGAGCCTTGCCTCATTCCTAAGTACTTCGTCCACCATCCTTCGAAGTCAGTCCTTCGGAGTCACCCTTTGAAGTGCCTCGCCTTCGAGGACTTTGCCTCGGGGTACCTTCAGCCGGATCCACCCTCCTCACTTTCTGCCTTCGCTTGGCGCACCTTGACTTGAGGTCCGACCTCGACCCCACGCAGCCTTCGTGACCGAGCTCCCCACTCGTCTAGCATCAAGCCTCCCACTTGACCTAGATTCACCTACTGCGAACCGTTTGTCGCCTCCGAAGTCACCTGCACACCACTAATAGACAGACAAGTGTTTCTAGTACCCATGAGACCTCTCTGGTAAACAAACTTCGGTATACACTTCGGTGTACCGCCCAAAGTACTGAACCCTGTGGCACAAACTTCCCATTGTATTCTTTCAGACCCCTCTGACAGACATACTCTATTGCAACAACTGCAGCCAGCAAACACCTAACCGTTCGGTAAACACCTCCGAACCCCCTTCAGAGGTGTAGCGCCCAGATTTAATAAATTCGGACCTTTATTGAATTTCCATAGAAAATCAATAAATCAAGACGTTCATCACACGACCGAGTACAATACGACAAGCATTCATGGTTCGTAGACCATATTAGTACAAAAGTGATAAAGTGAAGAGAAACTAGTAAAATAAGGGTCCTAGATGAACGCCTCCTTCCAGTCTCACCTTGACGGGGGTGAGTACAATTGTACTCAGCAAGCCACCGAATGCAAATATAATGCAGAGTAATAACAAGGAAGGTAGTGGCTAATTTGGGTCAGTATTGGTGCTGACACCAGCCGTGTCTTGAGGGTCCGAAAAATTTCCTCGCATTCGGGAGTCCATTCAAACTTCTCTCCCTTCTGCAACAACTTGGTCATAGGCTTGGCCATCTTGGAGAAATTATCGATAAATCGTCGATAGTATCCTGCTAAACTAAGAAAGCTCCGTATCTCAGATACGTTGGTGGGTGACAGCCAATCTGTAACTTCTCCCACAATGGCAGGGTCTACCGCGATACCTTGTGCAGAGATGATGTGTCCTAGGAACTTCACTTCTGCTGTCCAAAATTTACACTTGTTGTCCTTGGCATACAACTGATGTTCCCTTAGTTTTCCTAGGGTCAACCCGATGTGGCTTTCATGCTCCTCTTTGTCCTTGGAATAGATGAGAATATCATCTATAAACACCACGATAAACTTGTCCAAATATTCATCATATTCATGAAAAAGGCCAGGGCGTTGGTCAAACCAAAGGACATGATGGTGCACTCATAAAGTCCATAGCGAGAGGTGAATGTCGTCTTGGGTATGTCTTCCTCTCGAATCCTCAGCTGATGATAACCGGACCGTAGGTCAATCTTGGAGAACACAGTGGCTCCTTTCAGCTGATCAAATAGATCATCGATCCTGGGTAGTGGATACTTGTTCTTGATGGTTACCTCATTCAGGGCTCGATAATCTACACACATACGCTTAGCCTTGTCTTCCTTCTTCTCAACGAAGATAAAGGGGGCTCCACATGGGGATGTGCTGGGTCTGATATATCACTTCTTCTAAAGATCCTCAAGTTGCTGCTTCATTTCTGCTAGCTTATTGGCGGCCATCCGATATGGTCGCTTGTAGATGGGAGTGGTTCTGGGTACTAGATAACTCCTGAACTAGATGTCCCTCTTGGGTGGCATCCCTGGTAAATCCTCCGGGAATACATCGGAGTACTCGCAGACTACCGGTATTTCTTCTAAGGTAATCTGGTGTAGACGAGGTCTACCGGACTTCTGACTCGGCATCTGAAAGGTGACGACAGTCCCTTCTTCACTTGTCACGGTCACTTGCCTTCGGGCACATCTTGTCACTCCTTGATGTTTGTTGAGCCAGTCCATTCCTAGAATCAGATCCAAACCTTGGCATTCTATTAGAATGGGATCGACCCAGAATATTGTACCTTGGATATCTACCCATACCCTTGGACTATAAGAGTGGGCATGGGTTTGTTTGCCTGGGGTGGCTATCAGTACTAGTCTTGCTAATTCGCATTTGTTCGGGTTATATTTTTCCACAAAAGTTGTTGAAATGAAAGAATGTGTAGCTCCAGTGTCAAATAAGACCACTACAGGTGCTGAATGTACGGTGAACGTACCCATGATGATCTCCGGTGCAGCCTGGGCTTCTTCGGCGGAGACATGGTTGATGCGGGCGTGGATGACAGGATTGGCTGCGACTCCTTGCGGATGCTTGGGGTGGGGGCACTGGTGGAAGTAATGCCCTTCTTGTCGGCAGTTGAAAGAGATCACGGGCTTGCCGTGCTTGTCCCGCAGGACCTCTGCTTTCTTGGCAGGGGCGGGTGGAGCAGCTGGTGCGGTGGGAGCGGGGCGAGGGTGTCCTGCTCCCTGGTTGTTGACGGGTGGAGCGGGCCAGTAGACAGGGCGCAGGTGATCCTGGGGCGCTAGTGAGAGAGGTGCAAAACATGGCCTCTGCGCCATTCCTTGGTTTTGGCGGAAGGCGATCATTCTCTTCTTCTTCAGGTCGACCTTGTTCTGCTCGGTCTCCTGAATGATAGCCTTGTTGACCAACTTTTAAAAGTTGGCGTAGTCTCCGGAGACCAACAGAAGGGAAAGCTCGTCCTTCAGCCCTCGGAGAAACTTAGACTGCTGGGCCGTATCCGTACGGACTTCCTCCAACGCATACCAGGCCAGCCGGTTAAACTCGTGCAAATACACAGTCACGGACCTACTTCCTTGTTGCAGGTCCCTAAATTCTTACTGCTTTTGGGCAATTATGCCGTCGGGGACATGGGCAGTGTGGAAAGCGGCAGAGAACTCCGCCCAAGTATGGACGTGTCCCTCCGGTAGAGTCTCACGCAGGTTATCCCACCATTCAGTGGCGGGTCCCTGGAATTGATGGGCAGCGAAGGATACCCTCTCCTGTTCAGTGCAGGTCAGGAGATCCAACTTCTTTCCAATCGTCCTTAACCAGTCACCAGCCTCCATGGGGTTGGTGGTGCTGGAGAAAGTGGGAGGGCAGATGCGGAGGAATTCCGATAGCTGTGAAGCTAGTGCCGGAGTGGGAGTGGCGGGACGTGGGAGCTCAGGCTGCTGCTGGTGCAAACGAAAGAGTTGAGCTTGTTGCTCCTGCATCTAATTCTGCTGTTGTTGCATCTGATTTAGCAGTGTGGCTATCAACTGGTTTTGATTGGCCATCATTTCGGCCAGAGCTGGGTGATTGGCGACTGGGGCCTGCCTTTGCCCCGTCGCTCCCCATTGGGGTAGATTTCCGTTGTCTCCCCCGTTTTGAGGGGCATCGGATCCTTGAGTGTTTGTCTTCCTGAAGTGGGGTTTCCCAAAGCAGACATACATTTAGAGGAAATGTGACTAAATTTTATTTCAAAAAGTTTTGAACTTAGGCTATTACATACTGATTCTTTATTTAGTCTTCACCCATGCCTTATATTTGACATGAGTGGCAATACAATCAAAACAACGGAAATGAAACAAACAACCGTAAAACTACGTCTAAGGCAGCTCGGGGGACGACTCGATCACTGGCTCGGCGGAGAGGGTCGGTGTAGGGGTGGTGGAGCTAGAGGGCCTGGCGGGAGGGGCACTGCAGGAGATCCTCTTGGGCCTAACTGTGGGGATCCGGAGTGACTTCCGCTTGCGAGGCGGAAGGGGAGCGACCTCCTCTAGGTCCTTCTGCAACTCTCGAATCTGGTGCCATAGTTGTGTGGTGTCGGCGACACTCTAGCATAGGAGCTCATTCTGACGCCTCAACTCCTCCACCTCAGCGGTCAAGTGATGGTTCTACTGAACTTGGCGATGGAGATCGGCGTTCTGGTGGTTCATATTCTCTGATGAATGGCGGTAGAAGTCGATGGTGTCGTGCTGACTATCTACGTCGAGGATGGCCTCAGTGTGAAGATTGTCCATGGCCTCCAACAATCTCATGGTGCGGGCGATGGCGGAGTTGCGATGGGTGAGAGAGCTGATGTAGATGCTGCGGTGACTCCCAGGGGTACACATGGGCATGAAATGGTAGACGGTGTAGCGGAGCTGACCGTCATAGACCAACCTGAGCTTGGCGAGGGCCTGGAGAGCAGTGCGCTAGCTGGCTACCACAAAGGAAGGTCCTCCTACTCCATGGGTGTAGAATGCGGGCTGTGTGGGGGAGGGGTGGATGACGACCGTGACCTCGCAATAGCTCTCATTCGCATCGGGAAAGATCCCATGGAACGGGGGCTCATGCACAATCCCGAGGAAGTCGACAAGCATGCGAAGCTCGCGGATGAATCCAGCCTCATCGTGGAGAGTCCCGCTCATGGTATGGACCAACATCTACAAAAGAGAGAAAATTTTTGTAAAACTCCGGAAGACGAGATAGTAAGTAGTTTTTGTAAGAATATATGGTTAATACAAGTCCTAGGGTCACGTCTGTTTGGCTTCCTACAATCAAGTCGGCTCTGATACCATCTTGTAATGCCCAGATTTAATAAATCCGGACCTTTATTGAATTTCCATAGAAAATCAATAAATCAAGACGTTCATCACACCACCGCGTACAATACGACAAGCATTCATGGTTCGTAGACCATATTAGTACAAAAGTGATAAATTTAAGAGAAACTAATAAAATAAGGGCCCTAGATGAATGCCACCTTCTAGTCTCGCCTTGACTGGGTCGCTACTCCAGACCTTCATCCTCCTCGTAGTAGATGGGCTCTGGTGGTGTAAGTCAATGGGGGTGAGTACAATCGTACTCAGCAAGCCACGGAATGCAAATATAATGCAGAGTAATAACAAGGAAGGTAGTGGCTAATTTTGCGGAAAAGCATAATTTGTAAAGCAATTAAATGTGATCAAGTTATTAATACAGAAATGTAAACATGTGTATGCATCATCTTCTAACTCGAGGGGTATAGTCAGCCCACCCTCGGTCAACAGTCCTTACATGCCATGAATAACTCAACCATTCAAACAATTGTAAACTAACTGTGAGAAGTCACACAACCCGCCCTTGACCATGGGCTCGGCTTTTCGAAAAGATTTAAACTCTTATCAGAGGTGTACCACTGTACCCACAAGACACGCACTCATCCCATACACTAAAGTGTAACAAGATGACCCATACCACGGGAACTCATGCCAAAACCTTCCATATGGAACGCCCCAACCCGACAGCACCCCCTTATGGGTTTCATATGGTGCCCTGACGCATCGAGCCAACACCATACCCCCTTGAGCCACGTCGGTACAAGTCACCCGCAGGTTGCCCCTTGCCCCCTCCACTATGGTGCATTGAGTTGGTTTGTTCCATACCTCCAGTTAGGACTTACCCATTAGACTTGTGGTTAGTAAGGAAGTACTTTGCAACAGATCCTGCAGAGCGGTCCTTATAGTGCCCCGGGTGCGGCCAACCAATGCCCTAGATTGCACCCGGAACCCACCATACTTATAACATAGCCAACTCCAATAGAGTCCAGAGACGGGAATAACGGGTAAATACATATAGTAGAATCCATATATCTACGACTCATTCTTTTATCCTATAGAAGTTGTGTCGGTACATTGGACACTAGCTTAATATATTATAGTAGAGTGACAAGGAGTTAAGGCTCAATAAGCATGGCCTGGGTTTACACACAAGGACGGGGATCTAATAAATATAATGTGTAGGGCTTTGAGATCAACTAATGCAATATTATCCTACGAGTTATAGCGATAATTTATTAAAACATGGGCTCAATTATGATCAAAATGGCGGTTGTGACTTGCCTTGCTCAACAAATGGCGACGGTGGAACCTCGGGGTAATACTCCGGCTCCTCGATGATCTCGTAGTCTTCTCGATATGGAAAAATTAAATACACATTGAATAAACAATCAAAATATCACAAAATATAAGCATACAAGTTTATGATTTTAAATATGGGGAATTAAGCCTTACTATTCTGAAGTTATGTTGAAAAATATTAAAGGTTAAATTTTAGGGTTTTTCCTGATTTATTTCATGAATTATCAATTTATCCCTAAGGGGTTTTTATTTATTTATCTAATAAGAATATTTTGTGCTAAAGTAACATAGTGTTTTTATGGCATAAGTATGTAGAGAATAAAAATAGGATTTTAACAAAATTTGAATGGTGAAATTTGGAGTTAAAATGAGCAAGTTATGGATTTTCAAAGTTTGAAGCAATTTCTGAATTTTATTTTAAATAGAAATTGGGTTCTGGTCCACGGTGAGACAGGCCCACGGTGAACCACTGCACTGTGTGCATGGACCCGATCGCCTTGTGCCGTTCGATCAAGATCAAAGGGCCAGGCACGAGGCGGGATCGCTTAAGTGGCAACAGACGACTGTGAGGCCTCGATACCCTTTCGGGTTTGATCGACAGCCCAGATTAATTAATCCGTGCGCTTCGATTGCGATCATGCGGCTAGGATCAAATCCGGCACGGCATGCGCCAAGGGAGCCATACCCCCTTCCTCTCTGGCTCTAGCGGGCTCGGGTGCGGTGGCGACAACGACGACGACGGCGAGGGGGCTAGGCCCTATCTCTAGGTAAAAACGGAAAGAGGAGGGCCCGGGGGTCACGACCGCACCTGCGGTGGCGGCGATGGGCGTCCGACGGCGACCGGCGGTGAGGTTAGATGGAGAAGGCGTTTAGGGTGGTTGGCGGCGACGGCGATCCGGTGGCACTTTGGTCCAACGGAGATGAGGCCGACATCGGGTGGGCGACGACGGTTCCGAGGGTGGCGACGGAGTGGGTGGTGGAGGCCTGAGGCGGCGGTGAACGGTGGGCGGAGGTGGAGAAGGAGAGAAAACCAAAAACTGGGCGGGGCACTCTTGTTTCGCTCTGGTACGGGCTACGGCCGTGTTGGCAGAGGGCGGTGCTCAGAGGGGATTAAATAGGGGCTCGCCGGCGTTGATATGGCAAGATAAACGGAGGAAACCCGAGAGGGTTCCAAAATTACTCCAGCGAGGTTCCATTCTCTCAGTTACTAGCCATAAACGACGAAAACGCATGGGTATTTGGGGGAATGAGATTGCCGGTGGATGGTAAGGCACGACATGGGCCCAATTTGGTGCATGGCAACCTGCGGAGGCGGATTTGGCAGGAGGTCTCGCCGGTGATTGAAAGGGAGGATCCCTTTCCATCGGGGAAGAAGGACATTATAGGTGGCCCCCACCCGTCAGAGGCCGAGCGCGAAGGCAACCACACCGACAGGCGGGTCCCAACGGTTAGAGGCTGAGGGCGTGGGCTGGTGCGGCTGCCAGTTGGGCCAAGGCAGGTGTGGGCGCGGAAGAGAGAGGGAGGGGACGGGCCGATAGGTCGGTCCCACCTGGCGGTGACACAGGGCTGGACTGGGCCGGGCTTGGGGAGGATTCGGGGTTAGTGGCTCATTAGGATTTTAAATGTATTTTTCAATTAAAATAATTCTAGGAATTCATTTATTTGATTAAAGGTTGAATCACTATTGATAAAAATTTGTAAAAATTCCTAAAATTATGTCTTGGCCTCTAGAATCCACCATAAATTTTCCAAGTTAAAATTTGAAGTTTTCCCCCTTATTTGGCTTTAATAGGTTTCTTTTAGTATTTTCTTTAATTAAATAAATCCTTTATATTCCAGAAAATCCATTTTCTTTATTTTATTTATTTTTATTTCTTGGGATGTCATAGGAGGGACCCCTTCGCTTAGAAGGTAACTTGTCAATCACTCATCACACACATGAAACCAAGGCATATTTCAACTTGGTTTCTCACTTGGGACAGACCAAGGCTAACCTTCTTAAGTACCCAAATTCCCCGATGAAACAAAAATGGATTGAAGGAGACTACATCGAAGATATAGGAAGAGGCCGAACAAGAAATACTCAAGGAAATATTTTTCGATCGTTCAGACGAAGCATAAATATCTACTTGCAAGACAACCGATATCGATGATATCGCCTTTAGACGGTTATGCGGAGGAATCACCCTTAGAAAAAAAACTCAAACTGATTCATATGAAATTAAAAATATATTCAAAATCTTTCATATTACAAGGCAAGCGTGCTATGCAAATCCAGCGTAACGCCCGACGGACTCCCTTCGGCTTCGCCTCCAAGTCAGCCTTCTCTAAAACACAACCGGTCAGGACCACTATCCACTTATCCACATCGAGGGAATAGGGGCACCGGTGCCCAAATTTTTAGTAGCCGATACTAGTTCGTATCATATCGGCCAGGCATTAGAGCTCACTAGGGGGCATCATGGTCGTCTTCTTGCAAGAGGCAAAGTCAATCAGATAAAACAAAAGGAATAAGTGAAAGGGTGAGTCAAATTTTTTACCTCGGGTCCCGTGTCAGCATCACTTGGGTGAAGCCGCTCCCGGTAAATCGATGAGGAGCGGTTGATGATATGTTTCTTCAGTTCGCCCCACCATCAGCTTAAAGTGGCAGAGGTCGCCCGGTAGGTCATCTAGGAAACAAGGCCTCCGGTAGGGATCCCATCGGTCATATGGGAAAGGCGGGTCCCACACCAAGGCGTTCATGACTCTCCCATGGGTTCGGATTTGATCGACAAAAAAGAGATGGGGCGGGAGCTGACCGAAGCCTAGCTTCCTTGAGAAGACCGATGGGTGGTAGAACTCATAGGAGCACTACCAAGGACGCGCATCGGTAAAGTTAACAGGGAGCAAGCAAGGATAGGTTGCGGCTGAAAAGATACAAAGGGATTATTCGTCCCGGGACACATCGGGCAGAACTAGCCGATGAGGGCGTTCATACTCCAAGTAATATCTGAAGGGAAACCAGGTGGAGAACCCAAGGTAGAAGGTCTTGAAGAAAGCAGTCAAAGTCGTATGGGACAAAGGAAAAGAAGGAAAAAAATGTCACTGCCTCGCCCAAAGAAGAGAAACGGCGATAGGTAGAAACGACCAATTCTGGAAAATTGGTAGAAAAATACGTTTGAGCAAGAGGGGTCCCTCTAATAACATCGGCCATATAAACATTAAGCCAAAGCAGGAGGAACCACCAGGGGCCTTTAGGTCATCCAATAAAATTGTCGATCGATAGGTTGGCCGATACAAGGTGAAGGAGGCAATAGGTAGCTCCTAGGAGGTAACAACCAAGGGGAATCCATACGTGGGTGACAAGCTGTTTAGCTAAAAACTAAAATTGAAAGGTCAGGGCCAGAGCCGATACGCAAAAGACAAACTTATCCAGCCATAGGTTGAGGAAAGCAATGTATTCACTAGTATCTATAGGGCAAGTCTTCTTGTTGTGCCTCTTGATATATCGGCCCCATCTATCAGCTGACTTGATGCTAAGGCAGTGGGATGGTTAGAAACAAAAATAAAAGAGATTGGTCGGTGAATCAATGTCGAGATAAGTTAAAAATAAGACATCAAGCTAAGTGGGACTCATCGGCCCATGACCAAAAATAAAAGCATTCAAGGCATCAGACCAAAAGAAACAAGATGTGGCCAGCATCGCCTCATTCTGATATGGCTCAGCAAGGGAAGGCCGATGCAATGACCGATGTCAATCTCATCCCAAAAGACGTGGTAGGTGGCTGATACCCTAAGATATCAGTCACACCAGCTAGGGTGGAAGAGGGAAATGAATCAAAATCAGAGTCCTAGTCAGAAGAACGCATGGGAGAATATTTAAAATGGATTCTACAAGTTTCAGCGTTTATTAAATCCATGGGGTTTGGATTGCTCAAAGGGCCCAAGAAGAAGAAAGATGGATGAGTAGCTATTGGGATCAGAGTTTGGTCCTACAGGTTCTACAATGAGGGAAGAGGAAAAAATATATAGTGAGAAAAAATGAAGTTGTAAAGGAGGAAGTAGCGGAGGAACCGAGAAAAACGAGGAACAACAACAATGCCAAAAACTTACCTCAGGAATCATATTGATAGTAGCCATCCTAGCATCACCGGGGTACAGAATCAGTGGAAAAGAAAAGACAGCAAGCAACAGTCTCAAACAATACTCGCAGCAAATGATAGTTAACTCAGAGATTAACAGCAAGCGTAAAAAGAAAAAGTAGAAGCACCTAGTACTTATAGAGCATGAGTGACTCTTCGGCAGCCAAGTCAAAACCGATCCCGTCGGATTTGGTGGTGTTGTTCGCAATGTTGGGAAAAAGGTAAACATGAGTACGATTTTTGAAATGCCGAGATCTTTGTAGGCCCAGGATTAGAGGAACAGGATCTTCGGTTTAACGAGTACCAATATAAATTGTGTGGAATGAAGCCTGGTCCGACGCCGCCACAAACAAAAGTAAATGTGTCGGTCCAAGAAACATGAATCACAGGTGTGAACGGGCGAAGAAGAAAATATCGAAAGAAGAAGATGAAGTGGAGTCGACTCCCCGTGTGTTATAGTATTAGAAGGTGAAGGGTTTCGGCTACTAGCAGTAAGTTTGAGAAGACATTACGGAAAGACTTTGAAAGGACATGATGGCAGATGGGTGATGATGACCGATAATTTTGAAGCATCGGTTACCCCTGAATGCTTTGAAACTAGGGGGCATGTCTTGACGCCAAGATTTGGTAAAGGCCTAGGCCCACAAAAGATGTCACACGGTCAATAGAAGTCAAAGAGGTCCGGTCAAAGATGGTCAAAGAAGACCATCCATGACGTGTAACATGACTGGATATGAAGAAGCCGATAGAGATAAAGGTGAGAATATAAAGATTATCCAGAATTGGTTAGAATAGATTACTTGGACAACAAATCTCCAAACTACAAATATGTATCCCTTAGTTAGGTCAAAACACACACAACCCTGTCAAATAACTCTTCGTCGCATTGCAACCCCTGGCTTCCCAAGGTTGATCTCAGCGAGATTTGGCACTCGGAGTTGGGTTGCATCGTTCCGATCTCCGGTGAAGAGGTGAGTGCAACCACCCCGACGATCGTATATACTTTGTCAGTGGCCTCACGGCTGCATCCATTTGATCTCTTGAGGCATCGGCTGAAATAATACGATCACTGGTTTATCTCGCTGTATTGGCTAGTTCTAAGGCTGCATCAGTTTGATCTCTTAGATTGATGTTATTTAGGTGTGGTATTTTGAGGCTTCATCGGTTAGTTCTGATATCTCGTTCTATTGTATCTTCTTCATGTTGTATACGGTTCATCTAAATAAAGTGTGTATGATACTTTTAAGTATTGTTAAGTTCATCGTGAATAGCTACTCTCTTGGTTAATCCCAATCTTGTTATTGTAATGATTTTGATGATACAGACATGTTATATGGCATATTTTATTTATTTATATCAAATTACAAGCCGATAGGCTATCTTCAATTCAATGTTATATTCTATCTGCCATCGGGAAATACTCATCGGCCCATATGCGTAAACTGCCTATCTCATTGGGTGATGACGTGTTTGCGTGGGTCACTTTGCCTTCGTCATCGGTCTTATGGCCGATTGGCGTTATTCGCTCACGATTGTTTTATCCTTACCCCAGTCACCGGCTTAGCAACCGATTAGCTATGCTAATAATGTTATTTTCTCTATTTCTTTATCAGTTGCAGGGTCAAACTGATTGGCACGTCTTGAACCCTTTTTCTAAGATTGTAGGAGCTGCACTTGAGTTAAGCAGATCTCCTAGACCACACGTGTGTCATAGTGTGACCAAAAAAGACACCAACACCAAAAAATGTCCAACAAGGTGCGGTTTCTCCGCTTGGACACTCCATTCCACTAGGGCATGCCAGTTGGAGTCAGTTGTGGAACAATTTCACATTGCTTCAGATGATCACTAAACTCATGGCTCAAATATTCACCTCCACGATCATATCGTATAAATTTAATTGTCTTACCCATATGATTTTGTAATTTAGTTTGGAAGTCCTTGAACTTTTATAAGGACTCCCACTTATGCCTCATCAAGTCAACATAACCATATCTACTAAAGTCATCGGTAAAAGTGATGAAGTACTGAAAACCACCACTTTCGACATGACTCATTGGTCCATAGACATCAGTATGTACAATGGCCAATACCTCACTCGCCCTCTCACTCTGAACAATGAAAGGTGTTTTATCATTTTGCCAAGTAAGCAAGACTCGCATGTATCATATGATTCAAAATCAAATGACTCCAAAAGTCCATCACTATGGGTCTACATGCGCTTCTCATTTATATTACCCAAATGACAATGCTAGACGTAAGTAGCATTCAAATCATTGAGTCATTATTTTTTTGTACTGATGTTATAAATGTGTGTATATTCAAGACTCAGAATATACAATCCATTAACCAATGGACAAACACCATAGAGCATACCATTTGAAAATATTGAACAATACTTGTTCTTTATTATGAATTCAAAACCATATTCTTCTAAACATGAAGAAGAGATAATGTTTTTGCCTAGGGCAGGAATGAAATAACAATTATTCAACTCCAAAATTAGTCTTGAAGGTAGTGACAGTGAATAAATGCCGACAACCAATGGTGCAACTTTTGCACCATTCCTGACGTGGACATCCAACTCACCACTAGCACACTTTCTTGTCCTACTCAGCCCCTGCAACGATTTACAAGTATGAATCATCGAATTGGTATCAAATACCCATGAATCATTTGAATGAGTAGCAAGATTAATTTCAATAACATTAATACCTGAAGCGGAAGTCACACTTCCCTTCTTGTTCTTCTGTTCTTCTAGATATACCTTGTAGATGGTGGCACACATCAGAGCTAGGAGGACCCGACTTGGACTTTCTAGTCGGTTTAGGCTTCGCACTAGAGATCAAATCTGTAGTCTTAGCCTTACCCTTCCTCTTTATATTTTTGATCTCCTTCTAAACCATCATGACATGACTTGGAGATTTCCTGATACTCTCCTCAGCAGATTTGAGCATCCCATGAACTCAACTAGTGTATTCTCCAGTCCAACCATGTTGTAATTCATGATAAACGGCTCAAAGCTCAAGGGGAGCGACTGGAGAATCACATCAATAGCCAAGTATCAATCCAGTGGATAACTCAATATCTCTAGAGTCTCAATGTAACCAATCATCCTGAACACATAAGGACTCACTAGGCTCCTTTCAGCCAGCCTACTCCCAAACAAGGCTTTAGACACATTGTATGTTTTGGTCCTTGCTTGGGTTTGAAACATGCCTTTGAGGCCTATGTGATGAGGATATCCCTACAAATGATACAACCATACATGAATACAAAGATCCAATTATTCGAGTTCGAGCACGACCATTAAATCTCTAGGTCAACTCGTTTCTAAGTATGATTAAATCTCCAGGTCAACTCGTTTCTAAGTATCTTAGTATATTATCTTACGAATAAATTACTACCTAATATTATTATTATTGTTATGAACAATGGCGATGATGAAAATCATTTGGAGATAAACAAAGAGTTGGAGAAGAACCAGGAAGGACGTCCAAGCCAATTTGAGAGTCTAATTCAACTACAATTCGTGTCCAACTCGGATTCGAGGAGCAGCGTGCACTAAAATCATCGCCAAGGCTGCATACGGACACCATTTTTGACATTTCACCTAGACACGGAAAGATAACTTCATAGCCTTTCCAACGCCACTAGTTTCATCTTAAAATTCCTTCTAGATCAACGGGAATCGTCAAAACAAGATAGAGTCCAGAATCTGTCAGCATGCTGTTTTCTGTGTTATTGGGCCTTTGGGCCGTGTATCCAATTGAGCCCATTAGGGGTGCATCCCAAACTACTATATAAGATGTTTCTACAGACACCTAGGGTTTTTGGGTTTAGTTTACACGTTGCTTTGATATCCACCTCTTCGCCATATTTTTAAGTGAACCCCAATTCGCATATTCCAATAGAATTTTCAGTTCGATTGTGTTTTCTGCGTTCTTACTTATGTTCTTCGATTCGTAGGCAAGGATTAACCTTCTTAGCATGGTCAATCGGTTGTGTTTGTTTGATAACCAATAGAGCAATTGTGTAGCAATTGCAAGGGCCAATCTCGTGGATCGGAAGCCGGATCATCAACATCAAGTTCTCCACAAATCATTGTTTATCCCTCACCTGACGGAAGATCGGGCATCCCCTCCTCCAACAAGTGGTATCAGAGCTTGGTTTACTGTTAGGTTCATGTATCTTAGATTAGATTGATTTCATATTCATCTCATAGTCCACGAAAAAGCCAACAAAAAAATTATAGTCGTAGGTTTTCCCCAATCTAAGACCATCTCTAGCATTTGCACGTTTTGGTTTCAGAGTCTGTAGTATTGAGTTTGTGTCCTTGGTCAAGTCCGGTTGCTGGTTAGTATTGTGATCCCTTTTTTCTAAATCCCTTATACTAGCCACCACCCATAAATCCCCTTTGATTTGCAATTCATGTCCGAATTAGAACATCAAAACCCCGATTCAGACTGCCTCTGATAAAACAGTCATATCTTTTGCATACAGACTCTGAATAAGGCAAATAAATACATTTTTGAAATCTACAGAAAACGTTATATCTAATTTTTCCTAGCTAGCTAGGTTCGCCGATTTTAGTTTTTCCAAATTCAGCCAAAAAGATCAAGTTTTCCAGCCTGGAAGTTTCTTGCGCAGATTTTTCAGCTCATCTTTATTTATCTACACAACACTTCTTTGCAGCAAAATTATATCACATCTTCTTGGTTTGTCTTCTTTGCGCTTCCAGAAAAAAAGTGTAAAAAAATAGTTCAAAAAAAAGAGTTAAAAAATATCAAAAAAGAGGAAAATATCAAAAAAGGGGAGCACTTAGGCACAAGGTTGGAAGATATTAGTGTTGTGTGGTGTTGTTTTTGGTACTGTTTTGTGCTGATTTTGTCAATACCTAAGTCATTCTTTGAGCCTCCACCACTCTCTCATATAAGCCTTGTTGCCATAGGGATCACATTCAGACCAGCAATTAGTACAAGTACTCTGGACACTTATTTAATATTACTATATGTTTCTGAATCGTGTTCCACCATGTAGATTACTATTGTTTAACCAGCTAGACTCCACATATATACTTCTGATCGGTGCAACTTGACTCTTTGCAATCATATAACACTATCTTTGGAAGTCACCTACTAGTCAAGAATTGTGCCACGGTCAAGATTGTGCCATCCACTGCCCTACAATGGTAAGAACCTTGTAAGATTATGGTAAGACGCTTGAGTGTGAGCGAGAGTACCTTCCACTACCTAATAGTTGATAGGGCTAATATTTTTTCCTATTGTTTTTCCTTTTTTACTAACCATGGTAGGTATGAAAGGCACGGCAAATCATAATCATGGTAACAATGTTTCTTCTATCAAAAGTAAGTTTACCATCCCATCTTTTTATGGTGACTATGATGCTGAAGAATACCTAGATTGGGAGACGACCATAGAGCATAAATTTAACTTATATCTAGTTCCTGAACAACATGGAGTTAAACAAGCAACTGGTATGTTTAAAAATCGTGCTTTAATCTGATGGGAATATATAAGTGAACTTCAATTACAACCTGATACATGGGGTTATTTAAAAAGAGCTATGCGTAGTAAATTTGTCTCTCCTTCTTATCATCGTGAATTGTGTAAGAAACTACAATGCTTAATTCAAGGTAACATGTCTATGAGAGAGTATTATGCTGAGCTTCGAGAGAGCATGACCTGTTGTGGTGTTGTGGAGCACTCAGAGGACACAATGTGGAGCTTCTATGATGGATTGAGGCTTGAGATTCAAGATATCGTTTATTATAAAGAATTTAATACTTTTAGTCATTTGTTCCATCTTGCCATCATTGCAGAGAAAGAATTGCAGGAACGACAATACAAGGCAACAAACTCCTATCCACCACGAGTGATGAGCACATCGGCACTAACCAAGCCTTTCTCTTCTTTAAGTATTCGTCATGCACCTGCACAAGTACCAGCACCAACGTCAACAAGCATATGGCCTTCCATCTCTTCACGAGTTGAGGTATCAGGTAAAAAATCCTTACAGGTACCCGTTGAGGTTGCTTCATCAGCTAAAATAATAGAACACCCTTTGCAATTTGGTAACGATGCACTTCACCATGATAGGATTAATAACTATACTGTTGTGCATGAGGATGTGAAATCTACTTTGTTACTTTCAACTTATGATAAAATTGTCCAAGATGATATTGAGATGATAACTAATGAGAACAAACAACTTGATATTAGATCTGAAATTCAGCATGAAATCAAATTAAAAGATTCTTCTATCCTTGCACATAAAACTGATCAAACTGAAATTCATAGTCAAGATGTGTGCTATGTTGTGATTTATGAAACTGCTTATTATTCTCTTACTAATATAATTTATACTTTGCCCCAAGTTATCACTAAGTATTTATCTCATATTGAGCTACATAAGTGTAAATTTGATATGGGTCCCGAGTTTTTATCTTCTGTTGATTACATAACTATAAACTTGTCTTGCCTCCTAAGTCTTGGGATAGTTCCACATTTAACGTTGCAGAATTAAAACTAACCATGGGAGCAAAAGATGAGTATGAGTCGAGGATGACTCTATTTCAAGAGGGGGAGAATGATGAGAATATCACTAGTTGGGATAGAATCATGATTGTGAGGAAATAAGTTAAGGTGCATTCTTCCTATGTTAGATTTATTTTTTATATATTTGAACCTCAGATGCCACACCATGAGATGTGTTCATTTTTAATTTCAGAAATACTTTCTTGGATCAATAGAAGAGATGCATGTGTATGAAACTCTTGTATTATCATGGAAGTTTATTGAGGACCAATAGACGTTGAGTCAAGGATGACTCCAAATCAAGAAGAGGAGGATGATGAGGACATCCCTACCAATGATACAACAATACATTAATACCAAGATCCAAGTATTCGAGTTCGAGCACGACGATTAAATCTCCAGGTCAACTCATTTCTAAGTATCTTAGTATATTATCTTGGGAATAAATTACTACCTAATATTATTATTATTGTTAGGAACCATGGTTATGATGAAAATCACTTGGAGATAAACAAAGAGTTAGAGAAGAACAAGGAAGGACGTCAACGACAATTTGAGAGTCCAATCCAACTACAATTCTTGTCCAACTCGGATTTCAGGAGTAGCGATGTTCCACCCAGACACGAAGAGATAACTTCATAACATTTCCAATGCCACTAGTCTCATCTCAAAATTCCTTCTAGATCAACGGAAATCGTCAAAGCAAGATAGAGTCCAGAATCTATCAGCATGTTGTTTTTTGCGTTATTGGGCCTTTGGGTCGTGTATCCAGTTGAGCCCATTAGGGGTGCGTCCCAAACTACTATATAAGGTGTTTCTACAACCATCTAGAGTTTTTAGGTTTAGTTTACACGTTGCTTTGATAGATTCCGCTTCGCTGGATTTGTATGTGAACCCCAATTCACAAATTCCAATAGAATTTTCAGTTCGATTGTATTTTATGTGTTCTTGCTTGTGTTCTTCGATTGACAGGCAAGGATTAGCCTTCTTGGCGAGGTAAATCAGGTTGTGCTTGGTTGATAACAAATGGAGCAGTAGTGTAGCGATTGCAAGGGTCGATCTCGTGGATCGGAAGTCGGATCGTCAACGTCGAGTTCACCACAAATCGTTGTTTATCCCTCACCTGATGGAAGATTGGGCATCCCCTCCTCCATCACTATGATAATATCATAAGCATCTTGTTTCTCATTTTTTCTGAAACTCAGAGGACATATAGGCAAGCATAAAACAACTGGCATCCACAGAATCACTAGCATGCTTCTCATAACCACGCTTGTCTGCTATAGAAGAATCTTCTCCTGGTTCATCGGGCTGAGGTTCCTCTAGAATATAATCCTTTTTCTCTTTCTTAAGAACAACTCTCAAGTTTCTATACCAATCCATAAATTTTTTTCCTGATAATTTCTCTCATTCAAGAATAGATTGCAAATTAAAAACTGAAGTGCTCTTAATAGTAGTATTTGTTGCTATGATCTACAAAAAATTAAATGCAAGGTTCAGCACTATGCAATGTTTATCTTCTATCCAATAAAATAAGATCCACTAAAAAACAGCCACTTCCCCTCTAATGACTAATAGTGGCACAAGATCCATAGTCATTCTAACTCCTAGTGAGCTTCGACATCACTGCTAGAAGCTAGATGACGTAGGTAAACAACACTTTGCTAATCACATCACATGTGACTCTTGTCATTGGAGAAGTATCCAATGCTCAATGCCCAACTCTATGCCCCAAGGCCCAAAACTGTTTTGATATCTCAGTTAAGCAAACCAATACTATGCGTGCAGAAGTCCGACTTCCACCCCAACTAGTCAAGATAAAAGATACTACCCTGCTTTGGCAGACCTACTATCGATGATCGAGATCCTTGGTGGGTGCAGCTATTGGAAAGAGCATTGATACTTAATTTTCTGAGGAAAACTATTCTAGCAAGGTGACACTCCTAGCGCACACGAAACATGCAAGAATAGTATGACGGGAACATAAGTAAGCACCACACACAACACATTGACTATGACATAGTATGGTCCCTTCACATGGTGATCTCTATTGGGGGAAAATATTTCATCCTCCAGAGGTCAAGAACGTTCCTCTGTAGATACAAGCAAAAGAGGTGAAGTCAGAAGCTTTGATCTTCGAAGGTCTTAAAAGCATCGGAGTTGTGCTGTATTCAGAGTATTATATAACGAAGACCTCCGTTAAGGCTTCGGCATAACAAAATCTCCCGAAGTCTTTACACCCGAAGGAGTATTGCCAGCAAGGATAGAAGATTTATCTTCTTTCTGATTAAATTAGTCTTTTACCTTTTTACCCCTATGAAGGATATTCAACAGTATCTTCTTACTCGGTTGTAATTAGAGGGTAAAGGAGTCTTTTCCTTTAATATTCGGTCTATAAATACCCTTCTTCACTTTGTAAAGGGTATCGAATACTCAGATATTCAATACATAACTTTGAACTACTTTGAGCTATTATCATATACGGAGGCTTGAGATAGTCCACTCCCACAAACACTTCGTTTGTCACACATATAGTTTCTTAAACCTATTAGCGTAATCTTCTACACCAACAGTTGGCGCTGTCCATGGGAAACCTAGTACGAAAACTTCGTTCTCTACCAATTTCTTTCTAGAGCCATGCCTCCTAAACGAAGCTTAGGTGGTAGTCCCCTTCGGAGGTCCCCATGGACCTCTAGAGTGAGATCTTCGAATACTGTTGAGGTCACAAGACCTTCTGTAGTTCCCCGACCTCAGACCCCCAAAATTAATACTCTTCCTGGAACATATGAAGCCCCTTCAGGGACTCCATCTATGCTTCAAACCGATGGAGCCTCTCCTGTAGCTCCGACTGTACTCTGAACTGACTTGTCTAGTTCTCAAGACCCGGAAGCTCCTTTCAGAAGAAATGAAGACCACCTTGATGATGTGGCAACCTAGATGGCAGTCTTCAAACCATAGTGACAAGGTGGAGGTAGGAAGCTGCAGAAAGGATTCGTCCCCAAGCTACCCCTGTCATTCCGAGGTGCCTCAAGACGATGACATCACTTTTTATCCCGAAGCCCCTGAGAATGCTTCTTTTGATAGCGAATCTCCACTGCACCCGACTTGCAAAAGGTGCACTTCGACCCCAAGTTCAAAACTTCAAAGCTCTGTAAGTACTCTGGGGAAGAAGATCCAGGAGAGTTCTCTCATTCATATGCCTTAGCAATTGAAGCCAATGGAGGGTTTCGAGATACAATGGAAAAATGCTTCCCCTTGCACTTGAAGGAGTTGCTTTGCGTTGGTTATAGTCTTTGAAGCTGAGGAACCATGTTTAAGAGCATGAGTCTTATGGCTCCAGATGTGATGAGTGATTGTCAATGGAAGTCAAAGAGGAGACGTGAAGGGAAGATGAGACCTGCTGTGTCTGGGGTGCGTGTGACTCAGCTACACGGGCAGCGAGCGACAGCCGGGCAGAGGAGCTGCGGAGTTGGGCTGGCCCAATCCGAGTACATGGGCTAGGAGCTGTAGAGGATCCACTAGTCTGTTCATCGGGATTGACTCAATTACACGGGTGGCGAGCGATTGTCGGGCTGAGGAAGTTGCGGAATCAGGTCGGCCCAATCCGGGTACCTAGTGCGAAGACGGTGTACGGTCTGTCAGTTTCAGCGCAAAACTGACAACCGATGATTATCTTTATTTAAGATTTTATTATTTAGCCTTTAGGCCCAAAGTTTGTGTTATTCGAGTAAATAAAAAACCCTAAGGCCATTTTAGTCATTTCTAATTTTATTTTCAGAGTCAGTGTAATTTACCCTAGGTTAAATTTGTCTTTTTCCCTTTATTAGTGGGCTGCCTATAAATAGGCCCCAACCCCCTAGGGTTAGGGTTGACTCACTAGAAATATCAATCTAAGTTCATTGTTTGTTACGCCTGTTCTTTCTTTTCGCCGCTGGTATTTTTCCTCACCGCCACCGTCGTATTCTTCTCTGTTTGCGATTTTCCTTCTCCGACCGCTGGTTTTTGTCCGGCTGTAGCGTCTAGCACTGTAATTTGCACGACAATAGGCCTGATGTAGCGGACACCAGTGCTAGCACAGCAGCGCAGCCGCCAAGTCCCATCGCTTGCGTGCGGCAGGTAGAAGGTGCGTGAATCAACGAGCCCGTGCGTTGTGTCAGCGGCCACGTCGTGATTTTTGCATGCACCAGGGCGTCAGCCTAGGCCTGGCGCTTTCGGCGCAGCGCACCAAGGCAGAGCAGTAGCTACTGTGGGCGGAGAAGCCAAGGTGTGGCGACTAGGAATAGCGACCGGACACGTGAGGCGTTTTTCCTCTGGCACGCATCAGGGCGCAGGGAGCTACGTCAGGAGCATGTGAATTACTGCAGCAGAATTGTGCTCACGGTAATAATTTTTTTACACATCGCTTGGAAGCAGTTTGCTACTGCTGCATCTGAAAAAAAAATTGCACGATGATCAAGACGATAGTACTGTAGCTTATTGATATGTCCACAACAAACAGCAGCCGGTCAAGATTAGTACTAATCCCTTTCTTGTTTTCTCGATTTACGTGCAATACATCAATTTTATTTCTGAATGATCCATGATTTATCCACTTGATTAGTACTTTATTTTCAGATTGCAATATGAATGTTTACTGATTTATCTAGGTGTTTTTATGTGCACATCTAGTATTTATTGAATCATCTAAGAACACATTTTTATTTACTACATTTATTTTGTTTAGTTTAAATCTGCTTTTAATAACGTTGTTGAAGTTTTTTTTGGACACCAGTAATTTTTAGGCTAGACTATTTTAGTACCTGTGATCTGTTCTACTTCTGCTTATTGTTTGTCGAGGTGCGTTGGTGTAACAGCCCCAAAAATAAAAGTAAAATAAAAATGAGAAAAATAAATTTTCTAGAACAAAATGATTTATTTAATTAAAGAAAAGGCTAAATGAACTCAATTCAAGCAAATCAGGAAGAAATATTTCAAATTTGTAGCTGAAAAATTTATGGTGGAGTCTAGAGGCCAAGAAACATTTTTGAGAATTTTTACAAAATTTTAAGAAACATTATTTCAATCTCTACAAGAATATGTGAATATCTGGAATTACTTTAATTGAAAATAGAATTTTAAATACATTTGGGCCGCAACCCTGAATTCCTCGCCCCAGGCCTTTCGGCCCGGCCCAGTCCAGCGGTGCCCACCGACAGGCGGGACCAGCCTGTCGGCGCCGCTGCTCTCTTCCTCTCTCTCGCCTGCGCCTCTGTGGCCCACCCGTCAGCCACCGAGCGCCCCTCTCAGCCGCTGCCATCACCGGCCCACATGTCAGCCTCGTGCCGTTTGCGCCCGCCCACTAACAGGTGGCCCCCACCTGTCAGAATCATCTTCTTCGATGGAAGGGGATCTCCCCCTTCCATTCCCGAAGGCCCCTGCCTTTTCTCACCGCCGGCCACCATATCCTGCCTTGGATCGCTTTCCCGCGTCGCCCGTGATCCCCTTCCGCCCTTAGCCGGCACAGTTTCATCGAAAATGGAAGTCTCTCGCGAGTTTGGCAAGCTCGCCTGAATTGGAAGGAGGAGCTTCGGTTTCCTCCGATTTCTTGCCTTTTTATCGTCGGTAAGCCCCCTATAAGACCCCCTGAGTCCACCGCATCCCGCCCACACCTCAACCACTCGAGCCCTCCTCATCCCGAGCCACCGCTTTCATTTTTCGGGTTGTGGCTCTGTTCACACTCCGGCAAGCCCTCACCGGCGCTCCGGGCCACCGCCGCCCTCGCCGTAGCCCCCATCGTGACCACCGTCACTCACCCTACCCCGACCTCGCCTCTGTTGGGCCGAACCACCGCCGGAACGCCTTCGTCACCGCCAACCCGAGAAACACCACCGCCTCTTCTCATCGCCGGTCGCCGTCGCTTGCCCCTCGCCGCCATCACCGGTACCGTCATGTTCCCCGTCTTCCCCTCTGTCCATTTTCGCCATCGCCTAGGGCCTTAGGCCTCGCCGTCACCGGGAATTCCTCGCCGGAGCTCCACCGGAGTCGGGGAAAAAGGGGTAAATTACCCCTTCGCCGCGTGCCATGCCGGATCCCTCGTGGACCGCACGATCTCGATCTAACGGCCCAAATTTAATCCCCGTGGGATTTAATCCTGGCCCTCGATCTGAGCCGAATCGGTACCAAGTCACGGGAGCCGTCGATCGCCACTTAAATGTCCCGCGCGCACCATGGTCGTTGGATCTTGATCCAACCGCTGCCACGTGCCCGGCTCAAGCGCGCAGTCGCTGGTTCACCGTGGACCAGAGAATGATTTCTGGTTTTAATAAAATTCAGAAAAATGGTTTAAATTCAAAAATTCATATCTTGCTCAAATTAACTCCAAATTTCACCATTTTAATTCTGGAAAATTTGTCTTTTCATCCTCTACACTTTTATGCAATAAAAACAATATGTTTAGTTGGCACAAAATATTCTTATTCAAATATAAAAGATAGTCCCTTTAGGATTTAATTAATATTTCATTTAAATAATTCAGAAAAACCTTGAATAATTTATATAATAATTTCAGAGGACTTAATGAATTTATTCCACAGATTAATGCAATAAAAACAGAATGTTCATTATGCCCACTTTATTCTATTAAATAACTTTGCAAAAACCTTATTAGGGTCATTATTTAATTCTTATAATAAAAACTCAACCCATTATATGAAAATATCCTAAAAACTTATATAACAACTTCAGAACACCTAAATAACTTAATGTCACTATATTAATGCCATAAAAACATTAAGGCTATTATATAACTTTTACTTCATCTCTAAAAAGGTAAAATAAAAGCCCTAGGACAAATAATTAACATCAAGTCTTAAAATTTAGAAATCTCATTAGAAATCAATCTTAAATATTTAAGTAAAATTCCCTAAACTTTAAGACTCTATCTCCTTTACTTAATCCATCAAAAACATGTATGCTTGTATGGTTGTTTTGATTTGGATTGTTTATTGAATGTTTTATTTACTTTTCCGTATCGAGAAGACTACGAGTTCGTCGAGGAGCCGGAGTTCTATCTCGAGGTTCCACCTTCACCCTTTGCTGAGCAAGGAAGTCATCGACCCCTCTTGTGGAAATAGTTGATCATCATTGAGCCCAGTTTTTATAATTATTGCTATAACTCATAGGATAATATTGCATTAGTCAAACATCAAGCCCTACAATTATATTTTTTAGATCCCCGTCCTGGTGTGCAAACCCAAGCCATGCTTATTGAGCCTTAACTCCTTGTCACTCTACTAATATTATATTAGCTAGTGCCCAATGTACCGGCACAGCTGCTATAGGATAAAAAGAGAATGAGTCGTAGATAGATGGATTCTGTTATATGAAGTTCCCCGTTATTCTCATCTCTGGACTCTGTTGGAGTTGGCTATGTTAAGTATGGTGGGTTCCGGGTGCAAGCTCGGGAATTGGTTGGTCGTACCTGGGGCACTATAAGGACCGGTCTGCGGGATCTGTTGCAAAGCATTTCTGTACCAACCACAAGTCTAATGGGTAAGTCCTAACTAGAAGTGTGGAACACTCCGACTCTATGCACCATAGTGGAGGGGTACAAGGGGCAAGCCTTCGGGCGACTTGTACCGACGTGGGCTCAAGGGGGGTATGGTGGGGCTCCGACGCATCGGGACACCATATGAAACCTATAAGAGTGTGCTGTTGAGTCGAGGCGAACCATACTGAAGGTTTTGGCACGAGTTCCCGTGGAATGGGTCATCTCGTTACACTTTGATGTAAGTGATGAGTGCGTGCCTTGTGGGTACAGTGGTACATCTCTGATCAGAGTAATTTAATCTTTTCGAAAAGTCGAGCCCACGGTCAAGGGCGGGTTGCGTGACTACTCGCAGTTAGTTTACAATTGTTTGAATAGTTGAGTTATTCATGGCATGTAAGGACTGTTGAGCGAGGTGGGGCTGACTGTACCCCTCGAGTTAGAAGATGATGATGCATACACATGTTTACATTTCAGTACTAATAAATTGATCACATTTAATTGCGTTCATCTAGGACCCTTTGTTTTATTAGTTTCTCTTCATCTTGATCCACTTTTGTACTAATGCGGTCTACGAACCGTGAATGATTGCTCGTATTGTACGTGGTCGCATGATGAACATCTTGTTTTATTGATTTTATATGGAATTTCAATAAAAGTCCTGATTTATTAAATCGGGGCGTGATAGTTGGGTGTTGGGAGTAGGTCATTGTTTCGGAAAATTTTTAGGCGCCCATTCACCCACCCTCTGGTCGCTACTTTCGGTCCTACAAGTGGTATCAGAGCAAGGTTAGGGTTTTCCATACCTTAACCGGTTCTAACCCCAGGTAGTGATCATGACTTCCTCTAGTAAAGTCCCGTCCCTTGAAGCTTTTGGCTACACTTATTGGAAGACTCGCATGCGAGCCTATCTCATGAGCCAAAGCTTGGACATTTGGGATATCTGTGCTCACGCTACATTTTCTATACTTCCTGTTGCTGAGCGCACGTCTCCTGATATAATTGTCTAGCATCAGAACAATAGGAAAGCGGTGAACATTTTATTTTCTGGTTTAGGTCCCAGTGAGTTTGAGCGCGTTAGCCATCTCGACCACTGCTCGAGAGATCTGGGCTACCCTCCAGGCACACCATGAGGGGACAGCTCAGGTCAAGGATAGGCTCTATCAGACCTACCGGCGTAAGTATGAAAATTTCTCACATAAGTCAGGTGAGACTGTTGAGGCTTTGTTTAGTCGTTTCAATCGATCATTAACAAGCTTCGGGCCAACAAGGCCGATCGTGATCAGCTGGTCTCAAATCATGAACAGGCGCTCAAGGTTCTTCATACCTTGGACCCTAAGATCTAGGAGATCAAGGTTTCTTCCATTGTTGAGAGCACTTCCTATGATACCTTGACTATCGCAGAGCTTTTTAGGAAGCTCAAGGCCTTAGAGGTTGATATCCAGTTGAGATCAAGTCTCACTGGTTCTGGCTCAAAAACCCTGGCCCTTGTGACACCTTCTGTTGATCCTACTGCTTTGAGTTGTGCTGCGTTTTCTTTGATGTCTATCTCCGAGGATCAGCTTGATTCGCTAGGAGACGATGATCTGTGTTTGTTTAACAACCGGGTGCGTCGTGTCTATGATAAATGAATGCTTAAAATACACGACACAAAATCCGAATGCTTTGAGTGTGGTGATCCAAGTCATTTCATCACCGACTGCCCCAAGCGGAAGAGTTACAAGAAGGGAACCAGCGGTAGCTCCTACGACTATGGCAAGCACGACAACTCCACTTTCACAAAGGGCAAGCCCAAGACGAGATTCTTTCGAAAGGCTCTAAAGGACTACAGGTGTGAGAACAAGAAGCGAGACAAGGCCTTCTTCGCCGAGATGGAGAAAAGCTACTCCAAGATGTCATCGTCTTCCTCATTGTCTTCAAGTTCAAGTGATGAAGAGATCGTGATCAAGAAGGGGAAGGACAGCGACGGTCCAGTGGGCCTCTGCTTCATCGCCTTCGGGGACAAGCCGAAGAATCGCTCGCGTCACAGCCAAAGACCACGCAAGAGCTTCTGCTCAATGGCTCTTGGGGATAAGGAAGAAAAGGGCTACTCCGACAACTCCGATGATGACGATGATGAAAAGGTGTCTTCCTATGAACAAGAAGTCATTAATTTGCTAGACGATAACCGTCAGGAGTTGAAGTATCGTGAGAAACTTCTTAGAGGGGCTAAAAAGAGGATAGATGAGCTTGAGAGTGAGCTTGCCATGGCAAATGGCAAGATTGAGAGTTTGTCTTCTTCCCATTGCTTGGGTTGTAGCAGTGAGTGCCCTAACTGTGAGGTGTTGTTGTGTGATCTGACGACTCTGAAGTCCAGGTACATAGAGAGGGTAGATGAGAGAGACGCTTTGGCCACTGAGCTTGAAAGCGCTCAGCTGGAGCTGAAAGATGCTCATGCCACTGTCGTCGTGCCCTGTGTAGACTGCCCATCCTATTTAGCTAGTATAGTTGAGCTGAGAGCCAAGAGTGATGAGCAGTTGGGCGAGTTAGCTAGAGTGAGAGCTGAGCTAGAGCAGACTAAGCTAGAGCTTGAGACCTTGTCAGTTCCACCCACTATTTGTGAGAACTTCTTGTCCTTGAGATTGAAGCTGATCAAGCTAAAAGCTGAGAAGTCTATCGAAGTTGATAGAGAGTGTGAGATCTGCTTGTCTCAAGTGGAGGTGTTAGCTTCCTTGAGAGAGGAGCTAGCTGATGTTCAGAATGAGAACTTTTACCTCCGTTAGATCTTGAGATAGATTAGTGCCAGAGAGCTATAGCTTGGCATGATGATCCAACAGTTCAATAGGCATGATGGGTTTGGGGTAGGTTACACCTACACCAAGGCTGATTTTGAGAGTGCCATTAGCCGTGCAGTGGAGTGGAGCAATATGACTCCAGAGCAGAGATATCCCAAGACTCACTCCATTGAGTCTTTTCAGGTTAGTCATCCCAAGGATGGAGTGTTCCAAGAACAACCTAAAGCTCCACCCAAGAAGCCTATTTGGGTCCCAAAGCCTAAACCTCTCCATACTTCTCTTGATTCTCTACCTAGACCCTCTCACACCAAAGAATCTACACCTAACACCACCAAGCCTAAGAACCCCAAGCCTCAACCACATCCCAAGAAGTCTACCTATCACTGTGAGTTTTGTTAGAGAGACGGGCATCTTGAGGAGTTTTGCTTCAAGAGGAAGCGGGTTGAGAGAGCAGAGAGAGCTCGAGGTGGGCAAGAGCAGTTCTACCACTAGGGAGGTAGATAGAGAGTCCCTCGACGTGGAGAGAGGCTAGAGGCCATGCCGCATCGTATAGGTGGTGGTAGAGGAGACGACTTTCATGACCGTTCTCCGGAGGGTGGTTTTCATTCCGGTAGAGCTCCAGGTCATTCTGGAAAACGGCTTTGGACCTCGTGGTCATGACTTTAGGCAGAGGAGAGGACCATGCCTTGAGCCACGTTTTGGTCTAGACTCATATGATTCCTTTTGATTTCCTACTTACGAGCAGATGGCTCGACACTGGTTTAGCTCATTTTCTAAACCATGTGTCGTACTAGTTGCTCCCACTCATGACCATTGATCTTACAGGATCGAGGACTGGAGGACGTGTGGATCATGGATTCAGGATGTTCTCTCCACATGACGGGACACCGCAGATGGTTCTCCAGCCTCACTCCCCCGAGCCCCAAGGAGTACATCACTTTCGGGAACAGTGGTCAAGGGAAGGTACACGACATTGGTTTGATTCGAATCTCTGAGCATTTCTCTTTGAAAAATGTTGCTTTGGTTGGAAACTTGAGTTTTAATTTGGTATCTGTTTCGCAACATCTTGAGGATGGCTTATAGGTTTGTTTTAAGAAGGGCATGTATTCTGTTGTTGATTCTAGAGGATCTTTGGTTTGCCAGATCTTACCTTTCGGTAAGGTTTTTTGGATTGATTTCTCTAGTTCTTTTGGCCCTTCTTGCAGTTTGATTGTTAGATCCTCTTTTGAGCTTTGGAGGTGGCATAGGAGGTTAGGTCATTTGAGCTTTGATTTGCTAGTCAGATTGAGCTCTATGGACCTCCTCCGAGGATTGCCCATGCTTAAGATGGAGAAGGATCTAGTTTGCCATCCCTGTCATCATGGGAAAATGGTTGCCATTTCTCACGCACCTGTGACTCAGGTGATGACTTCATACCCAGGAGAGCTGTTACACATGGATATTGTTGGTCCAGCTCGAGTACGCTCAGTCGGTGGGAAGTGGTACGAGCTTGTGATAGTTGACAATTTTTCTCGATTTTGGTGGGTTTTCTTTCTAGAGTCTAAGGATGAGACCTTTCAGTTTGTGCATGACCTGATTTTGAAGGTGAAGAACGAGAACAATGGTCGGATGCGAGCAATTCACTCTAACAACGGCTCTGAGTTCAAGAACTCTTAGTTCGTCAGCTTCTGTAGTGATCAGGGTCTTTATCATCAGTTTTCTGCTCCTTACACTCCCCCATAGAACGGCGTTGTGGAACGAAATAACCGCACACTAGTCGAGATGGCCAGGATGATGCTCGATGAGCACAGGACTCCTAGGCGCTTTTGGTCTGAAGCCATTAACACGGCTTGCTATCTGGCCAACAGCATTTTTATTAGAGCTTACCTTGGTAAGACTTCATATGAGTTGCGGTTTGGCAGACAACCCAAGGTGAGCCACTTGCAAGCATTTGGCTGCAAGTGCTTTGTGCTCAAGAAGGGAGGGCATTTGGACATGTTTGAGTCTCGTTGCTGGATGGAGTTTTTCTTGGCTATGCGTTGCATTCTCGAGGCTTCCGTGTTTGGAACCTCGACTCCCAGCAGCTTGTTGAGACTTGCGAGGTTTCATTTAATGAGTCCTTGCCTTCTTTGTCCCCTTCTTTTGAGCCTTTTGGAGAAGATGAGCTTGGAGAGTCCATCTTCAAGGAAGATGATGATACTCTTGCTGTTGATGAGGGTGGGCCTTCTGCATAGCCTGCAAACCCTACACCTTCTGAGAGTTCAACTGAGGACGAGGGTGGACCTCTGATCACCTCTTCTACTTTGATCGAGCCCCCTCAGCCGAGTCTAGAGGTGCCAGTTGCTGACTCTGGTGAGGTGACTTCAGATAACCTAGGATCCCGAGCAGTTTAGTGTGATCACCCCTCAGAGCTCATCATCGATGATCTTACTGAGAGATCCTTGCGTTCTTCTATTGGTTCTCTTGTTGTGTTTGCTAAGTCTGCGTTTGTTGCTACTTTTGTGCCCAGAGACATTTCTCATGCTTTGTCTGATTCAAATTGGATAAACGCCATGCAAGAAGAGCTTGAAAACTTTGTTCGCGATCGGGTTTGGACACTGGTTGAGATGCCACCTGGATGCAACACCATAGGAACCAAGTGGGTGTTTAAGAACAAGCAAGGTGAAGATGGGGTTGTGGTGCACAACAAAGCTCGACTAGTTGCACAAGGATTTTGCCAGATAGAAGGTATTAATTTTGAGGAGACCTTTTGTAACACCCCAATTTTTCAAAACAATAAAAATATTATTAAATTCAATTTCTTGGAATTATTATTTCAGAAAATACTTTTAAATCCCTTTTATACCCTTTTGAACTACAACATAGAGTAGATGACCAAATTAGGAGGTGAAACTTTTTGTATATGATCCTAAGGCCAAAAGATAATTTTGAGAATTTTTATAAATTTTTACCAGCCTTGGAAGTAGCCCTAATCTTTTAATCTATTTTCTGGAATTATTTTTATTCAGAAAAGCATTAGAACAGTAATGGGCTCCTCCCCCCTCCCTTCTCTCTCTCCCGGCCGGCCCAGCCCGTTACCGCGCTCCCCTCTGGCTGACAACCCGGTCCCACCTGTCGGCGCCGAATCCCTCCCCTCGCGCGCGAACCCGACACCCCGGCCCCACCCGTCAGACGCCACCCTCGCCCGTTCGCGCTCGCTGGCTTGTGGCCCCCGCCTGTCAGACCCGTCGTCAACCTCCCGCCACCGCCCCCAAATCCCGCCGGCCGACGACCCCGCCTCGGATCCGCCTCGCCGGTCCGTCCCCCATTAATTGGCCGCCATAACTCGGTCCCCCGCGCCGCGCCGACCGTTTCCCCCTTTAATTCACCGCGTCATCGTCCCCGGATCGTCGCTACGCGTGCATGGCCGAGCCATCGCCGGCGAGTAAAGGCCCTCTGGCCGGTTTCCTTGCATGCGACCCCCGCCGGTGACCCTATTTAACCCCCTGCCTCCGCCGCGTTCGACCCCCCACGCTCAATCGCCACGAGAACGAACAGAGCGCCCCTCCTTCGCCTTTGAGCATTTTCTCCCTGCTTCGCCTCCGGCCACCCCTCGCCGTCGCCTCGGTCCACCCCGGCCCGCGCCTCCGCCACCGTCGTGACCGCAAGGACGTCCCCTACCTCGGCCACGTCCCCACTGGTCAAGGAGACCGCCGGAACACCATCGCCGACGAGGACCCCGAACCGCTCCGCCGTCTACCCTCGTCGCCGGTCTCGCTCCGTCGACCCCTCGCCTCGCTTAAGGTACCGACATGACCGCCGTAGTGTCCTCTTTCCATTTCTAGGCTTAGCTAGGACCGCCGTCGCTCGCCGTGGCCGTTGGCCCGCTCGCCGTCGTCGGAGAAGACGACCGGCACGGGTCGAGTACCCGTGCCGTGTCGGATCTGATCCCGACCGTGCGATCGCGATCGGACGACGCACGTGAGCCCACGTACGCGATCTAATCCGCGCCGTCGGATCTGGTCAAAGCGGTACGTTTTAATCTCGTGCGTCCATCTGTATTTAAAACCCGCGTTTAATCCTGTGCGTCCACGTGGTACCGGTTCGCACGTTTTAATCCTGGCCGTCCGTAGCCACTTGCGCGTCCCGCCTCGCCCTCGCGCGTCGGATCTGGATCCGACGGTCCAGATCGACCCGGCGCACGCGCACAGTGCGCGGGTTCACCGTGGGCCTAGCTCACCGTGGACCCGAGAGGTTTAAAATTTGAAAATAAATTCCAGAAATGCTTTTAAACTTGTAAAATTCATATCTAATGCATTTGAACTCTAAAAATTACCATTCCAATTTCAGAAAATTCATAAAATTATTCTCTACATACTTATGCAATAAAAACAGTAGGTTTACTTTGACATTTTCATGTTTATTTAAATAAGTATTCAAATGCCCTTAGGATTTAAATGTAAATTTAAATATTTAAATTCCAGAAAAATTATATAATTGTCCTTTACTGCTTAAACATTAAAACCACTGGGTTTTCTCTAAATCATTTAAATTAAATTGATTAGAAAACTTAATGTAGTATTAAACCCACTTAAAAACCCTTTTATGAAAAACAATGATTCATTTAGATTCACTTTAAATTAATGGAGGAATAAATTTCAGAACTTTAATATCTGAATTTATTTTATTTTTAATCAAACCAACTTTAACTTATATGCTTGCAATGTAATGTTATATGGTTTGATTGAATGTGGTACTCTTTTATTTTACTTTATATTAAAAAGACTACGACGTCGCCGAGGAGCCGAAGTACTTCCCCGAAGTCCCTCCCTCTCCCTTTGCTGAACAAGGCAAGTCACCAAACAATTCTTTTGAGCATATTGAACCCATGTCTGAATTGACTATTGCTAAAACACATAGGTTATGTATATGCATTAGTCAAATGAACCCTTACATTATATTTATTTAGGATCCCCCGACCTTGATGTGCAACCCAAGCCATGCTATCTCGCCTAACCTCCTTGTCACCATATGATCAATGATATTAGCTAGTGTCCAATGTATTGGCACAGCCGCTATAGGATAAAATGAGTCGTAGTGAAATGGTTCTATTATATGATCCCGATACTTCTTATCTTTGGAAATTCTGTTGGTGATGAGTCATGGTTGTGAGTGTATGCATGGTGGGTTCCGGGTGCAAGCTAGGGCATTGGTCAGTCGCACCCGGGGCACTATAAGGACCGGTCTGAGGGATCCGTTGCAATACACTTACGTACTAACCACAAGTCTAGTGGGTAAGTCCTAACTAAGGTATGGGTTGTTCCAAACCGAGGCCACCATTTGGAGATGGGTCAAGTTGCACCTGCGGGTGACTTGTACCAATGTGGCGCAAAAGGGGGTGCGACGTTAGCCGGGATGCGGCCCGGCGCGCCGGCGAAACCTAGAGCGGGTGGTTATCGCTTGGAACATCTCATGTTGAGGTTTTGGCACGAGTTCCCGTGAAATGGGTCATCTCGTTGAGATGAGTGCGTGCCTTGTGGGTACAGTAGTACATCTCTGATCAGAGTCTTAAATCTTTTCGAAAAGCCGAGCCCACGGTCAAGGGCGGGTTGCGTGACATCCCCCAGTTAGTTTACTTGAATATGGATGTGCATGTTGTTTGTCATGTAAGGACCGTTGTGCGAGGAGGTAAAACGTACTCCTCGAGTTAGTTGATGTTGAAGATGCTCATGTTTACTTTCCGCATGATTAAAATATGACTACACTAAATGCCATAACTGCAACTGCTTTATTCCGCATCGTTAGCCTTTATCCTTCCTTGTTTACTATCCTGCATTATTATTTGCATTTGCGGTGGCTTGTTGAGTACTTTTTGTACTCATACCCGTTGGACCCCACAGAGGATGCTTATCTTGAAGACGGTCTGGAGTAGCGACCCAGTCAAGAAGAAAAATCCTGAAGAAGAAGTTCGTCATGCCGTTGTCTAATTATTTTACTCTACTGCTTTATTAAAACAATGTTGTAATAAATATGGTCTGCGTACCATGAATTTTACCGTATGTACGTTGTCGCATGATGAACCTCTTGTATTATTGTTTTTCTATGGAAATTCAATAATGTCTCGATTTTGTTAAATCGGGGCGCTACAAGATGGTATCAGAGCCGACTTGACTGTAGGAAGCCAAACAGACCCGCCTAGCCATTAGCCACAGGAAATTATTTCTTGAAAATCTACTTCATAAACTTTGTTCCTCTCCTCACTTTTATTCAACTTACTGTTTTGTAGATGCCAGTCTACCAAGTCCACAGCTACTGCCGCCACTATGAGGGCTTCGTCCGGGAGCTCCGCATGATGCTCACCTTCCTCGGGTTCCTCTTCGAACCCGAATTTCAAGGAGTCTACCCCGACGAGTTCGCCGGGCCTTGCGACATCTCTCTCACCGTCCATGGCTCCGGAGAACACCTGCCGCCCTACACCACCGCACTTGGAGGCCCGACTTTCGACGTCGCGTGCCAACGAGTCGCCCTCCAGGCCCTCATGGAGCTGAGGATGATCTACGACGATCGTCTTCAGAACTCATCCTTCCGGCTTGTGCCGAAGCGTACTCCCGGAGCCCACCGTAGTATCTACCTCGGAGTTCACTCCGTGCGTGATCCGGTCATGGCCCGGCAGTCGCGCCTTCTGCAGGCCATGGATGATCTCCATACCGAGGCGGTGCTCGACGCCGACGAGCACCATGAGGCGGTTGCGTTTCTTCGTGAAGAAACGAAGAACCTGATCCAGCAGAACGGCGAGCTGCAGCGCAAGATCATGGAGCTGCAGAAGGACATCGCGGAGATGGTTCCTCTTCTTCCAAGGAAGAAGAAGCCTATCCGTGAGCCCCTCCCTCGCCCCAAGAGGATCCCGCCACGACCCTCCCCCGCCAGGCCTTCCACCAGCGCCCCTTCACCACGCCCCGGCCTCGTCTCCGACTCCATCATCGAGAATTATCTCGACCCCACCATCTCTCTGGAGCCGCGCACTCGTGGTTCCGAGAGCACGGAGACCGCCTCCGGTGGCGAGTAGGCGTTAGGAGGCGCAAAGATAAATAAAAAAGCATTATTTTGTATGTGGTGCTACCCGCAACGAGTGTGTTGTGGGTAGAATAAGAACTTGATTGTAATGGACTATTTATACCACTTGATATATTTGTGTGCTTGAATGCTACATGTTAAATTTTAGTTGTATTACTGTTTCGTCATCTTTTGTTTCCTCACTTTGGATATTCAGAAGATGACCGACCACCAGAACACCGGCTCCAACAACGGAGCAGGAGGGAGCCGAGATGCACCTGAGGGAGTTGTACCCAACTGGGGTGCGACAGGCCCACGTCAGTCTGGGTCGCCTTCCGCCAATCACCCCACCTTGGCGGAAATGATGGCGAACCATAATCATCTGATCACCGCCCTCCTCACCCAAATGCAGCACCAACAGGCTCAGTTGGACCGTCTGCAGAATGGGGAGCCCGCCCCTCGCGCACCAGCACCCGCGGCCGCTCCGCAACTCTCCGAGTTCTTGCGCGTGCGCCCGCCCATCTTCTCGAGCACGACCAACCCGATGGAGGCCGGAGATTGGCTCCGCACCATCGAGAAGAAGCTCGACCTCCTCCCCTGCACAGACCGGGAGCGAGTGGCCTTCGCCACTCATCAGCTCCAAGGTCCCGCCGCTGAGTGGTGGGACAACTATCGCGCGTCCCAGCCAGAGGGCCACATGGTGACTTGGGCAGAGTTCACCATCGCCTTTCGTGCCGCCCACGTCCCCGCCGGTGTCATCGCGGTCAAACAGCAGGAGTTCCGCGACCTGCAGCAGGGCAACAGGACTGTCATGGAGTACCTCCATGAGTTCAACCGCCTCGCTCGCTACGCACCGGAGGAAGTACGCACCGACGCCCTCCGCCAAGCCAAGTTCCTAAGGGGACTTAAGGATGAGCTGTCCATCCAGCTCGTCGCCGCCGACTTCGCCGACTTCCAGCGGCTGGTCAATAAAGCGCTCATCCAAGAGACTGAGCAGAACAAGCTGGACCTCAAGAAGAGGAAGATGATCGCCTTCAAGCACCAGCAGGCGAACACTCAGAGGCCCCGCTTCGTCCCTCCGCCACCAGCGCCCGCCTACCATCCTCGGCCCGCCTACAGGCCACCTCATGCAGCCGGTGGATCCAACGCCGGGCATCCTCGCCCCGCTCCACCAGCTCCGGCCGCTCAGCCCGCACCGGCCGCCAAAGCCCCGATCTTGAGAGATCGTCAAGGAAGGCCGGTTGTCTGCTTCAACTGCCGCAAGGAAGGGCACTACTCGCACCAGTGTCCTCACCCCAAGCAGAACCAAGGCGCAGCACCCCACCAGGCCGTTCGCGCCCGCGTCAACCACATCAGCGCGGAGGAAGCTCAGGAGGCTCCTGAGGTCGTACTCGGTACGTTTACTATGAATTCCGTACCGGCCATCATATTATTTGACTCTGGAGCAACCCACTCCTTTGTCTCGGAAGATTTTGCAAAAACAAACAATCTGGACGTGCTCCCTCTACCAATTCCCATGGTGATTGCCACCCCCGGCAATAGGACCTCAGCTCGTTTCTACAGCCCTAAGGTTCAACTTGACATCCAAGGAGTGCTGTTTCGGGCCGAGCCTGTCCTCATCCAATGCACCGGACTCGACCTTATTCTAGGTATGGATTGGTTGATGAAGCACAAGGGAGTGATCGACTGTGCCAACAAGTCCGTCACGGTGACCAGTCCTGAAGGCGTAACCGTCACCTTCCGGATGACCAGTCGCAAACCACTCGGAGCATCCCTTCGCTCTATAGCTCTTGAAGAGGTGCCAATAGTCAAGGAGTTTGCAGATGTCTTCCCCGAAGATCTGCCCGGAATGCCTCCCAAGCGGGACATCGAATTCAGAATCGAGCTTGTCCCGGGGACCACTCCAATCTCCAAACGCCCATACCGAATGGCCGCCAATGAACTAGCCGAAGTCAAGAGCAATATCGAAGACCTAGAGCAGAAAGGTTACATCCGACCGAGTACCTCACCCTGGGGTGCACCGGTCATATTTGCCATGAAGAAGGACAAGACCAAGAGGATGTGCGTGGACTATAGAGCCTTGAACGACGTAACCATCAAGAACAAATACCCATTGCCTCGGATCGACGACCTGTTCGATCAGCTGAAAGGATCCTCGGTGTTTTCCAAGATCGACCTCAGGTCAGGTTATCACCAGTTAAGGATCAGGGAGGAAGATATACCCAAGACTGCTTTCACCTCCCGCTATGGACTCTACGAGTACACTGTGATGTCGTTCGGACTCACGAATGCCCCGGCCTTCTTCATGAACATGATGAACAATGTATTCATGGAGTTCTTGGACAAGTTCATCGTGGTATTCATCGACGATATCCTCGTTTACTCCAAGACCAAGGAGGAACACGAGACTCACCTCCGTCTGACCCTCGGAAAGCTAAGGGAGCAGCAACTGTACGCCAAATACAGCAAATGCGAATTTTGGTCGTCTGAGGTGAAGTTCCTCGGCCATGTCATATCTGCCGGAGGAATAGCAGTAGACCCAACCACCGTTGAAGCGGTAACCAACTGGCTACAGCCAACGACCGTGACCGAGATCCGGAGTTTCCTCGGATTGGCCGGATACTATCGCCGGTTCATCGAGAATTTTTCCAAGATCGCCAAGCCGATGACCAGACTTCTACAAAAAGAGGTGAAGTTTGATTGGACCCCCGACTGCGAAGAGAGCTTCCAGACTCTCAAGAAGAAGCTCGTGTCAGCCCCCATTCTGACTCTACCAGACATCCGGAAAGACTTTCACGTCTACTGCGATGCCTCTCGTCAAGGATTGGGATGCGTCTTAATGCAAGAAGGGAAGGTGATATCCTACGCCTCCCGGCAATTGAGACCGCATGAGCTGAACTACCCAACCCACGACCTGGAACTAGCAGCCGTGGTTCATGCCTTGAAGATATGGAGACATTACCTTGTGGGAAACCGGTGTGAGGTCTTCACCGACCACAAGAGCCTCAAGTACATATTCACCCAACCAGATCTGAACCTCAGGCAAAGGAGATGGTTGGAACTGATCAAGGATTACGACTTGGGCATCCATTATCATCCAGGCAAAGCGAATGTGGTGGCAGACGCCCTTAGTCGAAAAGGGTACTGCAATGCCATCATGATTCAAGACCAGGCTCCTCTACTTTATAAAGAGATGGAAAGGCTAAACCTAGGGATCACCACCCGAGAGTACCTCGCTGCCTTGGAGTCTCGGCCTGTCTTAATAGACCAGATCCGAGAGAAGCAGAAGGAAGACCCGGACATCCTGGAGATCCAGCAAAACATGAGGAAGGGTAAAGCCCCCGGATTCTCCGAGGATGAACATGGTACCATTTGGTTCGGAAACCGAGTATGCGTACCCAACCTACCTGAGTTGAAGACTCTCATCCTTCAGGAAGCCCACGATACTCTATACTCCATCCATCCCGGGAGTACAAAGATGTACCAAGACCTGAAGGAGAAATATTGGTGGGTCAGCATGAAGAGGGAAATAGCCGAGTATGTGGCCAAGTGCGACACATGCCGGCGAGTCAAGGCAGAGCATCAGAGACCTGCCGGACTTCTTCAACCCCTCAAAGTCCCTGAATGGAAGTGGGAAGAAATAGGAATGGACTTCATCACGGGACTACCCAGGACCCAAGCTGGTCATGATTCTATCTGGGTGATCGTCGATCGACTCACCAAGGTAGCTCACTTCGTTCCGGTCAAGACAACTTACACCGTCGCCAAGTTGGCTGAGTTGTATATGACCCGGATCGTGTGCCTCCACGGAGTTCCCAAGAAGATTGTATCTGACCGCGGGAGCCAGTTTACCTCCAAGTTTTGGAAGAACCTTCAAGAGGAACTCAGCACCCGGCTGAACTTTAGCACCGCCTATCATCCACAGACCGACGGTCAGACCGAAAGGGTCAACCAGATATTGGAGGATATGCTTAGAGCTTGTGCTCTAGACTTTGGCGGAATGTGGGACAAGAACTTACCTTATGCAGAGTTCTCCTACAACAACAGCTATCAAACCAGCCTGCAAATGTCCCCGTTCGAAGCACTCTATGGGCGTAAGTGCAGAACGCCGTTGCTCTGGGATCAAACCGGAGAATCACAACTGTTTGGGACAGATTTATTGAGAGAAGCCGAAGAGAAAGTTAAGATCATAAGAGACCGACTGAAGGCAGCCCAATCCAGGCAAAAGAGCTACGCCGATAACCGTCGAAGAGATCTAGCCTTTGAGGAGGGTGATTATGTCTACCTCCGAGTCACTCCCCTCCGTGGCACTCAAAGGTTCAACATGAAAGGCAAACTAGCACCCCGCTACGTCGGACCTTTCCAGATCCTCCGTCGACAAGGAGAAGTGGCATATCAACTTGAACTGCCTCCATCCTTGGCAGGCGTTCATGATGTGTTCCATGTCTCGCAGCTGAAGAAGTGTCTCCGTGTGCCCACCGAGCAAGCCGACCTTCAGCAGCTCAACGTCCAAGAAGACTTGACCTACATAGAGAGACCCGTCAAGATCTTGGAAACCAAGGAAAGAGTAACCAGAAGTCGCGTCGTCCGCTTCTGCAAAGTCCAATGGAACAACCATCCCGCAGAAGAAGCCACTTGGGAAAAAGAAGACGAGCTGAAAGCCCAATACCCCGAGCTATTCGAGTAGCGTTCCAATCTCGAGGACGAGATTCTTGTAAGGGGGATAGGTTTGTAACACCCCAATTTTTCAAAACAATAAAAATATTATTAAATTCAATTTCTTGGAATTATTATTTCAGAAAATACTTTTAAATCCCTTTTATACCCTTTTGAACTACAACATAGAGTAGATGACCAAATTAGGAGGTGAAACTTTTTGTATATGATCCTAAGGCCAAAAGATAATTTTGAGAATTTTTATAAATTTTTACCAGCCTTGGAAGTAGCCCTAATCTTTTAATCTATTTTCTGGAATTATTTTTATTCAGAAAAGCATTAGAACAGTAATGGGCTCCTCCCCCCTCCCTTCTCTCTCTCCCGGCCGGCCCAGCCCGTTACCGCGCTCCCCTCTGGCTGACAACCCGGTCCCACCTGTCGGCGCCGAATCCCTCCCCTCGCGCGCGAACCCGACACCCCGGCCCCACCCGTCAGACGCCACCCTCGCCCGTTCGCGCTCGCTGGCTTGTGGCCCCCGCCTGTCAGACCCGTCGTCAACCTCCCGCCACCGCCCCCAAATCCCGCCGGCCGACGACCCCGCCTCGGATCCGCCTCGCCGGTCCGTCCCCCATTAATTGGCCGCCATAACTCGGTCCCCCGCGCCGCGCCGACCGTTTCCCCCTTTAATTCACCGCGTCATCGTCCCCGGATCGTCGCTACGCGTGCATGGCCGAGCCATCGCCGGCGAGTAAAGGCCCTCTGGCCGGTTTCCTTGCATGCGACCCCCGCCGGTGACCCTATTTAACCCCCTGCCTCCGCCGCGTTCGACCCCCCACGCTCAATCGCCACGAGAACGAACAGAGCGCCCCTCCTTCGCCTTTGAGCATTTTCTCCCTGCTTCGCCTCCGGCCACCCCTCGCCGTCGCCTCGGTCCACCCCGGCCCGCGCCTCCGCCACCGTCGTGACCGCAAGGACGTCCCCTACCTCGGCCACGTCCCCACTGGTCAAGGAGACCGCCGGAACACCATCGCCGACGAGGACCCCGAACCGCTCCGCCGTCTACCCTCGTCGCCGGTCTCGCTCCGTCGACCCCTCGCCTCGCTTAAGGTACCGACATGACCGCCGTAGTGTCCTCTTTCCATTTCTAGGCTTAGCTAGGACCGCCGTCGCTCGCCGTGGCCGTTGGCCCGCTCGCCGTCGTCGGAGAAGACGACCGGCACGGGTCGAGTACCCGTGCCGTGTCGGATCTGATCCCGACCGTGCGATCGCGATCGGACGACGCACGTGAGCCCACGTACGCGATCTAATCCGCGCCGTCGGATCTGGTCAAAGCGGTACGTTTTAATCTCGTGCGTCCATCTGTATTTAAAACCCGCGTTTAATCCTGTGCGTCCACGTGGTACCGGTTCGCACGTTTTAATCCTGGCCGTCCGTAGCCACTTGCGCGTCCCGCCTCGCCCTCGCGCGTCGGATCTGGATCCGACGGTCCAGATCGACCCGGCGCACGCGCACAGTGCGCGGGTTCACCGTGGGCCTAGCTCACCGTGGACCCGAGAGGTTTAAAATTTGAAAATAAATTCCAGAAATGCTTTTAAACTTGTAAAATTCATATCTAATGCATTTGAACTCTAAAAATTACCATTCCAATTTCAGAAAATTCATAAAATTATTCTCTACATACTTATGCAATAAAAACAGTAGGTTTACTTTGACATTTTCATGTTTATTTAAATAAGTATTCAAATGCCCTTAGGATTTAAATGTAAATTTAAATATTTAAATTCCAGAAAAATTATATAATTGTCCTTTACTGCTTAAACATTAAAACCACTGGGTTTTCTCTAAATCATTTAAATTAAATTGATTAGAAAACTTAATGTAGTATTAAACCCACTTAAAAACCCTTTTATGAAAAACAATGATTCATTTAGATTCACTTTAAATTAATGGAGGAATAAATTTCAGAACTTTAATATCTGAATTTATTTTATTTTTAATCAAACCAACTTTAACTTATATGCTTGCAATGTAATGTTATATGGTTTGATTGAATGTGGTACTCTTTTATTTTACTTTATATTAAAAAGACTACGACGTCGCCGAGGAGCCGGAGTACTTCCCCGAAGTCCCTCCCTCTCCCTTTGCTGAACAAGGCAAGTCACCAAACAATTCTTTTGAGCATATTGAACCCATGTCTGAATTGACTATTGCTAAAACACATAGGTTATGTATATGCATTAGTCAAATGAACCCTTACATTATATTTATTTAGGATCCCCCGACCTTGATGTGCAACCCAAGCCATGCTATCTCGCCTAACCTCCTTGTCACCATATGATCAATGATATTAGCTAGTGTCCAATGTATTGGCACAGCCGCTATAGGATAAAATGAGTCGTAGTGAAATGGTTCTATTATATGATCCCGATACTTCTTATCTTTGGAAATTCTGTTGGTGATGAGTCATGGTTGTGAGTGTATGCATGGTGGGTTCCGGGTGCAAGCTAGGGCATTGGTCAGTCGCACCCGGGGCACTATAAGGACCGGTCTGAGGGATCCGTTGCAATACACTTACGTACTAACCACAAGTCTAGTGGGTAAGTCCTAACTAAGGTATGGGTTGTTCCAAACCGAGGCCACCATTTGGAGATGGGTCAAGTTGCACCTGCGGGTGACTTGTACCAATGTGGCGCAAAAGGGGGTGCGACGTTAGCCGGGATGCGGCCCGGCGCGCCGGCGAAACCTAGAGCGGGTGGTTATCGCTTGGAACATCTCATGTTGAGGTTTTGGCACGAGTTCCCGTGAAATGGGTCATCTCGTTGAGATGAGTGCGTGCCTTGTGGGTACAGTAGTACATCTCTGATCAGAGTCTTAAATCTTTTCGAAAAGCCGAGCCCACGGTCAAGGGCGGGTTGCGTGACATCCCCCAGTTAGTTTACTTGAATATGGATGTGCATGTTGTTTGTCATGTAAGGACCGTTGTGCGAGGAGGTAAAACGTACTCCTCGAGTTAGTTGATGTTGAAGATGCTCATGTTTACTTTCCGCATGATTAAAATATGACTACACTAAATGCCATAACTGCAACTGCTTTATTCCGCATCGTTAGCCTTTATCCTTCCTTGTTTACTATCCTGCATTATTATTTGCATTTGCGGTGGCTTGTTGAGTACTTTTTGTACTCATACCCGTTGGACCCCACAGAGGATGCTTATCTTGAAGACGGTCTGGAGTAGCGACCCAGTCAAGAAGAAAAATCCTGAAGAAGAAGTTCGTCATGCCGTTGTCTAATTATTTTACTCTACTGCTTTATTAAAACAATGTTGTAATAAATATGGTCTGCGTACCATGAATTTTACCGTATGTACGTTGTCGCATGATGAACCTCTTGTATTATTGTTTTTCTATGGAAATTCAATAATGTCTCGATTTTGTTAAATCGGGGCGCTACACCTTTGCCCCTGTTGCCCGTCTTAAGTCCATTCGTATTCTTTTTGCTTTTGCTGCTGTTGGGGGAAAATACTTCATCCTCAGGGTCTCTACAACCATAAGCCAAAGCCAATCTACTAAACCAAAGTTCCAGTATTAACTCCGGCTTAGTACATGATCAAGCTCGAAGAATCCATGCGGACTTCTGCTCGGAGTATGACTTCGAAGGTTGAATATTCAGAGAGCATATCTGCCAGCGAGGATGGAAGACTTATCTTCTTTCTGATTAGATTAGTCTTTTACCATTTTAACCCTATTAGGGGTACCGAATAGTTTCCACTATGTCGGTTGTAATTAAGGGGTAAAAATGTCTTTTCCTTAAGATTTTTACCTATAAATACCCCCTACTTACCCTATAATAAGAATCAAATACTCAGTTATTCAATACACAACTTCGAACTACTTCGAGCTATTATCCAATTCGGAGGCTTGAAATAGTTCACTTTACAAACACTTCGTTTGTTAGTTCTTAATCTCCGAAAACCTGTTAGCGTAATCTTTTACACCAACAGTTGGCGCCGTCCGTGGGGAACCTAGTCCAAAAAACTTCGTTCTCTACCAATTTCTTAGAACCATGCCTCCTAAGCGGAGCCCATGTGGTAGTCCTACTTGGAGGTCCCCTCGGACCTTCAGAGCAAGATCTTTGAATACAGTCGAGGTCGGAAGACCTTCAGTAGTTCTTCCACCTCAGACCGCTGAAGGGAATTCTCTTCCTCGAGCATATGGAGTCCCTCCTCCAACTCTGACTGTGCTTCGAACTGATATGTACAGTTGTCAATACCCAGAAGATCCTTCTGGAAGAAATGAAGACAGTCTTAGCGACATGGCGACCCAGATGGCCAGTCTCCAAGATGAAGTGGCGAGGTGGAGGCAAGAAGCCGCATATAGGATTCATTCTCAGGCCACCCCGGTCATTCCCGAAGTGCCTCAAGACGACGACTCTCTTCTTTATCCCGAAGCCCCAAAGAACACTTCCTTCGATAGCGAGTCTCCGCTGCATCCTGAGTTACAGAATGTGCACTTCGACCCTAAAGTTTAAAACTTTGAAGCTCTGTAAGTACTCCAGAGAAGAGGATCCGGGGGAGTTCTCCCGTTCGTATGCTTTGGCAATTGAGGCCAGTAGAGGAGTCTGAGACACCATGGACAAGTGTTTCCCCTTGCTCTCGAAGGGGTTGCTTTGCATTGGTTCTGGTCCTTGAAGCAGGGATCAATTAGAACCTGGGAGCAGTTAAGGAGAAAGTTTATAAGTAACTTTCAAGGTACCTTCGTACCCTCTATGTCTACGGGAAGTCTTTTCGAGGTGAAGCAGCTACATGGGGAAACATTAAGACAATTTATCAAGTGCTTCGCTCATACGAAGTCACAAATACGGGGGTTGTCTACGTCGTCCATTGTTGATGCAGCCCAAGAGGGAGTTACCCATGCGGGCCTCCTTGATAAACTTCATCGGAAACAGATATCCTCTGTAGCACAGCTGATGGCCTATTTTGAAGAATATGCTAGGTTGGAAGAAGGATGGCTCCAAAGAACAACTTCAACTCCATCAATCCTGCAAGAAGTCAAGCTCGTAGTGAAGACTTCAACACCTTCGCAGGGGCCTAACATCGATGTCTAGCATGACAGGCGTGGGGTCAAAAGCATCCTCACTCTGAAGTCCTAAACATTGATCCTCCGCAGAAATTTGCCCCTAGAAATTCACAAGCTTCGGGAAGAAAGACCAACGGCTGGAGGTCGCAAAGGAAGCTGGCTGGCAAAGGCAAGGCCTTCTTCTGCTGCGTTCATGGTTAAAATCGGAGTCGTGCTACCGATGCGTGCATGTCTATACTCGCTTTAAGAGGCGAGTACCTTGAAAGGACCTCTGGTCGAGGCACTACTGACCGAGTCCCTTCCGAGGCACGTCCGGAGCCTGTGCAGGCTGTGGCACGTGTAGACAACTTCGAACCCACAAGACAACCTCCGGTGGTCAATATTATGCCACCTCCGAAGCAAGAAGATGGCCAAGATCAGGAAAAAAGAGTAGTCCTCCCCATTTCTGGAGGAGGGACCCTTGGTAGTATGTCGAAGAGACAGCAAAGAGAATATTTCCGGGAAGTAGGCCATATTGGAATTTCTTTGTCTGGAGCTACCATGCCCGAGTGGTCCGATGTGCCGATATCTTTCTCTGTAGATGATGCAGCTGGCATAAAGTTTCCACATGCAGATCCACTTGTTATTAGTGCCGATATAGCAGGGACTGAAGTCCGGAGAGTGCTGATTGACAGAGGGAGTTCAGCAGATATCATCTTCGTTCAAGCCTTCGATCAGCTCTGTATCTCTAGTAAACATCTCCTCCCCGCAGCTCGTCCCCTGCAAGGCTTCGCAGGACATCCTCTTGATGACCTCTGCCAGATAGGTCTGAAGGTTGCTTTCGGAGTGGGGCTCCTGACAAGGATGGAGAAAGTAATCTTCGATGTTGTATATGCCCGTTATGCATATAATGTTATCTTCGTAAGGGGTATGTTAAATCAGTTCGGAGCTGTGGCGCATCATAACTATTTATGTATGAAGATGCCCACACGAGCGGGAGTACTCACTGTCTTCGGAGATCAAGCCACTGCGCGAAGAGCAGAATATGGTCATGCCCCCCCTCTCGACCCGAGACAAGTGAATAATGTACAAGGCAATTCGGAGGATTTCTCTGCTCCAAGCGAATCTTCAAAAAAATCCTTCCCAAGACCCAGCCACGATGGAGAAATCATAATGAAGGTTATTGTAAAAGATGGCAAAGACTATTCTTTTCAGTTCGCCTGAGATTTGCCTCCAGAAATTGCTACTTCGTTAGAAAGAGTAGTTGAAGAAAATTTGAATGTCTTTGTTTGGTCTAATGAAGACATTGCGGGGGTCAGTCTAGATATCATTGAGCATAGCTTTCTTGTGAACCCGATGTAGGACCGAAAGTAGCGACCAGAGGGGGTGAATGGGCGCCTAAAAATTATTTCGAATCAATGGCCTGCTCCCCACACCAAACGCACCTCAACAGACTTAGCAAAGAAAGTTAAATAGATCAACAGAGCCTCAAAAGATCTAGCCTAAAAACAATCAGTGTCCTAATCGAAAAGACACCCACACAGTGATAATAGGAGGATTAACAAAGCATTTAATACATCGGCAGATCAAGCTTCACGGAGATAGATCATCACAAAGATTTAGCATGAGTGCACGTAAAACGAGGAATCTTACTAGTCAAGTTTTGTCTCCTGCTCGGTACTTGACGAAGCCTGTGCGCAGTGAACTCGCAAAGTCTGAAGTAGTCGAAGCCGGTTCAGAGCGGTCATGCGAAGCCTGCCTCTCCGAAGTGTATACTCCGAAACTAACACATAAAATCGAAGCCTAGGCACACATACTTCGCTTTTACAGTGAACAATCAGGAACCACGTGTGGGACTTCAGAGTACGTAATGCGAGGCTATGTAACAGCGAGAAATCTCCGAAGTATGCAAGGGAAAGATCCAGTCGAGGCCTACTTCGAAGAAGCCGAATTCTGTTAGAGCTTGAGTCAAGGAAAGGCTTCAGCTTCGAAGTACCTTCTCGTTGGACTTCGAACGAGACAAACACAGAACCAAAGCATGCATCAATTCGAAGCTAGCTGAGGCAACACACTCCGAACAGACAAACGCAAACACTTCAGAAGCAGACTTCGAACAGCGAAGTAAAAAATCAAAGCTGAGCACTCAATTGAAAAGTACACTGATAGATAGCAGTACTACTTCGCACTAAATGCTTCGGAAGGACAAGTCCAAAATAAACAGCTTCGAACTCTGAAGCAGACACTGCGAAGCATGCAGAAATGTCAAAGATTATGCTAAAAACGTGGGACCCACACTATGAACTTTGTGCCTTGTTTAATACTGCTGCCAGGAAACTTGCGTGAGATGCAGAGTTACAACACAAAGCTTATCAGATAGGAGCTAGTGGGACTAGTTGTGTGGTAGACTGCATAGCTACTCAATATGCTACTGTTAGACTGCGTGTAAGAACAAACTGAAATCCATCAAAGCACAGCTACAACAGGAACTAGAGAAGAACTAGTTGTTGGAACAATTGTGTTAGTTCTAGCAGGTTTTTCTGTGGTGGAGTGTGATGTGGAAAGTGAACTTCGAAGGGTTCTGACAGAGGGAGAAAAAGGTTTATACTGGTTCGGGCCTCTCATAGGAGATAATAGCCCTACGTCCAGTTGTGGTGGATTTGGCATGGTGTGCCCTAGTATAGAGCAATAATTCCAGGGTCTCTTGCCCCCCTGGAGCATGTGTTCTGTTACAAGGGCTTGGCCCTGCTTTTATAGGCACGCAGGCCTTAAGGAAAAGACCAAAATGCCCTCTACAAGCCCTTAGGCTCATAGGGGTAGACAGGGAAAGAGAGCTAGCTACTGTACAAAGGTACTTTACAGCTTTACAGCTTTACAGGCATGTCAGGCTGCGCCAGGCTTTGACCAGCTAAACGACATACCAGGGGCGGAGGGGCCCCCGGTATGGCCTATACCTACGATATTTCTTGAGCTTCGAAGTAGGGCCCGGAGCCCTTATGGCAGAGGCTGCGAAGAGGGCTTCGAAGTGCACCCCGAAGGGGGGCTCCGAAGCATGCTCCGAGCAAGGCTCCGAACAGGGCTCCGAACTGGGGGCTCGGAGCCTTGACCACGAACTGGTCTCCGAACTGGGGGCCTCCGGAATGGGCTCCCGGAGGGCGGCCTCCGTCATCCTTCTCTCAAAGGGTGGCCTCCGGCGTCCTTCTCCCGGAGGGTGGCCTCCGGCGTCCTGGGGCCTCTGAACCGGGGCTCCGAGCTGGGCCCTCCGAACAGAGGGACTTGGCTCCATGCCCTCCGAACCGGGGCCACCGAATTGGGGTCTCGGAGCCTTGGCTTCGAACAGTCTTGATAGGATCCGAAGGCTAGCTTGTGGAGCCCCGGAAGGGGGGTTCGAGGGCTAACTCCGGACATGGTCCGAAGGTTAACCTCGAACCGGGCCCAGAGGCTGGCTTCGGGGCCAGCCCAAGGCTTGGCTCCTCACGGCTTTCAGGGGATCCCGCGGGCTTTGCACCGAAGGGCTCCGAAGTACCTCGCTCTGGAGGGCTTCGATGGGGCCCGGGGGCTTCACACCAGCAGGCTCCGGGACGAACCTCGAGACATGGGAACATACCTGGGGGAGGATACAGGCTTCGACAGTGTTGGGCTCCGGGCCAGAGGCCGTCGGAGGTTGTCGTCATTTGGCCCCTGTTCAGGGGAAATATATTCCCCCAACACTAGTATTCTCAGGTGGCTGCAAGCATGACTAGTAAAACTCTGCAACACAGTAAAACTTGCTGTCAAGTAAAAAAAGCTAGTCACGCAACATCAAGAACAGTGCCTAGAATAAAAATTAGTTCACAGCACATAGAACAATAGTAACCAGAGAAAAATACTCGCATAGAGATGAAACTGGTAGGCACGCAAAACGATTCAACCTATTCGATGAAAACACTGCTAAAAAATGATGGTTGAGAACCGGAGATTAAAACCTGAGGAGACAAAACTCTCGGTGTGCGCTCGATGAAAGTAATGGCGGCTGAGAGGAATGAACACCAGTAGGATGAACAAAAAGTGACCCAATCTCTTGATTAGTAAAGTGTTTTTACAGACGCTGAAATAAAATGGAAAAGACCAAACTGCCCTTAGGATATTTTTACAGACTCATCTGACTGACTGTGGGTCTAAGGACAAAATAGTAAACTCCTATTTACAGATGAATTATCTGGAAGCGGAGCTTTCGTAGCGACTACGGCTTCGCCCCAGAACAGTCCGATCCGAGATCAGCGGTCATCAGTTTTGTGCTGAAACTGACAAAGCGTCCACCGACTTTGCACCAGGTACCCGGATTGGGCAGGCCCGATTCCGCAGCTCTCTCATCCCGGCAATCGCTCGCCGCCCGTGTACCTAAGTCAATCCTGGTCAACAGCCCAGTGGATCTTCTGCTGTTCCTAGCCCATGTACCCAGATTGGGTCAGCCCGACTTCACGGCCCCTCTACTCGACAGTCGCTCGCTGCTCATGTACCTGAGTCACAAGCAGCCTAGACACAACAGGTCTTCTCTCCTCATCAGTCCTCTTTGACTTCCGTTGACAATGACTCATCACATCTAGAGCCATGAGGCCCACGCTCTTCAGCATGGCTCCTCACCCGAGGGGTCGACCTATCAATAAGGACTTTGGAAGTAATCCATAGAAAGGGTCATGCTTGATAAAGCAGAAGTGGAAAAATTGCTGAAGGCCGGGATCATCAGAGAAGTAGCTCATACGGAGTGGTTAGCCAATCCGGTCTTCGTCAGGAAAAAATCCTCGAGGAAGTGGCACATGTGTATTGATTTTACATCTTTGAATAAAGCATGCCCACGTGACCCCTATCCCATGCCCCGAATTGATCAATTAGTTGATTCCACTGCTGATTCGGAGTTATTAAGCTTCCTCGACGCGTATTCTGGCTATCATCAAATCTGGTTAAAACGAGAATATGAAATCAAAACAAGCTTTGTAACTCCTTCGGGAGTCTTATGCTATGTAAGAATGCCTTTTGGCTTAAGAAATGTCGGGGCAACTTTTTCGAGGTTAATTTCTAAAGCTCTAGGTCATCAAATAGGTCACAATGTAGAAGCCTATATGAATGATATTGTAATAAAGAGTGCTTTAAAGCACTAACATAGCCTAGATTTAGCAGAAACATTTGAGAGCCTTCGGGCATGTGGAGTCCGTCTTAACCCCGAAAAATGTATCTTCAGGGCTCAGGCTAGGAAGTTGCTAGGGTATCTAGTTTCGAGTAGAGGGATTAAAGCTAGCCCTACTCAAATAACTGCATTGCAAGGGATGGCTCCGCCGGAAAATTTAAAGTAGGTACAAAAGCTGACGGGCCGTCTAGCAGCACTTAGCAGATTTCTAGCAAGATCCGCAGAACGAAGCTTGCCTATTTTCAAAGCATTGAAAGGGTCCGAATATTTTGCATGGACACCGAAGTGTCAAAAGAGTTTTGATGATATTAAAAATTATCTCAGCAACCTCGCTACACTCACTATGCCCGTTGCAGATGAAACCCTACTCCTCTACCTTGCTGCTACTGGCTCCGATGTCAGTGCAGTCCTTATCAAAGAAGTTGATTTCAATGGGAAGTTGGTGCAGAATCCAGTCTATTTTGTATCTGAAGCCTTATCTGGAGCCAAAACAAGATATTCCGAGCTTGAGAAGTTCACGTATGCTCTGATAATGGTTTCAATGAAATTACGACATTATTTTCTAGCACATAATTTAATTGTACCAACTTCATATCATTTGGGAGATATGCTATGAAGTAAAGATTCTATGGGGAGAATTGGAAAATGGGTTGTTGAACTAGCACCCTTCGGCATCTCCTTCGTAGCAAGGACAACAATCAAGTCGCAAGTGGTGGCAGATTTTGTGGCAGACTGGACTTCATCTGCAATATGGGCTTCGGAGAAATCAAATGAAGGAATTTGGACCATATACTCCGACGGATCTTTTCAAGGGTCTGGAGCTGGCATCGGAGCAGTAATAATTTCGCCTTCAGGGCAAAGAGCAATGTACTCGGCAAGGCTCAACTTTAAGTCCACCAATAATATAGCGGAGTATGAAGGAATTTTGTTAGGACTTCGAAAAGCGCGTGCTTTGGGTTCTACAAGAGTTATTACTAAAATAGATTCTCAAATTGTAGCAGGGCACGTTGATAAAAGTTTTCAAGTCCGTCATCCACAGCTTGCAAAATGTTTGGAAGAGATCCATAAGATCGAAGCAGCATTCAAAGGAATTTCCATCCGAAGTATACTAAGAGCTAAAAATATGCAAGCTCATACCTTAGCAAAAGCTGCAGCCGAAGCTATGGACATTCCAGAATGAGCCTTTTACGAAGAGCTGACTTCGCCTTTGGTGCCACAAATTCCTCCTACGGAGGTTCTTTGCATTCCAAGCACCGACTGGTGGAGTTCAATCATGGAGTTATTACAAGGTGAAGCAAATTTGCCTGAAGGACCACAGCTTTCGAGGCTAAAGCTAAGAGTTCGAAATTATCATGTAATCAATGGTATTCTTTACAAGGCCGAAGTATGTTCCCCCCTACTATGATGTATATCTCAAGCCAAAAGTCAAGAGAAACTCCGAGAAATTCACGAAGGCCTTTGTGGTAGCCATATGGCCTCCGGGCTTTAGCAGGAAAAACACTTCGCCAGGGGCTTTATTAGCCTACAATAGTAGCTGACGCGGAGAGTTTAGTCTGCACTTGCCAAGGTTGTCAATGGATGGGAAGACGAAGTCATCGTCTGCCAATGACTCTTCAAGTCATTGCTTCAGTTTGGCCCATGGCCAGATGGGGCATGAATCTCATTGGCCCCTTCCCAGTAGTAAAAGGAAATCTGAAATTTGCAGTGGTAGCAATTGAGTATTTTTCCAAGTGGGTCAAAGCAGAACCCCTCACATCCTATCACTTCGAATAATGTACAAAAGTTCTTCTAGAAGAATATTACATGTAGATTCACAGTGCCTCAACAGCTCACAGTCGACAACGGGACACAGTTTGATACAGAGTCCTTCAGGAAGTTTTGCGAAGATCTTGGCATACAAATATGCTTTGCTGATGTGCACCATCCTCAGTCTAACGGAGCTGTCGAAAGGGCTAATGGTAATATTCTATCAGGGCGGAATCGAAGAATAGTAGGGTTAGCAAAGGGGTTGTGGACCAAAGAGCTCCCGAAGATTTTATGGTCCATTCTGACCACTCAAACAAGGTCCACATGTTTTACTCCTTTCAGATTATTATTCGGAGATGAAGCTATGATACCGACAGAGCTTAAAGGAGGATCTCTTCGCACCACCGAACCTAAAATAGGAGAAAGGCAAGCTTCGCTTGATTTAAAAGAAGTGACAAGGCTTCGAGCGGTGGCTAATTTGTCGAAATATCAACAGCAAACGAAGACTTGGTATGACCCGAAGGTTATGCTTAATCGACTTAAGCCAGGTCACTTAGTTTTGCGAAGCATCATAGCACTAGGGAAATTAGGAAATAAGTGGGAAGGTTCATATATCATTCTGCGTTCAGGACGCCCTGGTTCTTTTAAACTAGCTAATTTAGAAGGCAAAGAGTTAAAGCATGCCTGGCATGTGGAGCACTTAAAGTGATATTTCGCATAGGGGCTCCTTGTAATCATCTGTAAACACCTTCTGAATAAATAAAGCTCATGGTTCAGATAATGCCTACCTCTCAAACACTTCATACTTCTAGTGGATGCACTAGAGGAACGAAGTTGGCTGTGAGGGAAGTGTCATTCATTTGAACCAATTTTGCGGACTTCAAACCACTGGTTCGATGCTTTCGACGAGGTGGGAAAGTCACAGAAAAATGGATTCCAAGCCACCGGCTTGAAAGCATCCATAAAAAGAGTCCAAGGAGACCAAATGATATGGATTCTAGGCTCCGGCTTGAAAGCATCCGTAAAAAGAGTCCAAGGAGACCACTATGCGAATTCCGAACCACTGGTTTGATAGCATTCGCAAAAAGAGCCAAAGGAGGCAAAACAAAACATACTTTGAGCTAATAGCTTAGAACGTCTGTAAAATGAGTCCAAAGAGACCAATTGTTTTGGATGCTAAGGTATCCGAAAAAAGAGTCCGAAGTGACTACATTCAAACAAAAAGGTACTAAGTTACCAATTTTTAGACTCCGAGTAGTCGAAGACATTTTTTGATATTTTAATTAATCTCTAAGTTGTTAAGGGGCTCCGAGCCTCCGAAATTGTACTCCTAACTAAAGTTATTTTCGTTGCGCGTAACCACATTTGACGAATTTTGAAGTGGCTTACACCCAAAGAGGGGCTGGGAAGTAGGGAGACAATTTTGAAACTTTAATCTTTATCATTCAAACAGATTACATTACATCATGAAAAGTACGTATCTATACCAAGAAGGAAATGAAGACCTCTTCGATCCCTAGAACTACCGCTAAAGCCAGAGTGACTAGTTCCGGAGCCGGGAGTTTTAATAACATTACATTTAACTCTTCTCCCTCCTTTCAAAGCTCGGAAATCCTTTTGTTCATGCTGAAGTTCAGCACAAGTTCGAAGTCGCTCGGGGCTTCTTTTCCAGCTTCGAAGTTGTTCAGGGTTTTTCTTTGTTTGTTCTTCAGCAGCATTTTCTTCTTCACACCATTCAATGTCTTCAGAAGATGAAGTTTCCAAGTTAACTTCTTTTTCCTCCTCTTTAATGTAAGATAATATATCTTTGCATATTTCAGGCGCAATTACACCGGAGCTTTCTCGAGGAATTGAAGATCGAGGGTGTTTGTGAGGTCTTAAAGTTTCGAAGGCAGCCCATAGCAGGCGAAGCTCTTCGTTAACCTCTAGCACTTGGAGATCATCCATAAAAGGTTGGAAAGCCTAAAAACATTTCCAAATAAGTCTTTTCATTCATAAAAGATGAAAGCATAAAGTTTTACATATTCGGAGCCCTAAGCAAAACTAGACCTTCAGGTCTAGTGGGGGCTGGCTGCTCGAAGCTTGCAGCCGTGCTTGCTTCTGGTGAAGTCCTTCATCAATCCAAGCCTTGATCGCTGATCGACCTTCGGCTCTACAAGATGCTTGGAAGGCTTGCCAAGCTGCGACTACGTCCTCGGAAGGGTTTAAGAGCCGGTTGTCGTCGAAGGTAATGGGAGTCGCCCCTGAGTCCAGTGCTACTGATAGCCCTAGATTCTCATAGTAATGAAGTACTCCAAGAGCATATACCTGGCTGGAGATTTCTCCATACTGAATACCCGTTGTCTTCATCATCTTCGCTGCTGCTTGGATCATCTTCAACCTTCACAGCAGGGGGACGTCATCAGTTGAAGCTAATGTCCAAGAAGTACCGAAGTATTCCAAGACACCCCGAAGGTTGTCCATGGTCTCTACAGCTACCTTCTCGGACTTCACCATGTCTTCGGACAAAATATCCCTTGATGAAGACAACTCGTCTATCAAAGAAGATAGCCTGGCTGCCTCCGTAAACAAGGAGTTCTTCTGACCAAGCAAGTTGTTGGCCTCTTCCATTGACTTCACCTGCTCCTCCTGGAGCTTGACCAGCTCGGCCCCTGTGGTCGCTTGCTCCGTTCGCATTTTTTCTACTTCAGCCCGAAGCACAATTTGTTCGGCTTCGAGCTTCCGATTAGCAGCTTCCAGACCAAGTCTGGCTTTCCTTTCCGCTGCTACCATCTCATCCAAGCTGGAAGTTCGAATTTTGGAGCTGTCAAGACTCCCTTGGATGGCAGTTATATTCTCCTTAAGAAGATTGCATTCCCGCTCATTAGAAACAGCCGCATTCCTGCTCCGGAGCAGTCGGGTGCCGGAGGATCGGGGGGCCAAGGCCCACTTCGAAGCACCCTTCGGCGAGTTGGGAGGAGTTTGACCGAGCCCAACGGGTGCCCGCGTGCCTTTGACCGTAGGGTCTCGGCCCCGAGAAGGCGGCCAAGCGCCACCTGACGCAGTTAATGCCGCGCGTGCGTAAACGGCGTCGGGGAGGCGTACCGTCAGGAACTGGCGCGCCCGAGGCACCGATTGAATCTTAAATGTTGCGCGACCGTCGCGCGCACGCGGTGAGCGAGCGGAAGATGGACCGACAGCGGTTTTGCGCTTAAATATACCCCGCCGCACGGCGCATGGCCTACGCTTCCCCTGCCCACTTGTTACACTCTATCTCCTCGCTCTCGGCAGCAACCGCCTGTTCCCTGAGCGCTCGCTCCTTGCTTCTTTCTTGCCTCCTTTCGCCATGGTGGAGAACGCAGCCCCAGCTGTGGCGATGGACCCCCGCTTCCTACAACGCCAGATGGCGGTGGCGGCTGCAGCGGCTGTGACGGCGCCCGATGCAGGAGAGGTGCGCGACGCACAAGAGCTCCGTCACGCTTCGGAGCGGTTTCGGGAGCAGACACTGGAGCTCGGCACGTCGGTGTGCATCGATGCGTCGATCGAGCAAGTGACCAGAGCCCGCCTTGGCCCTGAAGCACTAGCGTGGAAGCCGGGCCGGGAAACGGTCCCGCAGCCGCGAGAGGGTGAAATCGTCGTCTTCGAGGCTTTCTTCGACGCGGGACTGGGGTTCCCCGCTTCGGAGCTCCTCGCCGGTGTGCTGGACGCCATCCACCTGGAGCTCCCACAGTTATCCCCAAATGCTGTGGCCCGCCTTTCCATCTTCGAGTGGGCCATGCGCGCCGAAGGCTGCGAGGGGAGAGCGGAGGTCTTCGCGCAGATGCACGAAGCTCTCTGCCAGCCGAAGAAGAAGGGGGGGTGAATCCTGGCCTTCGGGAGCATCAACTTCCAGCTCTGGAGGAGGTATGCGGACCCCTTCCCGGCGAAGGCCATCAACGAAAGATGGTACTCCAAGTGGGTGAACCGCTGGTTTTACGTCCACGTGGGGCTCAGCTCCGGTCTCACCGGGCCCCCGCGCCACATCTGGTTTCAGAGGGAGGCGCGCGTTGAGGCCAATGCCGGCTCGATCTCCGTGAGGATCCAACTCCTCCAGATAGTTGCCTGCCGGATGAGCATGCGGGACCTGGCAGAGGAGTTCGTGGCCCTCGAAATTCCCCCGCTGAAGGAAGAGTGGCCGGCGTTGCTACAGAGCAGCTAGGACGAATCAACACTGACAGAGCTCTCCCGCCATCTTGGTAAGCTTCTGCATTCCCTATCCTTGTTTCCTTTTTCCGTGCTTCGAAAAATACTCCGGCCCTGATCTTCGAATACAGGGTCGCTTGTCGCCCGGACCCCCGAGGAGGTGGCCCGCGCAACGGAGCGGATCCTTGGAGTCCCTACCTTGGCCGAATGCACCCGGCGGCTGGAGTTGGGGAGCTCCTGGGAGCGTTCCAACAGAGTGTGGGGGACACTTGAGCTCTCTCCCCCGCCTCTCCCGGAGGGGGAGGCCCTCCGGGCCATTTCGAAAAGGAAGGTGGTTGAACCCGATGGTGGCCTTTCCCCCCGGTGCCCTTCCAAGAAGAAAAAGGTGGTGAAGGGTCCGAAGCGGCTTTCCCCGAGCCATTCCTCCGCCTCCCACTCCAAGTGGTGGTGCTCTAGCGACGGGGCCCGATCGGAGTCCGAGGACCCTCCGATAGCTCCGAACCTGAGTCGATCGGTCCGGCGGGGCATCGGAAGGGCTAGAGACGCCCTCTCTTGTCCGGACCCTGCAACGTCCGAGCCGGGGACCGAGCGGGACGCGCCAACCACCGAAGCTGCTCCGCCCCCCAATACTACTACTTCACGCGAGCCGGCTTCGGAGGGGGTCTCCGCCAGCTCCTGGGGGAGCAGGGAGACAGACAGCCTAGACCGAGGAGGGCTGGCTGACCCGCTCGGCGCCATCGAGGGGAGTGCCGACGTGGAAGCCGAGCTCGCCGCGGCGGCGGCGGGCACCCTAGTGAACTCGATAGACAACTTGTTCTATCGCCCGAACCCTTCGGGGCACGCCCAGCTTTCGGGGGACCTTGCCGAGGTCGCGAACGAAGGTATGCCAACTTGCCGAACCCTTCTTCCCGAAGCGCCGGGCCTTCTCATCTTCAGCCCTTGTTTGCTTCGCGCAGGCACGTCCATCTAGGGTGTCGATCCAACTGTTACACCTCCCGAGGACGCCACAGATGCGAGGTCCGGAGCTCCTGCCAACACAACGAGGGCCGCGGGGCCGCGGGGCAGGGCGGAGTCTGGAGCCTCCGAAGGGGCCTCTCCGGAGGCTGTAGAGGACGAAGGGGTTCGACCCCGGCCCCCCTCTAGCCCTCGGGGCGCGCGCTCCAGTGTGCCCCTCTTGAGCCCTTACTTGTCGGTCGGCGAGGACTTCGCGTCCAAGGTGGCTCCCGTCCACGACTATTACCTGCACCTGCGCGAGGCTCCGATGATAGACGAGCTGGGGCTGACGGACGGACTGGAGCTTGGTAGGGCCATCGAGACTGCTGCGGGCCAGGTATTTTCCTGAGCGCCCTTCGACGAGCCCCTAGCCCTTCTTCCTTCTGACCCTCTTCTTTGCTCGCAGTTAGTCGCGCTGGCACAGGGATCGCTGCTTTCCCTGCTCTCCGAACGCCGTCACCGCGAAGCGGATTCCTCGGGGCTTGCTGCCCGAGCGGACGCCGCCGAGGGCCTGGTCCGTGAGCAAGTGGCGGAGATCGAAGGCCTTTGGCTCTAGGCCGCCAGGGTCAAGGCGCTCGAGGCCCATGTGGCGGAGTTGGACTCCCTCAAAGCCCGCGTTGCGGAGCTGGAAGGGCTCCGGGCTCGGGCCGCTCGAGCGGACGAACTGGAGGCGGAAGTAGATGCCCTACGGGTCCGAGCCGCCGAGGTCGAAGGGCTTCGGGCTCGAGCCACAGAAGCGGCATGACTCGAAGGAGAAGTTTCTGCACTCTGGGCTCAAGTCTCAGAGATGGACAACCTTCGAGAGGCAGCAGCCAATGCTGAGGCCCTCGGGGCCCGAGTGCTTCATCTGGAGTGGGCTGAGGTGGACCTCATTGCCCAGAACGGGGAGATAACTGAGGCGCTCGCGGAGGCGGGGAAGACGGCGGCTGATACAGCGGTGTCCCTCAGGAGGGTGTTAGCGCGCTATGGCACCGGGTGCGGCGCGTTCGACGTCGCCCGGGAGCCCCTGGTCCGCCGGGTAAAGTTTATCCAAGCAGCCATTCGGCAAATACACTTCATCGTGTCGACGTACGGTGAGGTGTCTGCTCGGGTGGCTGCCTTTGGACTTCTTCGACACCACGAGGCTTCTGGGCTTCCTCTTCCTTCACCTTCGAGCCCACACCCAGTCACCTTCGTAGGGGACCACCTCCGATCGCCGAGCCCGGCGGTAACTCGATCTTGGAGGGCGCTTAAGGCGATCTGGCAGACCGAGGGCCCCGAAGCGATCAAGGCCTGGTTGGAGCAAGCGCTTCGCTCCGGCGGTCCTCCGGCCCCTTTGAAGCCTTCGGCCTAGGCCCGCCAGCCAGACCCGAAGGTGTAGCTTTCTCAAGACTCCCGCGCTACATACCCTATAATAGCTCTAGGAACTTGGTTATATATCAATAAAGAGTACCTTCTTCCTCGCTCTCGACTCGTGACAAACGCTGTACGTTGTATGCCACCTTTCTGCTTTGTTCAATATACATGGCCGAGGCTTTTCTCCTTGCTCCTTTCCCCCTCCCCTCCTTAGCGAGTAAGCGGCTTGCCGGTTGGTCGTTAATTGGCTAGGGGGAAAGGCTCGGTGGATATGTTGTACCAACGAGGGTAAGGTACCTTGGAGCGCGGAACCCGAGTGAGGGTACGTCATGCTGGGGCTTTGAAGCCAATTCGGGGGCGCGTCGAGTCGGGGCTCGGAACCTGAGTGAGGGCGCATCGAGCTGGGGCTCGGAAGCCAATTCGGAGGTGCGTCGAGCCGGAGCTCGGAACCTGAGTGAGGGCGCATCGAGATGGGGCTCGGAAGCCAAGTCGGAGGTGCGTCGAGCCGGAGCTCGGAACCTGAGTGAGGGCGCATCGAGCCAGGGCTCGGAAGGCAATTCGGAGGTGCGTCGAGCCGGAGCTCAGAACCTGAGTGGGGGCGCATCGAGCCAGGGCTCAGAAGCCAATTCGGAGGTGCGTCGAGCCGGAGCTCGGAACCTGAGGGCGCATCGAGCCGGGGCTCGGAAGCCAGTTTGGAGGTGCGTCGAGCCGGAGCTCGGAACCCGAGGGAGGGCGCGTCGAGCCGGGGCTCGGAAGCCAGTTTGGAGGTGCGTCGAGCCAGAGCTCAGAACTCGAGGGAGGGCGCGTCGAGCCGGGGTTCGAAAGCCAGTTTGGAGGTGCGTTGAGCCGGAGCTCGGAACCCGAGGGAGGGCGCGTCGAGCCGGGACTCGGAAGCCAATTCGGATGTGCGTCGAGCCGGGGCTCAAAACCTGAGGGAGGGCGCGTCGAGCCGGGGCTCGGAAGCCAATTCGGAGGTGCGTCGAGCCGGAGCTCGGAACCTGAGTGAGGGCACATCGAGCCGGGGCTCGGAAGCCAATGCGCATGGTGAATCGAAACTTTTAGTGTTGTTGCGCAATCACTACGAGCGAAAACAACCGCCGATGATTTTATTACTTAATTGGGATACAAGAGCAGGCGCTCTTGGCCGCTGGGGGGATACGCATATGTAATTACGGGAAGTATCGCTTCAGGTGCTCCGCATGCCAAGCATGCTTCAGTTCCTCGCCTTCCAAGGTAGCGAGTCGGTAGGAGCAGGGGCGGCCGGAACTGGTTATGATATATGGTCCTTCCCACTTGTTACCCAGTTTCGTCGGAGCGGCTACCGCGTGAAGGACGAGGTGCCCTGGCTGGAACTCATTGCGCTTGACCTTGGGATCGTACCAAGCACTCGTCTCCTTTTGATACTGGGAGAGATTGGCCACGGCTCGGAGCCTCGTTTCTTCTGCCAGATCAAGGGAGACGACGCGCTGTTGATCAGCTTCAGGTATTATGGTGCGTAGCGAGCCGGCTCGAAGCTCCGTTGGGGTCATTGCTTCATCGCCAAAGAGGAGGCGGAACGGGGTGAATCTGGTAGCTCGGGAAGGGGTGGTCCGTATGGACCACAAGATCTTCGGTAGTTCTTCAGGCCACAAGCCTTTGGCTAGTCCCACGATGCGCTTGTTGAGGCCCGAGAGTATGTGCCCATTGGGCCGCTCCACAGCTCCGTTAGACTGAGGATGTCGAACTGCGGCGAAACAGAGCTGGACTCCTAACTCGTCGCAGAATGCCCGGAAGGCCCCAGCGTCGTATTGCGTTCCGTTGTCCAACGTGAGCTGTCTGGGTACTCCGAAACGGCACACGATATTCTGCCAGAAGAATTTCTGGACGCTCCGGGATGTGATGGAAGTCAGTGGCTCGGCTTCGACCTATTTAGAGAAGTATTCGACGGCGACGACCGCAAAGCGCAAATTGCCTTTCACTCTAGGAAATGGCCCAATGAGGTCCATCCCCCATCGAGCCAACGACCATACCGGGGGGATGGGCCGCAGGCTGACCGGGGGGTGGTGGCTCCACCGCCCCATCCACTGGCACCCTTGGCAGGTGCAGACGAGACCTTCGGTGTCTGCAACAATCGTGGGCCAGTACACGCCTTGTCGGAGAGCTTTGCCGGCGAGAGCCCGTGGAGCCAGGTGGCTTCCACATAGTCCCTCATGTATTTCTCGGAGCATGCCCACTCCGAACGAGTGAGAGATGCAACGGAGTAGCGGAGAACATACTCCCGACTTGTATAGGATGCCATCGATGACCTGGAATGACCTGGCACGGAGCTGGAGGCGAACTTGGTCCGGACTAGGATCATCATCTTCGCTGCCCACGAGCATGCGCAGGATGGGCTCCCGCCAATCGTCGCTGACCGTACCCAAGACCGGAGCTGGCCGGGGCAACGGCGGGGGCTCGGGCGATGCAGAGGTGGATGCCTCGCCGCGAGAGGGCACCGAAGGATGGAAAATTTCCTCGAAGAAGGCGCTCGGGACAGCGCTTGGGCTCCTGCTCCGGCTTTGGCGAGGGCATCGGCTTGGCTGTTCTTGCCGCGCGGGATGTTTCGAACGGATATGCCCTTGAAGGAAGCTTCGAGTCTGCGGATGGCGTCGAGGTAGGAAGCGAGGTCCGGGTGCCTAGACTGGAAACTCTTGTCGATATGCCCGGCGACTATTTGGGAATCGGTCTTGATGACGACACGTGACGCTCCTAGTCCGTGCACCTTGCGGAGACCTAAAAGGACTCCCTCGTACTCGGCGATGTTGTTGGTAGCCTTGAAGTTTAGTCGGGCGGAATACAAGGCCTGCTGGCCGGAGGGGGAGATGATAACCACTCTGGCCCTAGACCCTGAAGCCTGGTAAGCACCGTCCAAAAAGACGGTCCAGACCCCCTCGCTTGCTTCAGTGCCTGCGCGATCAGAGGCCATCGTCCACTCCGCGACAAAGTCAGCGAGGATTTGGGACTTGATGGCTGTCCGGGCGACGAAGGAGATCCCAAATGGGGCCAACTCCACCGCCCACTTTCCGATGCGGCCAGTGGCATCCTTGTTCCAGAACATATCGCCTAGTGGGTAGGCAGTCGGGATGATGACATCATGAGCCAGGAAGTAGTGCCGAAGCTTCCGGGATGCCATGACGAGGGCGTAGGCCACCTTCTCGAGCTCGGAGTACTGAGCCTTAGCTCCGGCGAGGGCTTCGGAAATGAAGTAGACGGGGCGTTGAATCAGCTTCCCGTCGAGTTTCTCCTCTTGGACTAGAGCCGCACTTGCCGCACTGCTGGAGGCGGCGAGGTAGACCAATAAGGGACTGTCGGCCTGGGGTGTGGCGAGGGCCACGAGACCAGAGAGATATTCCTTGATCTGCGTGAAGCAGTCCTGACATTCGGGGGTCCACTCAAAATGCTTAGAACCTCGAAGCGCCTTGAAGATGGGCAAACTTCGCTCTGCTGATCTTGCTAAAAATCAGCCGAGGGCTGCCAACCGCCCGGCCAGCTTCTGCGCTTGCTTCAGGTTCTGAGGGGGGGACATGTTCTGCAATGCATTAACTTGGGTCGGGCTGGCTTCGATGCTGTTGGCGTAAAAGATTACGCTAACAGGTTTCTGTAGAAAAGAAACTAACAAACGAAATGTTTGTGAAGCAAACTGTTCTAAGCCTCCGAAAGGATAATAACTTAGAATAGTTCGAAAGTGTGTATTGAATCACTTGTATTCGGTCCCTATTACAGGGTGAAATGGGGGGTATTTATAGGCCTAAACATTAAGGAAAAGACCTATTTACCCCTCTATTACAACCGACATTAAGGAAACTATTTGGTTTCCTTAATAGGGCTAAAATGGTAAAAGACTAATCTAAGAAAAAAGAAGATAAGTCTTCCATCTTAGCTGGCAGAAAAGATCCTGAAGGGCCTTAGTTCGAAGACATACTTCGAACCAATGCATGTCTTCGATCTTCGAGCGGGGTTCCGGGCAACTTCTAAGATGATCTTCGGAGAATCTTCGAACTGGTTGACTGTCTTTATGCTGCTTCGGCAATAACCCCGAAGATGAGATATTTTCCCCCAACAGATGCCCTGGCCAGAAACCATATACCCGAGCAGCTTCCCTGCACGTGCTCCGAAGACACATTTCTCTGGGTTGAGTCGGATTCCACACCGCCGAAGGCTGTCAAAAGTCTCAGTTATATCCGAGCTGTGATGGTTCTTGGTGGTACTTTTGATGATGATGTCTTCCATGTATGCTTCCACGTTACGCCCCATCTGATGACCCAAAGCTTTGGAGATCAATCTTGAAAAGGTAGCCCCGGCATTGCGGAGGCCAAAGGGCATCCGGACGTAACAGAACACTCCCGCGGGGGTGACGAAGCTTGTTTTTACTTGGTCTTCGGGTTTTAACCAGATCTGGTGATAGCCGGAATAAGCATCGAGAAAACTGAGGAGCTGCGCTCCGGCTGTAGAATCGACTAGCTGGTCGATGCGGTGCATGGGGTAGGGGTCACGGGGGCAAGCTTTATTCAGAGAAGTAAAGTCGATACACATGTGCCACTTTCCAGATGTTTTCTTCTAGACAAACACTAGGTTGGACAACCACTCAGTATGACCCACTTCCCGGATGACCCCCGCTCGAAGCAGCTTCTCTGTCTCAGCCTTGGCGAGCTCGGCCCGTTCGAAGGAAAGCTTCCGGAGCCCCTGGCGGACTGGCCGAGCCTTCGGGTCAACCGCCAGCGCGTGCTCCATGATCGAGCGGTCGACGCCGGTAAGGTCTTCATCGGACCATGCGAAGATTTCGAGGTTGTCGCGGATGATGCCCTCGAGCTGCGCCGACACCTCCGGCTCCAGACACCCTCCGAACTTGATCGGGTACTCCTTCCCGTCTTGGGTTAAGATCTTGGTAATGACCTCCCCCTCCGGGAGAGGTTTTGCTGGGCGGCCCTTCTGCCCGGGGTCCCCGCCTCCGGGGAGGCTGGCTCCTTCGGCGCCTTCACGGACGCTGTGAATCTGTCGTGGCTCCAATGGCGCCGAGTGACCGTACTCGACCCGGCGGGGTGCGGCCTAGTCACCCAGGATTGACAACACCCCTCCTGGAGTTGGCATCTTGAGGCATAGGTAGTTGTGGTGCGCGATGGCTCCGAAGCGATTGATCATCCCCCTTCCGAAGATGGCGTTGTAGGCGTACGGAGCATCGACCACGTCGAACAGGATCTCTTCGCAGCCCTGAATGGGGAAGTCGCCGAAGGTCACCTCCAGCATGACCTGACCCAGGGCATCGAGTGGGGGCCTGCGAAGCCTTGGAGCGGACGTGAAGCCGGCAGTAGGTGCTTGCGCGACAGGCACAGCTGATCGAAGGCCTGCACGAAGATGATGTCAGCGGAACTCCCTCCGTCAACCAGTATGCGACGCACCTCAACTCCTGCAATGTCTGCTGAGATAACGAGGGGGTCAGCGTGCGGGAACTTGACTCCGGAGGCATCTTTAGCGGTGAAGGTGATGGGAACATGGGACCATTCCGGGAGGGCCGAGGGCCGAACGTGCCGATATGTCCGACCTCCCGAACGTAGTCCCGCCGCTGTCGCTTGGACAGAGCCCCCAGGGATCCCCCTCCAGATATGGGGAGGACCACTCGCTTCCCCTGATCCGGTGCATCCTCCAGCTTGAGGGCCGGGACTCTGCCAAACTCCGGGGCCAGGCCCATGACTTCCGGCTCGTCACGGCGCCCGACCACCTGGACCGCTTCTGGGTGAGGGATAGGGATCCCCCTATCGGTGGAACCGCGGCCGGCATTGCACTCGAGGTAGTCGCTGCAGAGGGCGAGTATGGTCCGGCAGGAGTCGGTGTGGTGGCTTCGGTTTTCGCCGTGGACGCTGCAGTGGAAGGTGGCTCTTCCGGGGAGCACTCGAGATGGAGCCTTGGCCCCGGCGGAGCTACCTCCGCCGGGCGTGTGCAGGTACTTAGCAGGGGCTCGAGGGGTAATACTGAGAACCTCCCCCCGCAGATGATTCCAGCCCCGCCGGGAGTCCCGGTGGATGGAGTCCTGCCGACTAGAATCTTGGCGGCGGAAGTCGGGAGAGGGGTGGCTTCCCCGGTTGATGTCCGGCGGGGCTTCGTACGCCCTAGCGCCCGAGGCCCGGACAGGGACTATCATTGCCTGCCGGCACATTTGGCCCTCTTCAGACCGAGCGTATTCCTTGAAATACGTCATAAGCTGTGCCACCGAAGTGATAGGTTTTTGGTGGAGCTTGTCGAGGAGGCCTGGGTGGGTGACGCCTTCCCGGGCAGCGTCGATGACCGAGGAAGCCGAGAGCCCCTTGATCTGGGCCTTGGTGTGCGCGAAGCGCTGGGAGTACTACCGCAAAGTCTCTCCGGGCTGCTGCTTCACTTGGAAGAGGCTCCCGGTGGACATTGGGGCCACGAAGGTCCCCTGGAAATTGTTGACGAATTTTTTTCTCAGCTGATCCCACGTATGGATGGTCCCAGGTCGGAGCGACCAGAACCATTGAAGCGTGATCCCTTCGAGCGCCAGGGGAAGCATTTAGCCATGGTGTCCCTGCTTCCTCCGAACGCTTCTATCGCCAGGGCATACGAACGGGAGAACTCCCCGGGGTCGGAATCCCTGGAGTACTTGGGAAGCTTGGCAGCGCGAAACTTTGAACCGAAGCGCACCCTCTGAAGGCCCGGGTGCAAGGGGGACTCTTCGTCGTAGGACACATTTTCTCCCTCCGCGGATCCTCATCATCGCTCAGCGCCACGGCCACAGCTTTCGCGGCGCGGAGGGGCTCCGGAGGGCGGAGCGACGCCTCCTGGCACCACAAGGCCAGTTCTGCCTTCAGCCGAGCGTTCTCGGCGGCCAGGGCGTCATCTTGGCTCCCGCTTCATCCTGAAGCGGTATCGGGGTCCCGCGAGCGGACGTAGTCGGTCCGAAGGGACACCACCGGGGTCCGCTCGGAGGACGCTGCTCCGGCGGCTCCTCCGGCAACCCTGCCAGGTTGACGGAGGCTGGCTCAGGTACGCCGACAGGGCCCCAGGCCTCGGGCGTCCCTTCCAGCACCTAGGTTGGCTCCAGGGAGGGCGCCCCAACGGGCGCAACAGCGAGGGCCGGAGGACTGGGGTCGGGGACAGGAGCAGGCTCGACCCCAGCGGCGCGGGCTGACCGGCGCAGAGGAACCGTGCTTGCTCCCTTCCGACCCGACATGCTTTCTTGAGTGGGTGTAGAGGACGCTAGCTTCTTGAACTAAGGTCCCCACGGACGGTGCCAACTGTTGGAACGACGGATCGGACCAGCAGGTTTTAGTGGAAATGTAGGGACGTAGTATATTTGGTGCTCCGGTAGCGTGTGTCGTTACAACTTTAGTTGGGGGGGTATTTATAGGGTGCCCCGCCCAGCGGACCGAGCACCTCTGGACCACCAACCGCTACATGGCCAGGCGCCAGTCGGTAGTACAGACAAAACGGACGATACACAGTACAGACAAGAAGATTCTAATCTGACAGCGTATCAGCCGTGTCGGGCACTGCCTGCACCGCCCGACACGGCTCAGAGGATCGTGATCCTATCTACCCGTATACTTGTCCTTCCTTTTCTCGCCAACACTCCTTCCGGATTCATTGCCGCGGGCTGAGGGATGGCCCTCGGCAATCCTCCCCCAGAAGGTGGCCTCTGACATCCTACTCCCGGAGGGTGGCCTCCGGCATCCTTCTCCCGGAGGGTGGCCTCCGGCTTCGTCGCCCGCAGGGTGGCCTCCTGGTTGTGGGCTCCCTTCATCCGTTGGGATTATCTCCCCCAACAGTGACTCACTCTGGACTTTCAGCCAAAGAAGTTGAAGCCGAGTGCTTGGTGCTCCGGGCGGAGGTTGAGAAGCTCCAGCAGGCAGCGGCTACTTCGAGCACCCAGCTGGTAGAGCTCCAAGGCTCTATTAAGAAAGCGATGGCCTAGAAGAGCTCCTTGCTGTCCTAGATGGCCGAAGTGTCTGCTACCGCTGTGGGGCTGGAGATGGCAGAGAAGAAGAATGCCAATGTAGCAGAACGTATCTTGGATGCCCTTCAGGGTACCTTGGAATATTTTGGCACCATGTGCCCTTCGTCTTCTGCTATGGCCAGCGAGTCCCTCGATCGGAAGTTGAAGAAGATCCAAGTGGCGACGTCGCTGATGATGAGCTCCGGTGTCCGGTATGGAGAGATCTCCGAATAGTGCGTCGGAATTGGAGTTCTTCGCCACCTCGAAGCCCTTCAGATTCTTATCGCTCGGGTCGGGGGTTCGACACCTGGAAGCTTTGCCTCTGAGGACTTGTTGCATCCTTCGCCGAATGTAGCCTCAGCCTGGGAAGTTTTCCGGGCAACCTGGAAGACGGACCACAAGGCTGCAGCTAAAGCTTGGATCAACGAGGCCCTTCGGCAGAAGCAAGCACATACAAGGCCGCCGCTTCCAGCCTCGCCAGCTCCGGCACCTCCTGCTCCACCAACCGACCAGCAGGTCTAGCTCATAGGACAATTATGCATAAGAAATCTTGTAAAGCCCCTTGCATTAATGAAAAGTTTATAAACGAAGAGTTTGTTTGGGTGTTTTGTTCTTTTAGGTTCTGTCATGCCCTTCGGAACCTGACTTCGAAATACTGGATTTTAATTAAGGGCTCTGGAAGGAGTGGGCAAGCCTCGAGAGCTTAAGGCCTTACCACCGCTCTCGCTTCTCTGTTCCTCGCGGAGATAAAGGGGAGGTAACCCTCGAGGTTTGCCAAGATGTCTTAGCTTATATCAAGGAAGTGGAAAAAGAGAAGGCATCTTCATCCTCCGAACATATGGATTGGTCTGATTCGGAGTACCAGGCCGAAGACCATGCGGAGGCTAATTTCGAAAGACTTCTGACTTGGGCCGAGCTTCAAGAGGAGCAGAAGAAACTGCGAGCTTCGAAGAAGAAGAGAAACATTCGAACAAAAAGGACAATCTTGGTGGTTTTGAGCTCCGAAGGACAAGGTAGCCGGAGAAGTAGCTCTAGAGGCCGATAGGGTCTCCGATTTTTATTAGGCTTGGACCAAAACTTCTCTTAATGTAAAAGTATGATAAATTAATATGAATTGCACCGGAAGCATCTTGTTTGTTCTTTACCCTCCTACCCCTCCTTGTGGGTGGGGGACCTTACGCGTTGCAAAAAGGTTCGTCGGTCATAATGATGTGCACAACAATTCGATGCTTCGCACAGTACTTAATAACCATATTTTACCTTTTCGTAGGGTTCTTCGAACATAGGTTCGTATACTAGTCGCTTATTGCTTGGTCACCTTCGACTCTTATACAGATGCTTCGAACCCACAGGCCGGAAGTATGTTTATCTTTAAAGTCCTTGGACTCTTCTATGGATTCTAACAAGCCGGAGCCTGGAACCCGTAGGCTGGCCACCTTCGGCTCTTTTATAGATACTTCGAACCCGGAGGCCGGAAATCTGTTCTTTTAAAGTCCTTAGACTCTTCTACGGATCCTAACAAGCTAGAGCCTGGAATCCATAGGTTGGCCACCTTCGGCTCTTTTACAAATACTTCGAACCTAGAGGCCGAAAATCTATTTTTTTAAAGTCCTTAGACTCTTCTACGGATCCTAACAAGCCGGAGCCTAGAATCCATAGGCTGGCAGCGAAGCCCTTGAACCCATGGTTCACAGGCTGTTGCTCGGGTCTTGGGTAAGATGCTTGACTCTGCAAGCATCTCCGTCCTCCCGATGCATCCATCAGGAGTAAGGGATATTCGAAGAGCAAACAAAATTTGACCCTCCACTTTATTTAGAAAAGGAATTTTTACAAGTGATTACAAGGAGCACCTAAGCGTAGTAACGCTTAAGGTGCTCCGCATGCCATGCATGTTTCAATTCTTCCCCTTCTAAATTAGCTAATTTAAACGATCCGGGGCGCCCTGAATGTAGGATAATATATGGTCCTTCCCATTTATTTCCTAGCTTCCCCGTGGCTATTACACTTCGCAAAACTAAATGACCTGGTCTAAGCTCGTTCAGCTTTATCTTCGGGTCATACCATGTTTTTGTTTGGCCTTGGTACTTCGTCAGATTGGCGATAGCTCGAAGCCTTGTTTCTTCTGACAAGTCCAGTGAAGTGTTTCTTTCATCTTCATCTCTAGGCTGCACTACACGAAGGGATCCACCCCTGAGCTCTGTAGGAGTCATGGCCTCATCTCTGAATAGTAGTCTAAATGGGGTAAAGCCTATGGACCTGGCTTGAGTGGTTCGAATGGACCAAAAGATCTTGGGAAGCTCCTCGACCCACAACCCCTTGGCCAACCTGACAATCCGTCGATTCAGACCGGAGAGAATGTTCCCATTGGCTCGCTCGACAGCTCCATTGGACTATGGATGGCGCACTGCTGCGAAGCATAACTTAATGCCAGTTCTTCACAAAATTCTTTGAATGTGTCAGCTTCGAACTAGGTTCCATAATCCACGGTTAGCTCCCTTGGCACTCTGAACCTGCATATAATATTTTGCCTGAAAAACTTTTGCACATTCCTTGAAGTGATAGCAGTCAATGGTTCTGCTTCGAACCACTTTGAAAAATATTCGATTGCTACCACTGCAAACTTCAAGCTGCCTTTGGCCATTGGAAAAGGGCCTATGAGGTCCATTCCCCACCGAGCCATTGGCCACATCGGGGCAATGACTTGAAGTGGAACTGGCGGACGGTGGCTTCGTCTTCCCATCCATTGGCATCCTTGGCAGGTTCGGAGCAACTCCTCCACATCTCTTACAATTGTCGGCCAGTAAAGCCCCTGCTGAAGTGATTTGCCTGCTAGAGCACGAGGGGCTAAGTGGCTTCCACATAAACCTTCGTGAATGTTCCGAAGTATATCTTGGCCTTTAGGTTGGGAGATGCACCGGAGTAGAGGAGAACACACTCCGGTTTTGTACAACATTCCACTGACAAGCTTATAATTTCTAGCCCTTGCCTATAACCTTCAGAAATCCCGACCTTCTGAAGAGTCTGTACTACCTTGCAAGATATCCATTATCGGAGCCCGCCAATCTGTAGCTAGAATGCAAAGGACTTCTGTGGAGGGTAATTGATTGACAGTAGGCTTGACTAGTTCTTCATAAAAAGCACCCTCTGGTAGGTCCAATGCTCTGGCTGCAGCCTTTGCCAGAATGTCTGCAAGTTGATTATCTGCTCGAGGGATACTTCGAATAGAAAATCCTTTGAATGCTTCTTCAGTCTTGCGGATTTCCTCCAGGTGCTTCACTAGATGTGGGTTCTTTGCTTGAAAGCTTTTATCGACATGCCCTACGATGACTTGGGAATCTGTTTTAATTATTATCCTTGCTGCTCCAAGTGCCTTTGCCTTTTGGAGGCCTAGCAGGACCCCTTCGTATTCTGCGATATTATTGGTGGTCTTAAAGTTGAGCCTCGCAGAATATATGGCCTTTTGCCCTGACAGTGATATGATGACTGCTCCAGCTCCGGCGCCAGATGCCTGATAAGCTCCGTCATAAAATATTGTCCATAAACCTTTGAAGGGCTCCTCCGGAGTCCAAACTGCAGATGGAGTCCATTCTGCTACGAAGCCAGCTATGATTTGGGATTTGATAGTTGTTCTTGCTATGAAGGAAATTTCGAAGGGGGCTAGCTCGACAACCCATTTACCGATCCTCCCCATAGAATCTTTGCTTCGGAGCATATCACCAAGAGGGTACGATGTAGGAAAAATTAAGTTATGCGCCAGAAAGTAATGCCTTATCTTCCGCGAGGCCATTACCAGGGCATAAGAAAATTTGTCGAGCTCGGAGTATCTTATCTTAGCTCCGGACAAAGCTTCTGAATCAAAATAAACTGGGTTTTGTACCAGCTTTCCCTTAAGCTCAACTTCCCTGACCAGTACTGCACTTACTGCAGAGCCTATGGCTGCAAGATAGAGGAGTGTTTCCTCCAGGAGGGGCATAGTAAGCGTTGACAGGCTTCCGAGGTATGCTTTGATATCATCGAAGCTCTTCTAGCACTCCGGCGTCCAATTGAAGCTTTCGGACCCCTTTAGGGCTTTGAAAATTGGGAGGCTTCATTCTGTTGACCTGGCCAGGAATCTACTAAGAGCTGCGAGCCTTCCTGCTAGCTTCTGGACCTGTTTCAAATTCCCTGGTGGAGCCATTCTTTGCAGTGCACTTATCTGCATCGGGCTAGCTTCGATTCCCCTGTTCGAGACTAAGTACCCTAGCAGTTTTCCTGCTTGCGCTCTGAATATACATTTTTCAGGGTTGAGGCATACTCCACATGCTCAGAGGCTCTCAAACGTTTCAGCTAGGTCTAGACTATGCTGGTGCTTTTGAGCACTTTTGATTACAATGTCATCCATATAGGCTTCGACATTTTGGCCTATTTGGTGACCTAGAGCCTTAGCTATTAAACGTGAAAATGTGGCTCCGGCATTCCGCAAGCCAAAAGGCATTCTTACATAACAAAATACCCCAGAAGGAGTTATGAAACTTGTCTTGGCTTCGTCTTCATGCTTTAGCTAGACTTGATGATACCTAGAGTAAGCATCGAAGAAGCTTAGCAATTCGGAGCCGGCTGTGGAATCCACCAGCTGGTATATTCGGGGCATTGGATAGGGGTCTCGCGGGCGTGCTTTATTTAATGAAGTAAAGTCAATAAACATGCGCCACTTGTTCGAGTCCTTCTTCCTTACAAAAACAGGGTTCACCAACAACTCGGTATGGGCTACCTCCTTGATGATGCCAGCCTTCAACAATTTTTCTACTTACAGAGCCTGCCCTTTCCGCAGACAGCTTACGGAGCCCCTGGCGCACCGTCCTAGCCCTCGGGTTGATGAGCAAGCTGTGCTCGATGACACTCCAATCAACCCTAGTAATGTCTTCGTCAGTCCACGCAAAGACGTCCAAATTTTGCTTGACGACTTCTTCCAACGAGGTAGCTATCTCTGGGGATAGCCCCTTGCCGAACTGTATTGGGTATTCTTTACCATCCTTCGAAATTATCTTCATCACGACATCACCTTCCGGGCTTGGTTTAAGGGAGAGTCCCTTCGAAGAGTTCGAAGCCTCCGGAACCTCTTCTGCATGGTCCGTCACATTGTGCACTGCCAGGGGTCCAACGGCTGTCCGTGACCATACTCCATCCTTCGGGCTATAGCCTGGTCTCCTGAAATAGTAAGAACTCCACCTTGCGTGGGCATTTTGAGACAGAGATAGTTGTGATGCGCTATAGCTTCGAATTGGTTCAGCATCCCTCGCCCGAAGATTGCGTTGTAAGCATAGGGGGCATCGACGACGTCGAAGATCACCTCCTCCACCCTGGCCCAAGGCCCCTCTCCGAAAGCAACCTCGAGGCCTATTTAGCCTAGGGCATCGAGAGGTGGACCTACGAAGCCTTGAAGTGGCCGGGCCACTGGAAGTAGAGGCTTCCGGGGTATGCACATTTGATCGAAGGCCTGGACAAAAAGTATGTCTGCGGAGCTCCCGCCGTCCATCAGGATCCTTCGGACTTCCACCCCTGCTATATCTGCGGAAATGACCAAGGGGTCAGCATGGGGGAACTTCACCCCCGCGGCATCACTGGCAGTAAAATAAATTGGCACATGAGACCATTCTGGCATTCCTTCCACGGAGCTCGAAGTCCCAATGTGCCCTACTTCGCGAACGTATTCATGCCGCTGCCTCTTGGACATGTTACTGAGGGTCCCCCCTCTGGAGATGGGCAGGACCACTCGCTTGTCGCGGTCTTGGGGGTCTTCCTGCTTCGGTGGTGGCATAATGTTGGCCACCGGCAGTCGCATGGGGGCTTCGGGGACACCGGCTCGGGCCACAATTTGCACAGGCTCCGACCGTGCCACTGGTTGGGTTCGATCTGAAGTACCCCGCCCGGTACTTCATCCTAGGTATTCACCCTGAAGGGTTAACACCGACTTGCAGTCCTTCGTGTCATGGCTTCTATTGTCGCCATGCACGCAGCAGAAAAAACTCTGGCGCCTACCAGGTACTCTTTCTTGAGGCTTCGGCGCTCCAGCCTTGAAGCCTTGCGCCTGCTGATAACTGGCAGGTGCCTTCGGAATGGAGGGTGCGATTCTCAACACCTCCGAATGGAAAAGTTTCTTTCCTCGCATGTGATCGCCAAAGCGATTGTCTTGAGGGGGTTGTAGAGAAGCTGAGGCTTCGGGCTCCGTCTTCACTTCTCAGAGGGCAGGTGCGGGTGCTACGGCCCGTCGAAGGCAGCCCTCCTCCGCCTTGGCATACTGCTCGAAGTATGCCATCAGCTGTGCCACGGATGACACAGGCTTCTGATGGAGTTTGCTGAGGAGATCGGGGTTCAACACCCCTTCGCGGGCGGCGTCGACTACCGAGGAGGTAGACAGGCCCTTGATCTGCGACTTGGTGTGGGTGAAGCACGTGAAGTATCCCCGAAGTGTTTCTCCCTCTCGCTGCTTCACCTGGAACAAACTCCCTGTCGACATTGGAGCCACAAAGGTACCCTGGAAGTTGATTACGAACTTCCTCTTCAACTGCTCCCACGATCTGATCGATCCTGGCTTCAGGGACCAGAACCACCGGAGCGCTACACCTTCGAGAGCGAGGGGGAAGCACTTTGCCATAGTGTTGCGCACTCCTCCGCTTGCTTCTATCGCCAGGGCGTACGAGCGAGCGAACTCTCTGGGGTTTGACCCGCCGGAGTACTTGTGCAACTTTGAGGCCTTTAATCTGGGATCGAAAGGCACCCTTTGCAAGTCCGATTGTAGCGGAGACTCATCGTCGAAAGATGCGTTTTCAGTCTACTCCGGGACTTGACCAGCTTCAGGAAGGTTGCGAGCACCACCATCTTGTGGCCCTTTTGGAGTCTCGGTGGAGGCCTAGGAGCGTAAGCGATCAGCGGGTAGGTCCAGGTCTTCATCTTCGCCGGAGGGTAGCTCCAGGTCTTGGGAACTGAGATAATCAGTTTGGAGCACCGTAGGAGGAGCCCGAGGGCCTCTGGGCACTCGACGCCCAGTCACACCCTCGGGGACCGTTGGAACAGTTGAGGGTCCGGCTCCGTTGGTCCGAGGGGACTTTCGAATAGGACCCAAGGCTTGGCTTCGCTTGGGAGGAATAGCTAGCAATGGAGAAGTCCGAAGACCGAGGACTTTGATTGATCTGGGAAGGCCTTCGAACCGCACTAGGAATCCTGGGACTCCGAGGCTCCCTCCGTAAGTGCTCTTCAAAGTGCAGTCAGCAGTAGAGAACTAGCTTCTAGAACTAGGTTCCCCACGTACGGCGCCAACTGTTGGCGCAAGAGATTACGCTAACAGGTTCTTTGAGATCAAGAACAGACAAACAGTGAGTTCATGTTTAAGAACTATCTCAAGCCTTCGAATGGATAATAGCTTAAGTAGTCCGAATAGGTGTATTGGAATAGCTCAGTCTCTTCTTCTCTATTACAGGGTAAAGAGGGGGGTATTTATAGGCAAAAACGTCTAAGGAAAAGACCTATTTACCCCTTGATTACAACTGACATAGTGGAAACTATTCGGTACCCTGAACAGGGTTAAAATGGTAAAATCTGCTCAAAGTAAGTAGATAAGCCAAACATCTTATCAATCCTGTCGTTTGGCTCCGAAGCCTCATATCGTGCGGAGGGTTCCTTCGAACTATGGATCGAAGCACCTTTCGGCTTCACGACTCCTTCGCCTTCGAGCATGAACTTATCAGCTCCGAAGCTGATAAGTCCTTTTGAACTGTTAATCTTTAAGTCCTGAAAGTGAAGCATTTTCCCCCAACATGATGCAAATTGCCGAATACCCATACTGTATCATATAAGGCACACATGAATGAGTAACTAAACAGAGTAAACTAAGTATTCAAGATCAGTTGAAGTGTTTCAATTAGGTTCAGAAACAAACAGCATTGATCAAAAGTATAATCTCAGATCATCATCTCATAATTTTCAAATCAAAAGCCCTCTAACAGATTACAACTTGAATTGATTCAGGAAAACTACAAAAATTTCGGTTGAATACTCACCAGAAAAATCGCTTTGGCAATCCGGACTCTAGACGATGAACAGGGCTTCGTTTTGGCACTCCTGTAGCAGGAACGGCAAACACCCGCAAAGCTGTAGCTCTTCATGCGATACAATCAGGAGAAAGAAAATTGGATGAACAGGCTTTGCAAAGCAGTGAGCAGTTTTTCCTGGAACGCACTAGCGGCATGTAACAAACCAGGCACAATAGCTTTTGGCCTGTTCATGGTCAAGCCATCTCAGATGCAAAACTTATCAGCAAAAACTAGGACAAACATTGAAGCTACAACCGGCAAACTCTCCTGACACAATTCACGATCACAAGATATCAGCAGCAAAACTATCTCCGGATGAACAAACATAGAAAGCCAAACCAAACTGATTTCTGTTTCTTGCGAAAGTTCTGGTCAAAATGAAACGTTCTGGACCTCTCTCTCGGTAGACCAAACAAATGTGAAGAAGCAAAACTCAATTTGAATTTTAGATTGTTTTGGATGTCTTCTCAGCAAAAAACTCAATCAAAAATGATTTGAGACAAAAACAGTGCACATTGTATCAAATCATCAACAAATATGCACTGAATCATCAAAAGTTCATGCACAACAAATTGAAGATTTACTTTGCTGGAATTTGTAGATGCTTGATGAAGAGGAATAGGCTTGTCGGCAACGGTGTAGCACAATTGATAAAACCAACACTTCTCTGTAGCTAATCACGTACTACACACGGTAACCCAATTTCAGCAGCAAAAACAATTCTCTCGGTAGATCAACCAAGGAAGAAAAATTCAAATTGATTTGCTGTTGCTCAACTATTCTGGATTGTTCTCTTCAAAAGTACCCTAGCAGTTTTCCTGCTTGCGCTCTGAATATACATTTTTCAGGGTTGAGGCATACTCCACATGCTCAGAGGCTCTCAAACGTTTCAGCTAGGTCTAGACTATGCTGGTGCTTTTGAGCACTTTTGATTACAATGTCATCCATATAGGCTTCGACATTTTGGCCTATTTGGTGACCTAGAGCCTTAGCTATTAAACGTGAAAATGTGGCTCCGGCATTCCGCAAGCCAAAAGGCATTCTTACATAACAAAATACCCCAGAAGGAGTTATGAAACTTGTCTTGGCTTCGTCTTCATGCTTTAGCTAGACTTGATGATACCTAGAGTAAGCATCGAAGAAGCTTAGCAATTCGGAGCCGGCTGTGGAATCCACCAGCTGGTATATTCGGGGCATTGGATAGGGGTCTCGCGGGCATGCTTTATTTAATGAAGTAAAGTCAATAAACATGCGCCACTTGTTCGAGTCCTTCTTCCTTACAAAAACAGGGTTCACCAACAACTCGGTATGGGCTACCTCCTTGATGATGCCAGCCTTCAACAATTTTTCTACTTACAGAGCCTGCCCTTTCCGCAGACAGCTTACGGAGCCCCTGGCGCACCGTCCTAGCCCTCGGGTTGATGAGCAAGCTGTGCTCGATGACACTCCAATCAACCCTAGTAATGTCTTCGTCAGTCCACGCAAAGACGTCCAAATTTTGCTTGACGACTTCTTCCAACGAGGTAGATATCTCTGGGGATAGCCCCTTGCCGAACTGTATTGGGTATTCTTTACCATCCTTCGAAATTATCTTCATCACGACATCACCTTCCGGGCTTGGTTTAAGGGAGAGTCCCTTCGAAGAGTTCGAAGCCTCCGGAACCTCTTCTGCATGGTCCGTCACATTGTGCACTGCCAGGGGTCCAACGGCTGGCCGTGACCATACTCCATCCTTCGGGCTATAGCCTGGTCTCCTGAAATAGTAAGAACTCCACCTTGCGTGGGCATTTTGAGACAGAGATAGTTGTGATGCGCTATAGCTTCGAATTGGTTCAGCATCCCTCGCCCGAAGATTGCGTTGTAAGCATAGGGGGCATCGACGACGTCGAAGATCACCTCCTCCACCCTGGCCCAAGGCCCCTCTCCGAAAGCAACCTCGAGGCCTATTTAGCCTAGGGCATCGAGAGGTGGACCTACGAAGCCTTGAAGTGGCCGGGCCACTGGAAGTAGAGGCTTCCGGGGTATGCACATTTGATCGAAGGCCTGGACAAAAAGTATGTCTGCGGAGCTCCCGCCGTCCATCAGGATCCTTCGGACTTCCACCCCTGCTATATCTGCGGAAATGACCAAGGGGTCAGCATGGGGGAACTTCACCCCCGCGGCATCACTGGCAGTAAAAGAAATTGGCACATGAGACCATTCTGGCATTCCTTCCACGGAGCTCGAAGTCCCAATGTGCCCTACTTCGCGAACGTATTCATGCCGCTGCCTCTTGGACATGTTACTGAGGGTCCCCCCTCTGGAGATGGGCAGGACCACTCGCTTGTCGCGGTCTTGGGGGTCTTCCTGCTTCGGTGGTGGCATAATGTTGGCCACCGGCAGTCGCATGGGGGCTTCGGGGACACCGGCTCGGGCCACAATTTGCACAGGCTCCGACCGTGCCACTGGTTGGGTTCGATCTGAAGTACCCCGCCCGGTACTTCATCCTAGGTATTCACCCTGAAGGGTTAACACCGACTTGCAGTCCTTCGTGTCATGGCTTCTATTGTCGCCATGCACGCAGCAGAAAAAACTCTGGCGCCTACCAGGTACTCTTTCTTGAGGCTTCGGCGCTCCAGCCTTGAAGCCTTGCGCCTGCTGATAACTGGCAGGTGCCTTCGGAATGGAGGGTGCGATTCTCAACACCTCCGAACGGAAAAGTTTCTTTCCTCGCATGTGATCGCCAAAGCGATTGTCTTGAGGGGGTTGTAGAGAAGCTGAGGCTTCGGGCTCCGTCTTCACTTCTCAGAGGGCAGGTGCGGGTGCTACGGCCCGTCGAAGGCAGCCCTCCTCCGCCTTGGCATACTGCTCGAAGTATGCCATCAGCTGTGCCACGGATGACACAGGCTTCTGATGGAGTTTGCTGAGGAGATCGGGGTTCAACACCCCTTCGCGGGCGGCGTCGACTACCGAGGAGGTAGACAGGCCCTTGATCTGCGACTTGGTGTGGGTGAAGCACGTGAAGTATCCCCGAAGTGTTTCTCCCTCTCGCTGCTTCACCTGGAACAAACTCCCTGTCGACATTGGAGCCACAAAGGTACCCTGGAAGTTGCTTACGAACTTCCTCTTCAACTGCTCCCACGATCTGATCGATCCTGGCTTCAGGGACCAGAACCACCGGAGCGCTACACCTTCGAGAGCGAGGGGGAAGCACTTTGCCATAGTGTTGCGCACTCCTCCGCTTGCTTCTATCGCCAGGGCGTACGAGCGAGCGAACTCTCTGGGGTTTGACCCGCCGGAGTACTTGTGCAACTTTGAGGCCTTTAATCTGGGATCGAAAGGCACCCTTTGCAAGTCCGATTGTAGCGGAGACTCATCGTCGAAAGATGCGTTTTCAGTCTACTCCGGGACTTGACCAGCTTCAGGAAGGTTGCGAGCACCACCATCTTGTGGCCCTTTTGGAGTCTCGGTGGAGGCCTAGGAGCGTAAGCGATCAGCGGGTAGGTCCAGGTCTTCATCTTCGCCAGAGGGTAGCTCCAGGTCTTGGGAACTGAGATAATCAGTTTGGAGCACCGTAGGAGGAGCCCGAGGGCCTCTGGGCACTCGACGCCCAGTCACACCCTCGGGGACCGTTGGAACAGTTGAGGGTCCGGCTCCGTTGGTCCGAGGGGACTTTCGAAGAGGACCCAAGGCTTGGCTTCGCTTGGGAGGCATAGCTAGCAATGGAGAGGTCCGAAGACCGAGGACTTTGATTGATCTGGGAAGGCCTTCGAACCGCACTAGGAATCCTGGGACTCCGAGGCTCCCTCCGTAAGTGCTCTTCAAAGTGCAGTCAGCAGTAGAGAACTAGCTTCTAGAACTAGGTTCCCCATGTACGGCGCCAACTGTTGGCGCAAGAGATTACGCTAACAGGTTCTTTGAGATCAAGAACAGACAAACAGTGAGTTCATGTTTAAGAACTATCTCAAGCCTTCGAATGGATAATAGCTTAAGTAGTCCGAATAGGTGTATTGGAATAGCTCAGTCTCTTCTTCTCTATTACAGGGTAAAGAGGGGGGTATTTATAGGCAAAAACGTCTAAGGAAAAGACCTATTTACCCCTTGATTACAACCGACATAGTGGAAACTATTCGGTACCCTGAACAGGGTTAAAATGGTAAAATCTGCTCAAAGTAAGTAGATAAGCCAAACATCTTATCAATCCTGTCGTTTGGCTCCGAAGCCTCCTATCGTGCGGAGGGTTCCTTCGAACTATGGATCGAAGCACCTTTCGGCTTCACGACTCCTTCGCCTTCGAGCATGAACTTATCAGCTCCGAAGCTGATAAGTCCTTTTGAACTGTTAATCTTTAAGTCCTGAAAGTGAAGCATTTTCTCCCAACATGATGCAAATTGCCGAATACCCATACTGTATCATATAAGGCACACATGAATGAGTAACTAAACAGAGTAAACTAAGTATTCAAGATCAGTTGAAGTGTTTCAATTAGGTTCAGAAACAAACAGCATTGATCAAAAGTATAATCTCAGATCATCATCTCATAATTTTCAAATCAAAAGCCCTCTAACAGATTACAACTTGAATTGATTCAGGAAAACTACAAAAATTTCGGTTGAATACTCACCAGAAAAATCGCTTTGGCAATCCGGACTCTAGACGATGAACAGGGCTTCGTTTTGGCACTCCTGTAGCAGGAACGGCAAACACCCGCAAAGCTGTAGCTCTTCATGCGATACAATCAGGAGAAAGAAAATTGGATGAACAGGCTTTGCAAAGCAGTGAGCAGTTTTTCCTGGAACGCACTAGCGGCATGTAACAAACCAGGCACAATAGCTTTTGGCCTGTTCATGGTCAAGCCATCTCAGATGCAAAACTTATCAGCAAAAACTAGGACAAACATTGAAGCTACAACCGGCAAACTCTCCTGACACAATTCACGATCACAAGATATCAGCAGCAAAACTATCTCCGGATGAACAAACATAGAAAGCCAAACCAAACTGATTTCTGTTTCTTGCGAAAGTTCTGGTCAAAATGAAACGTTCTGGACCTCTCTCTCGGTAGACCAAACAAATGTGAAGAAGCAAAACTCAATTTGAATTTTAGATTGTTTTGGATGTCTTCTCAGCAAAAAACTCAATCAAAAATGATTTGAGACAAAAACAGTGCACATTGTATCAAATCATCAACAAATATGCACTGAATCATCAAAAGTTCATGCACAACAAATTGAAGATTTACTTTGCTGGAATTTGTAGATGCTTGATGAAGAGGAATAGGCTTGTCGGCAACGGTGTAGCACAATTGATAAAACCAACACTTCTCTGTAGCTAATCACGTACTACACACGGTAACCCAATTTCAGCAGCAAAAACAATTCTCTCGGTAGATCAACCAAGGAAGAAAAATTCAAATTGATTTGCTGTTGCTCAACTATTCTGGATTGTTCTCTTCAAAAGTTCAGGTTAAAAACTCTCGGACAAAGCAGATTCAATCAACAAAAACAACGCAATACACAGCAGAAAGACTCACGGGTGATTAAACACCATGGCAGAAAACAAAGCTGTAGCTCAACTTTTGTCGGCAGCTGTGTTCATGTTCCGGCAAAATCCCAGCGCTATTCATCAACACACCAAAAATCAACAGGAACACTGTTCTCAGTTGACAGCCATGGAAGAAGCAAAATGGAGTTTGTTCTCTTGAAAATTTCTGGACTATTCCTCCACGCGGATGACAGCCATGGACGGGATATTTATCCCAACCACTCCATGTTTCTAGAAGGCTCTTTTTGCACTAAGCCCACTAGAAAAGACACAAATTACAAACTGAAAATTACAATTAGAAATATCCTATTTACTCTAGAAAATTACAAATGACCCCTCTTTAGAATATTTTCAGAATATTTGTACCCCAAAAATACTTTAAAAAGTACACACTAGGATACTAAAAAATTAAACTAACACTATGACACTATTTTATTGAAATAGTAAAAACGATAAAAGTTTCGACGGTTTTCAACAAAAACCGACAAAGGCTTTTCAGCTATTCGACTCGTGACACCGCTTCGCGACTCCGAGTGCCAGCAAGCCACTTCCGCTCTCGATCCCCTTGAGCCGCGTGAATGCTTGTCCTGGCCTCCCTCCCGCGAACACGATCGACACGCCGTCACAGTCAGCCGTCCGTCCGTCAGCCGTCAGTCCAAGTCTCGCTCCGTCTCTTCGTGCACTCTTGAGATCTACCCAAACTTCGCTCGGCCTCCTTGATCCTCGGCATCAAGCTCCCCGCTCGACCCTCGATCACCTGCCGTCGACAGTCTGTTAGCATCTCCACCCTGCACAAACAAGACAAGCCAAAACAAGAATGAAATGCACTGATGAAACCCTCGGCAGCCACATCTTCACTCCACATCGATACCCTCGATGCACTCCACATACTCTCGACCACTCTCTCGCTCATCATTCATCATTGTCAAACACTAATAATCCAGACCAAAACCACCCTTGGTTTCTCACAGGTACCTTACTTATGCTCCTGATCTAGGTCTTTACTATTCAGCATCATCGTCTCTTGATTTATCGGGTTTTTCCGACGCTGATTTTGGTGGGTGCCGGCTGGATCGCAAGTCGACTTCCGGTACTTGCCAGTTTCTCAATTCTTCGCTTGTTTCTTGGTCTTCTCGAAAACAATCTGGAGTTGCGCTTTCTACTACTGAGATTGAGTATGTAGCTGCTGCTAACTACTGCTCACAGTTGGTTTGGATGATTTCTACTTTGAGGGATTTTGGGTTGTTCTTCCATGCTAGAGTTCCTTTGTTTTGTGATAGCACTAGCGCAATTAGTGTAGGGAAAAACCCATATCTTCATTCAAAAACCAAACATATTGATGTGCGCTTTCACTTTCTGAGGGATCAGTATGAGAAAGGTGCCATTGACCTTGTTCATGTTGATACTCATCATCAGTTGGCTGACATTTTACCAAACCCCTAGATCAGTCTACTTTTGAGCGTTTGCGAGCGGATTTGGGAGTTGTGTATCCTTTTTAGGATATTTTGAGTCAGTTTTTGTTTCTTCTTTACTCTTTTCTTGAGTCCTTTTTTGTGTGAGTTCATATCATGCATAATCATATATCACACTTTGAGCTTGCTTCTCTTATATGATTGATCTGCTTTACTTATTCTAGCTGGTACATGCTTTTGATTAACTGTCGATGATCATACTTTGCTTCAGTTCACATGATATGTATGATATCTGTCATATGCATGGCTTTTATGCTTTAAAATTGAAAAATGATCACCATTGTTTCTTGTAATTAGCATGTGTAGGCTGAGTGTTTTTGCTATCTTTTACATGCCTAGTAGCTAGTTCCTCACTTAGATGCAGATATGCAACATGGACATCTATATGCTTTAACATGGAAAATGTGCTATAAAAGTGATAAAAAAATCAGAAAAAATGAAAAAATACATGCCTTTTTATGCTTAATTTGAAAACATCCAAGTGGGTTTGCTTTGTCGCATTGTATTGTTCTGGACTACTTACCATAGCACTTTGGAATGAACTAGGACAGTGTAATGTATGCCACGACCAATGTCTTAAGCTTCTGATTGTCCAGTTCTGGCCTAGGCTTGACTTGGTCGATTAGCATAAGGTTGACATGCAAATAACCCCTGGTAAAAATGAAAAAGGAAAAGAAAAAGCCTGAAATTTAAAAGGATAACAAGTTTGCTGTTGGGGGAGATAATCCCGACGGCTGAAGAGGGCCCACAACCAGGGGGTCCGAGGCCTAGCGCCGGAGGCCACCCTCCGGGAGAAGGATACCGGAGGCCACCCTCCGGGAGAAGGACACCGGAGGCCACCCTCCGGGAGCAGGATACCGGAGGTCACCCTCCGGGAGAAGGATACCGGAGGCCCCCCTCCGGGAGAAGGACGTCGGAGGCCACCCTCCGGGAGAAGGCCGCTAGAGGCCGCCCTCCGGGGGGAATTGCTGGAGGCCCTCCCTCGGCCCGCAGTAGTGAACCCAAGGGGAGTGTTGGCGGGAAAAGGACTGGACAAGTACACGGGGGGACAGGATCGCGATCCCGTGAACCATGTCGGGTGGCGTAGGCAGCGCCCGACACGGCTGATACGCTGTCAGAGTCGAATCTTCCTGTCTGTACTATGTATAGTCTGTTTTGTCTGTACTGTTGACCGGCGGTTGACCGTGTAGCCGTTGGCGGTCCAGAGGCGCTTGGCCCTCTGGACGGGGCGCCTTATAAATACCCCTCAACTGTAGTTGTAACGGACAAGCTCAAGGAGCATTGAATACACCACTCTCATTTCCACTAAGAAAACCTGCTGGTCTGATCCGTCGTTCCAACATTTGCTGAAGCACTTTATTCTGGACAATGATTATCTTGGTAGATATCAGTTAGCTTTTGCATCTCTTGCTTTACTTTGCTTGTCAACTAGAAAATATGGTGATGCTTTTGTTTGCAAAAATCAAAAAATGTGTGCTAATTACTCTCTTTAGATATCATCTGTTGCACTGATCATGTCATGTATCTTATACAGTATGTCTTTTGCTATACCTGTTAGATGTTGTAATTCCAGTCAATCATATCTGAGAAGCATGCTTTTTACACTCCGCCTCACCCCATTTGCATTCATGGCATATGTTGAGGGGGAGCTGCATGTCAGGGGGAGTTTGTGTCTGTCTCTTTAGAGTGCATTTAGTCTCACTTGATGAGTCCAATTGTCAACAAGGGGGAGAAATTTTGGATTACTCGATCTTTTAGAAGAGTTTAGGGAGAGTTTTTTGGCTTTCTCTGGCATTTATTTCAGGGGGAGATTTAGTCTCGTTTGCCTTTACTCTTTAGATATTCTTGTTGATAGTTCTGAGATTACACTTGTTTTGAGTTTTTATTTTTGGTTAACCATAATGACCATTTTTCTTGCTTTTGTTCGGCTTTTGGTCATTAGGGTTAAATTTTTATTTTATTTTCTTCTGTCTGTTTTCTTTTGTTTTTGTTTTCGTGTTTCCACATGTTTTGCAGGTTCTGAAGAATTGCTGAAGAGGGTGTTGACAATGCACTCATCAAGGGGGAGATTGAGGAACCATGTTGAAGAGCATGGGTCTTATGGCTCCAGATGTGATGAGTGATTGTTAACGGAAGTCAAAGAAGAGACGTGAAGAGAAGATGAGACCTGTCGTGTCTGGGGCACATGTGACTCAAGTACACGGGCAGCGAGCGACAGCCGGGTAGAGGAGCCGCGAAGTCGGGCTGGCCTAATCCGAGTACATGGGCTAGGAGTGGCAGAGGATCAACTGGTCTGTTGATCGGGATTGACTCAGGTACATGGGTGGCGAGCGATTGCCGGGCTGAGGAAGCTGCGGAATTGGGTCGGCCCAATCCGGGTACCCGGTGCAAAGACGGTGGATGCTTTGTCAGTTTCGGCGCCAAACTGACAACCAATGATTATCTTTATTTAGAATTTTATTATTTAGCCTTTAGGCCCACAGTCTGTGTTATTTGAGTCAGCAAAAAACCCTACGACATTTTGGTCATTTCTAATTTTATTTTCAGAGTCAGTGTAATTTACCCTAGGGGTAAATTTGTCTTTTTCCCTTTATTAGTGGGCTTCCTATAAATAGGCCCCAACCCCCTAGGGTTAGGGTTAACTCACCAGAAATATCAATTTGAGTTCATTGTTTGTTATGCCCGTTCTTTGTTTCCGCCGGTGGTATTTTTCCACACCGCCGCCATCGTATTCTTCTCCGCGTGTGATTTTCCTTCTCCGGCCGCTGGTTTTTTCCAGCTGCAGCGTTTGGCGCTGTAATTTGCATGGTAGTAGGCCCACTGCAGTGAACGCCAGTGCTGGCACAGCAGCGCAGCTGCCAAGTCCCATCGCTTGCATGCGGCAGGCAGAAGGCGAGTGAATCAACGAGCCCCTGTGTTGCGTCAGCGGCCACGCCGTGATTTCTGCATGCACCAGGGCATCAGCCTAGGCCTGGTGCTTTTGGCATAGCGCACCAGGGCAGAGCAATATCTGCTGCGGGCGGAGAATCCAAGGCACGGCGACCAGGAACAACGACCGGACGCATGAGGCGTTTTGCCTCTGGCACGCGTCAGGGCGCAGGGAGCTGCGTCAGGAGCAACAAATTACTGCAACAGCACTGTGCGCGTGGTAATAATTGTTTTACGCATCGCTTATTGATATTTCCGCAACAAATAGCAACCGGTCAAGATTAGTACTAATCCCTTTCTTGTTTTCTCTATTTACATGCAATACATCAATTTTATTTCTGAATGATCCATGATTTATCCACTTGATTAGTACTTTATTTTTAGATTGCAATATGAATGTTTACTGATTTATCTAGGTGTTTTTATGTGCACGTCTAGTATTTATTGAATCATTTGAGAACACATTTTTATTTACTACATTTATTTTGTTTAGTTTAAATCTGCTTTTAATAACGTTATTGAAGTTTTTTTGGACACCGGTAATTTTTAGGCTAGACTATTTTAGTACCTGTGATCTGTTCTGCTTATGCTTATTATCTGTCGAGGTGCGTTGGGTGTTGGGAGTAGGTCATTGTTTTGGAAAAATTTTAGGCGCCCATTCACCCCCCGGTCACTACTTTCGGTGCTACCGAAGCCAGGATCAATTAAATCCTAGGAACAGCTAAGAAAAAATTCATAAGCAACTTCCATGGTACTTTTGTGCCTCCTATGTCTACTAGAAGTCTCTTTTAGGTGAAGCAGCAACCTGGAGAAACTTTGAGGTAGTTCTTTAAGTGCTTCGCTCATACGAAGTCACAGATAAGAGGACTATCTGCATCATCCGTGGTCGATGCAGCCCGAGAAGGAGTCACCAATGCAGGCCTCTTCGACAAGCTTCACCGGAAGCATATATCCTCCGTAGCAAAATTAATGGCTTATTTTGAGGAGTATGCTAGGTCGGAGGAAGGATGGCTCTGAAGAACAGACTCGTCTTCACCAATTGTCCAAGAAGTTAAGCTCAAAGTTAAAACTTCAACACCTTCGCAAGGGCCCAACTTCGACAACCAGCATGACAGGCATCGAGGGCAGAAGCATCCTCTCTCCGAAGTCCTGAACATCGCTCTTTCTCCACAAAAATTTTCCCCCAAGAGTCCACAAGCTTTGGGAAACAAGTTCAACGGCTGGAGGCCGCCAGGGAAGCCGGCTGGCAAGGGCCAGGCCTTCTTGTGCTATGTTCACGGTGAAAACTGAAGCCATGCTACCGATGCATGCAAGTCTATACTAGCTTTAAGAAGTGAGTACCTCGAAAGGAGCTCTAGTCGAGGCACTACTGACCGAGCCCCTCCCGAGGCACGTCTGGAGCCAGTGCAGGCTGTCATACATGTAGACAACTTCGATCCCCGAAGACAACCTCTGGTGGCCAGTGTTATGCCACCCCCGAAGCAAGAAGATGCTCAAGACCGGGGCAAAATAGTGGTTCTTCCCATCTCCGGAGGAGGAACCATGAGTAGCATGTCAAAAAGACAACGAAGGGAGAATGTTCGTGAAGTAGGACATATCGGGACCTCTTCGTCAGCAGCTTAAATGCCTGAGTGGTCCCACGTGCCATTATCTTTTTTCTGTAGGTGATGTTGCGGGTATAAAATTCCCCCATGCGGATCCCCTTGTCATCAATGCCGATATTGCAGGGACAGAAGTTTGGAGAGTATTGGTCGACGGAGGAAGTTTTGTGGATATTATCTTTGTTCAGGCCTTCGATCAATTTTGTATCTCCCGGAAGCATCTCCTCCCAGCAGCTTGTCCCCTTCAAGGCTTCACAGGACCTCCTCTAGATGCCCTCGGCCAAATAGGTCTTGAGGTTGCCTTCGGAGAGGGGCTCTTGGCAAGAATGGAGGAAGTGATTTTCGATGTTGTTGATGCCCCCTACGCTTATAATGTCATCTTCGGAAGGGGCATGTTAAATCAATTCGGAGTTGTGGCGCACCATAATTATTTATGCATGAAGATGCCCATGCAAGCAGGAGTGCTTATTATCTTCGGTGATCAAGCCACTACACGAAGGGCAGAATACGGCCATGGCCCACCTATTGATCCAAGACAAGTGAATAATGTGCAAGACCATTCAGAGGATATCCCTGCATCAAGTGAATCTTCGAAGATATCATTTCCAAGGCCAAGCCCCGAAGGAGAAATTATAAATAAGATTATTGTAAAGGACGGTAAAGACTATCCCTTTCAGTTTGGCAAAGAATTGCCTTCGGAAATCGCTACTTCACTAGAAGAAGTAGGTAGAGAGAATTTGGATGTCTTTGATTGGTCCGATGAAGACATTCCGGGAGTTAACCGAAATATCATTGAGCACAGTTTGCTTGTGAACCCAAGAGTTCGGCCTGTTCGGTAGGGGCTCCGAAAATTATCAGCAAAGAGGGCAAGCCTTGCTAAGACAGAAGTTGAAAAATTGTTAAAGGCTAGGATTATCAGAGAAGTGGCTCATACGGAGTCGTTAGTCAACCCAGTCTTCATCAAAAATAAGGCCTCCGGAAAATGGCGCATGTGCATTGATTTTACATCCTTGAATAAAGCATGCCCACCTGACCCCTACCCCATGCCCCACATAGATCAATTAGTTGACTCCACTGCTGGTTCGGAGCTATTGAGTTTCCTCAACGCATATTCCGGATATCATCAAATATGGTTAAAGCACGAAGATGAAATCAAAACAAGATTTATAACTCCTTTAGGAGTCTTTTGCTATGTAAGAATGCCCTCCGACTTAAGAAATTCCGGGGCAACTTTTTCAAGATTAATTGCTAAGGCTCTAGGTCACCAAATAGGTCGTAATGTCAAAGCTTATATGGATTGTTGGGGGGAAAATACTTCATCCTTAGGGTCACTACTGTAACAAGACGAAGATAGTTTATTAAGACAAAGCTCTCCAGTATCTAACGCCGGTTTAGTACTGGAGCAAGTTCAAAGGATCGAGGCGAACTCTAGTTCAGAGTATATCTTCGAATGTAGACTCTTCAGAGAACCTCCCTGCCAGCTAAGATGAAAGACTTATCTTCTTTCTCATTAGATTAGTCTTTTACCATTTTATCCCTATTAAGGGTACCAAATAGTTTCCACTATGTCGGTTGTAATAGAGGGGTAAAAAGGTCTTTTCCTTAATGATTTGGCCTATAAATACCCCCTGTTTTACCCTGTAATGATCATTGAATACTGAGTTATTCAATACACATCTTTGAACTACTTTAAGATATTATCCAATTCGGAGGCTTGAAATAGTTCACTTCACAAACACTTCGTTTGTTAGTTTCTGTTGGCGTAAAAGATTACGCTAACAGGTTTCTGTAGAATAGAAACTAACAAACGAAGTGTTTGCGAAAAGAACTGTTCTAAGCCTCCGAAAGGATAACAACTTAGAATAGTTCGAATGTGTGTATTGAATAACTTGTATTCAGTTCCTATTACAGGATGAAATGGGGGGTATTTATAGGCCCATATAATAAGGAAAAGACCTATTTACCCCTCTATTACAACCGACATAGTGGAAACTATTCGGTACCCTTGATAGGGATAAAATGGTAAAAGACTAATCTAATGATATAAAAGATAAATCTTCCATCTTAGCTGGCAGTAAAGATCTCGAAAAGCCTTAGTTCGAAGATGTACTCCGAACCAATGCCTATCTTCGTACTTCGAGCTTGACTCAAGGTATCTTCGAAGATGAACGTCTGGGAACCTTCGAATCCGCTATCTGCCTTTATGCTGTTTCGGCAATAACCCCGAAGATGAGATATTTTCCCCCAACAGTAGCCCCTCGAATACGCTTCTCCGTTTAACCTGTAATGTTATGAGAGCAGTATACGAAAGAAAAAAAATAACCAGACATAGGGGTTATTAGATTTCAATTTATCTCCGAAATGTATGAAGATATAAACTCCGAATCAGTCTTAAGATAATTACTTTCGAACTATCTTAGAACCGACTCAGGAAGTTCGAAAGTCTCTTAGACTTAGAGAAAATAGCCGTTAGCTTTCTGTTCCTAACGGAAACCGTAGAATGCGTTAATTTCGGAGAAAGTAACGGCAGGAATGCGAAACGACATGGATTAACGGTAAAAATGTAAAGTCTAGGCTATAAATAGATGGCCTAGAACTCACCCGGTTACCTTTTCACTGCTCTCTCGCAAACAAACACCTTCTGAGCCCTTTGAGCCCTAGCCTCCATTTCCCCCAAAGCAACCTAGCGACTGCAATGGTGAAGACCAAGGGTTCTGGAGCCCCGTCGACCTTGGCTCGGCAGCAGGCGGCTGCAGCAGCAGCGGCTGCAGCGTTGGCGACGGCGCCTCCGGCATCGGCAATGACATCCATGGCGGCAGGAGGGAGAAATCCCCAAAATGTCGATGATCAAAGTCTCTGCCTGCCATCAACGAAGTACCTGGACCAGTCTTTCCAATTGGGATCTTCTACCTGCAAGAGGGAATCACTGGCTATCACAGTAGAGGGAAAGATTAGCACCGGAGTTATGATTCGTAAGCCCGGAAAAGAACTCATCCCGTCGCCAAGGCCCGGAGAAGTGGTTGTCTTCGAAGCCTTCTTCGAAGCCGGTTTGGGCCTCCCAGCAGTTGATTTCCTGGCGGAGGTACTCGATTTATTTCATGTCACCCTCCCTCAATTATCTCCGAATGTAGTAGCTCAACTGGCTATCTTCGAATGGGCACTGAGAGCCGAAGGCTGTGAGGGGAGGGCAGAAATCTTCGCTGCGCTTCATAGGGCTTCGTGTCAGCCGAAAAGCTTCGTAGGTCCCGGAGGTGAAAAAGTAGTGGTAGCCTTCGGAAGCATCAATTTTAGGCTTCGAGACGAATATGCTCTTCAATTTCCTGCTAAGGCCATCAATGCAAGATGGTACACAGACTGGGTCATGAGGTGGTTTTATGCCGAAGTTGGGGCGAGCAATCCTTTGGCCGGACCTCTAAAAGAAATCCAATTCCGGAAAGAAGCCTTAGTGCATCCGGGCCAAGGTCAGCTCAAAGCTCGCCTCAACCTACTTCAGAGGATCAGCCGAAGGTTGAGCATGCGAGACTTAGCCGAAGAATTCCTCGGGTTACAAATCTCTCCACTGATGGCCAACTGGCCTATCATCTTCGAAGAGGATTCGGAAGGCGGTCTCCGAAAAATCACCTTGACTTCGAGCCCTACAGGTAACTTCGAAGACAACATGTATTATGCATATTTATTCGAAGAAAAACTAACTTGATTTATTTTTTTAGCTTCTTCAGCCTCTGTTACTTCAGAACAAATCGTAAGGGCTTCGGAGAAGATTTTGGGCGCTCCAACTCCGACTGAAAAAGAATGGAGAATCAAGTTGGTCGGGAGTTGGGAGAGATTTAACAGAGTATGGGGAATGCTGGAAATCACTCCGCCCCCTTTGATGGATTGGGTGCCTTCAGAGAAAGGACCCAAGAAGAGGAAAGCCGAAGCTGGGACTTCGAGCTCGGCCAAGACTCCGGTGAAGAAGGTGGCTCGGAAGCCAAAAAATCTTACACCTTCGAATCCTGCTCCTTCGAGCTCAAGGGCTTCAGTCTCTGACTCCCAAGAGGATGAAGGGAGATTGCTTGTGCGTCTAATAGACGAAGATGAAGCTCAAAGGACTGCACAAGCCGAAGTACCTGCGAACATGCCGGAGTCTCAAGATAACCTTGAGCAACCAAGGACTTCGGCAGTTCAAGGAGATATACCTCAGGACGAAGTTCCTGTGAATGAGAGTGGGGTCGAAGCTACTATGGCTTCGATTCCTAAAGAGGCAACAAGGACTGCTCAGGACGATGCTCCTGCAGTCGAAGACTTAACGGCTGATTCAGATGAAGATCTAGCCTTCGATCCGCCGAACAGTCCGATGATGACTCCTTTGCAAAATGTCGAAGGTAGACTTCGAATAACTCTTTCATGTTTATTTTGTGTATTTATACAATGTATAATATTTTGTATATATTTTTTTACAGAGTCCACTCCTATGGAGGAGGTCCGCCAAGAAGAAATAATTCCTGGACCTTCGACGACTTCGGAGCCAGCCTAAAGAGTTACTCAAATGGGACCTGGAAGAGGCAAAAGACATATAGAGCCCCTCCCTGCTGCGAGTTCCGGATCAACTCCGTCTGATTCAACAGACGAGAGCCAATCTTCTGGGGAGGGCCAGTCTCTAGTGGCTCCGAAGACCACAAGCCAACGCTCCGGTCCTTCGCTGGACGAAGATGACCAAGAGGCAATAAGCATGCTCCCCTTGCTGGCTCCTTTCTTAGGGCAAACAACTGGTCTTCGGACTTTGCTCGAACCTTTGGCTCGAGCTAGTCGTGACATAGGGGAGACCAACTTAGTGGCTATTCTCAGCAAGGCGGATAGGACGGAGCTTAATGCCGCTATAGAACGTGCAGCCTACCAGGTACGAAGCACCTGCGAAATAACATAGAATTCATCTACGAATAAATATTTACCTTAGTTTTTTATTTTTGCAGCAAACTGTCTTGGCCCGAGCTGCGAATATATGCAATGACGAAGAGATCGCTCGTCTTTGGGAGGAAAATAACATCCTTCAAAGGAATCTTAACATCTCCGAAAGTCGGGTGGCTCAAATGGACAATATAGTGTCAACAGAGCGAAGGGCTAGACAAGGTTTGGAGGCTGCGAATAAAGAGCTTGAAGCAGAAAGAATTGTGCTTCGAGCGGAAGTTGAAAAATTGCGGGCGGAGCATGCTACTGCGGGGTCCGAGCTTGTCAGACTCCAAGAGGAAGCTATCCAGCTATTAAACCAAAAGAATATTTTGAACACTGAAAATGCTAGACTTTCTGGGGTTCTGGGCGAAGTCACTTTGACGAAGGACGCGTTGAACGAAGACAAGCTGAAGTCTGAGAAGGTGGCTGTGGAAGTTATGAATCAGTTGTTAGGTGTCCAGGAGTACTTCGGTACTACTGGGATACTTCCTTCTGACGATAACATCACTCTTCTGTGCCGGTTGAAAAGGATCCAAGGAGTGGCGAAGCAAATGAAGACAGCGGGCATTAGATACGGAGAACTCTCCGGACAAGTGGCTGCTGTCGGCTTACTTCGCTACTACGAAGATCTGGGCCGATCGATAACTCCGGACGCAGGAGGGGGCCCAATTACCTTCGGCGACGAGCGACTTCTGACTCCTTCCGAAGGTGTGGCTGCTGCCTGGCGAGCCTTTCAAACTTCATGGAGAGCCGAAGGTCGTTCCGCGATCAAGGCTTGGATCGACGAAGGCCAACGCCAGAAGCAAGTTCGGACCCAAGCTTCAAGCAGTCAGCCTCCTCCGAACCCGCAGGTTTAGAAATACCTTAGGATTTTTGGCCATGTAAAGCTTTATGCTTATAAACATTTATCAATGAAAATTTGTTTGTCATATTTTTAGGCTTTGCCTCATACGGAAGATATCGAAGTGTTATATCTTAACGACGAAGTTCGCTCATTATGGACCACCTTCGATCTTCTAAAAGCTTATAAACGTCCTCGATTTCTAATTCCTCGAGATAGCTCCGGTGTAATTGCGCCCGAAGTAATCAAAGATATATTGTCTTATATTAAAGAGGAAGAAAAAGAGGTTAACTTAAACACTTCGTCTTCTGAAGACGTTATATGGTCTGAAGACGAAGATGAAGTCCGAAGTAAAAAACCTGAAGAACTTGGAAGCTGGGAAAGAAGCCCCGAACGACTTCGAACTTGGGCCGAGCTTCAACAAGAACAGAAGGATTTTAGAGCTTCGAAGGGGGGCAAGAGAGTTAAACGCAAAGTTGTTAGAACTCCCGGCGCTGGAACTAGTCGTTCCAACCCTAGCTCTAGAGACCGAAGAGGTCTTCGATTCCTTCTTGGTATAGATACCAATTTTTCATGATGTAATCTGTAAACACATTTGTTTGAATAATGAATACCGATTTAAAATTGTCCCCATATTTACTAGCCCCTCTTTGGGTATAAGCAACTTCGAACTATATTCAAAGATGGTTATGCGCAAAGAAAAAACTTCGGAGTACAATTTTTTGGGGGTTCGGAGCCCCTCTGCAATTTAAAGATCTTTTAAAATCTTATAAAATGTCTTCGACTATTTGTAGTCGAAAAAACGGCAACTTAATACCTTTGTTTTTGAAAGAAATCGCTTGAGATAACTTTCAAGATACCTTAGTATCTTAGATAATTTGTCACTTTGGACTATGTTAACAGATATTCGAAGCTCATGGTTCAAATTCTGTTTTGCTTTAGCCACCTTCGGCTCATTTTTGCGATCTCTGTCGAACCAATGGTTCGGAGTTTGCAATGGTCTCTTTGGACTCTTTTTACGGATGTCTACCAGCCAATGGCTTGGACTCCGTATATTTTGGCCACCTTCGGCTCTTTTTGCGGAAGTCTACCAGCCAATGCCTTGGACTTCGCAGGTTTTGGCCACCTTCGGCTCTTTTTACGGAAGTCTACCAGCCAATGGCTTGGACTCCGCATGTTTTGGCCACCTTCGGCTCTTTTTACGGAAGTCTACCAGCCAATGGCTTGGACTCCGTATGATGTGGTTTTGGGCTCTTTTACGGATGCCTACAAGCCGGTGGCTTGGACTCCGGATTATGTCAGCCCCCACGTCGGAAGCTTCGAACCAATGGTTCGAAGTCCGAAAATACAATCCAGCTTCATGACACTTCCCTCTCGGTCGACCCCGCGGTTCCAGTGCGTCCACTCGGAAGCTGGAAGTCTATGAGGGGAAGGCATTATCAGGATCATATGCTTTATGAATTTGGAAGATGATTACAAGTGAGTTACAAGGAGCCCTTATGCGAAGTATCGCTTTAGGTTCTCCGCATGCCAAGTATGTGCTAACTCTTCACCTTCTAAATTAGCTAATTTGAAAGAGCCAGGGCGTCCTGAACGAACAATTAGGTATGGACCTTCCCATTTATTTCCTAACTTCCCTGGCGCTATAATGCTTCGTAGAACAAGATGACCCGGTCTTAGTTCATTGAGCTTAACCTTTGGGTCAAACCAAGCCTTCGTTTGCTGATGATACTTTGATAAATTTGCCACAGCTCGAAGTCTTGTTTCTTCTGATAAATCTAGCGAAGCTTGTCTTTCATCTTCAATTTCCGGTTCGGTGCTGCGAAACGATCCTCCTTTGAGCTCCGTTGGAGTCATAGCTTCATCTCCGAATAGTAGTCTGAATGGAGTAAAACCTGTGGACCTTGTTTGCGTAGTCCGAATGGACCACAAAATCTTCGGAAGCTCTTCGGTCCACAGTCCCTTTGCTAATCCTACTATCCTTCGATTTAGCCCTGACAAAATATTTCCATTGGCTCTTTCTACAGCTCCGTTACACTGAGGATGTCTTACTGCAGCAAAACATAACTGAATGCCTAGATCTTCGCAAAACTTCGTGAAAGGTTCTGCATCGAACTGTGTTCCATTATCAACTGTGAGTTGTCTAGGCACTCCGAACCGGCAGATGATGTTTTCCAAAAGAATTTCTGTACATTGTTCGAAGTGATAGCTGTTAAGGGCTCTGCTTCCACGCACTTAGAAAAATACTCAATAGCTACCACTGCGAACTTTAGATTTCCCTTGGCTACTGGAAAAGGGCCAATTAAATCCATACCCCATCTAGCCATAGGCCATACCGGAGCAATGACTTGAAGAGCTGTTGGTGGGCGATGACTCCGTCGACCCATCCACTGGCATCCTTGACAAGTGTGGACTAAGCTCTCCGCATCAGCTGTTATTGTAGGCCAGTAAAGCCCCTGGCGAAGTGTTTTTCCTGCCAAGGCTCGCGGGGCTAAATGGCTACCACAAAGGCCTTCATGAATTTCTCGAAGAATTTCTTGACCTTCGGCTTGAGATATACATCGGAGTAGAGGGGAACATACTCCGGCCTTGTATAAAATACCGTTGATTATTTGATAATTTCTAGCTCTAAGCTTTAATCCTGACAGCTGTGGCTCTTCGGGCAAATTTGTTCCTCCTTGTAAAAGTTCCATGATTGAATTTTTCCAATCTGCACAAGGAATGCAAAGAATCTCTGCAGAAGGAATTTGTGACACCGAAGGTGTACTGAGCTCCTCATAGAAGGCTTCTTCTGGCACATCCACAGCTCCGGCTGCAGCTTTTGCTAAGATGTCCGCTTGCACATTTTCTGCTCTTGGTATACTCCGAATGGAAATACCCTTGAAGTGTGCTTCGATTTTACGGATTTCTTCTAAGTACTTTGCAAGCTGTGGATGCCTAACCTGGAAACTTTTATCTACGTGCCCTGCTACTATTTGAGAATCTGTTTTTATAATAATTCTTGTAGCCCCTAGAGCACGTGCTTTTCGGAGTCCCAATAAAATTCCTTCATATTCTGCTATATTATTGGTAGACTTAAAGTTGAGTCTTGCGGAGTACATTGCTCTTTGTCCTGAAGGCGAAATTAATACTGCTCCGATGCCTGCTCCGGATGCTTGGAAATCCCCATCGGAGTAAACAGTACAAACTCCGTCACTTGACTTCTCCGGAACCAAATTTGCAGGTGGAGTCCATTCTGCTACAAAATCTGCTAAGACTTGCGATTTGATTGCTGTCCTTGCCAAGAAAGATATGCCGAAGGATGCTAGTTCAACTGCCACTTCCCAATCCTTCCAGTGGAATCCTTACTTCGAAGCATATCTCCTAAAGGATACGAAGTTGGTACAATTACATTGTGTGCCAAAAAATAATGTCTTAATTTCCTCGAAGCCATTATCAGAGCATAAACGAACTTCTCAAGTTCGGAGTATCTTGTCTTCGCTCCTGATAATGCTTCGGATACAAAATAAACAGGATTTTGGACCAACTTCCCATTGAAATCCACTTCTCTGACAAGGACTGCACTGACAGCAGAACCTGTGGCTGCAAGGTAAAGGAGTAGGGTTTCATCCGCATTAGGCACCGTGAGTGTAGCAAGATTGTTGAGATACTCTTTAATATCTTCGAAGCTTTTCTGACACTCCGGTGTCCATGCAAAATCTTCGGACCCTTTCAATGCTTTAAATATAGGTAAGCTTCTCTCCGCAGACCTTGATAAAAACCTGCTAAGTGCTGCCAGACGCCCAGTCAGCTTTTGCACTTGCTTTAAATTTTCCGGAGGAGCCATCTTCTACAGCGCAGTTATTTGAGTAGGGCTAGCTTCAATCCCTCTGCTTGAAACTAAATACCCTAACAATTTTCCAGCCTTAGCTCCGAAGATACATTTTTCGGGGTTAAAACGGATTCAACATGCCCGAAGGCTATTGAATGTTTCTGCTAAGTCTAGGCTATGTTGGTGCTTTAAAGCACTCTTTATTACAATATCATCCATATAGGCCTCCACATTGCGACCTAATTGATGACCTAAAGCCTTAGCAACTAACCTCGAAAAAGTAGCCCCGACATTTCTTAAACCGAAGGGCATTCTTACATAACAAAAGACTCCCGAAGGAGTTACGAAGCTTGTCTTGATCTCATCTTCGCGCTTCAACCATATTTGATGATAACAAGAATACGCGTCAAGGAAGCTTAATAACTCCGAACCTGCGGTGGAGTCGACCAATTGATCAATTCGGGGCATGGGGTAGGGGTCACGAGGGCATGCTTTATTCAATGATGTGAAATCAATGCACATGCGCCACTTCCCGAAAGACTTCTTTTTGACGAAGACTGGGTTGGCTAACCATTCTGTGTGAGCCACTTCTCTGATAATCCCAGCCTTCAGCAATTTCTCAACTTCGTCTTTCGCTAGAGCAGCTCTTTCTGCAGACATTTTCCGGAGTCCTTGCCGAACAGGGCGGGCCTTCGGGTTTACAAGTAAACTATGTTCAATGATATCCCAATTGACTCCAGTGATATCTTCGTCAGACCAAGCGAAGACATCCAAATTCTCTTTCACCACCTTTTCCAAGGAGGTTGCAACTTCTGGAGGTAAATTTTTACCAAATTGAAATGTATATTCTTTACCATCTTTAACAATGACCTTCGCTGCAATCTCTCCTTCAGGACTTGGTCTCGGAAAGGATTTCTTTGAAGCTTCGGAAGGGGCTGAAAAAATTTCTTCATTGTCTTGTACATTGTTTACTTGTCTTGGATCAAGAGGGGGACCATGACCATATTCCGCTCTCCGAGAAATAGCTTGATCTCCGAAGACAGTAAGGACTCCTGCTTGTGTGGGCATCTTCATGCACAAATAATTGTGATGCGCCACAGCTCCAAACTGGTTTAGCATGCCTCTTCCGAAGATGACGTTGTAAGCATACGGGGCATCTACAACATCGAAGATTACTTCCTCAGTTCGGGCCAACAAACCTTCTCCGAAGGTAACTTCTAGGCCTATTTGGCCAAGTGCATCAAGCGGAGGTCCTGCGAAGCCTTGCAAAGGACGAGCTGCTGGAAGGAGATGCTTTCTGGAAATGCATAATTGATCGAAGGCTTGAACAAAAATGATATCTGCTGAACTACCTCCGTCAATCAACACCCTACGAACTTCAGTGCCCGCAATATCAGCAGTGATAACAAGTGGGTCTGCATGCGGGAACTTAATGCCAGCTGCATCCTCCGCAGAAAAGGATATCGGCACATGAGACCACTCCGGCATTGCGGCTGCAGACGATGAAGTCCCAATATGGCCTACTTCTCTGACGTAGTCTCTTCGCTGTCTCTTCGACATGCTTCCGAGGGTACCTCCTCCGGAGATGGGGAGGACTACTCTTTTCCCTCGGTCTTAGCCTTCCTCTTGCTTCGGAGGTGGCATAACATTGGCCACTGGAGGGTGTCTTGCAGCATCAAAGTTTTCTATCCGCGCCACAGATTGGACCGGCTCTGGGCGCGTTGCAACTGGAACTCGGTTAGTAGTACCTCGACCCGAAGTTCTTTCTAGATACTCTCATCTTAGAGTAAGTATAGCCTTGCAAGTATCAGTTGCATGGCTTCGATTTTCACCATGGATGCAGCAGAAAAGGGTCTGGCCCTTGCCAGCCGTTTTCCCTGGCGACCTCCAGCCGCTGGCCTTGTTCCCCGAAGACTGTGGAGCTCTCTGTGTAAACTTCTGTGGGGGTGCAATATTCATGACTTCAGAACGAGGGTGCTTTTGCCCTCTTCTCCGATCATGTTGAACTTCGAAGACTGGTTCTTGCGGCTGTGCCGAAGTTTTTACTTCTACTTTAACTTCTTGCAATATGGACGAAGTAGCTGCAGTTCTTCGGAGCCAACCCTCTTCTGACCTTGCATACTCCTCGAAGTAAGACATCAGCTGAGAGACCGAGGAGATGCTTTTCCGATGAAGCTTATCCAAGAGGCCTTGATGAGTGACACCTTCCCGAGCTGCATCAACTACCGAAGATGCAGACAACCACCGGATTTGCGACTTCGTATGAGCGAAGCGCTTGAAATATTGCCTCAATGTTTCTCCGGGGAGTTGTTTCACCTGGAAAAGGCTTCCTGTTGACATCGGAGGCACGAAGGTGCCCTGAAAATTGCTTATAAACTTCTTCTTCAGCTGCCCCCATGAATTAATTGATCCTGGCTTCAAGGACCAGAACCACCTTAATGCCACTCCTTGAAGAGCTAAAGGGAAGCACTTTGCCATGGTATCTCGAACTCCTCCGCTAGCTTCAATTTCTAGGGCATAAGAACGAACAAACTCTCCGGGATCTTCATCTCCAGCATACTTACAGAGCTTCGAAGTCTTAAACTTCGGATCAAAGCGAACTTTCTGCAGCTCAGGATGCAGCGGAGATTCATTATCGAAGGAGGCGTTCTCCGGGGCTTCGGGATAATCGGGTTCGTCATCTTCGGGCACTTCTGGAATAGCTGGGATGGCTTGAGAACGAAGCCTGTTTGCAGCTTCCTGTCGCCACCTTGCTACTTCAGCTTGAAGGTTGGCCATTTGAGTGGCCATATCTCCAAGATTGTCTTCATCTCCTCCGGAAGGATCTTCCGGGTCTTGAGAACTAGTAGGATCAGTTTGAAGTGGAATGGAAGGTGGAAGAGGGATTCCAGGTGGTCGAAGTATGGAGGGATTTGGTGGAGAAGCTCCGTATGTTCGAGGGATGGAAACTCCTTCCGGAGTTTGTGGAGAGAAAGTCGAAGGCCCTCCGACTTCGACCGTGTCAGACGGGGTCTCTCCGGAGATCCGAGAAGACCTCCGAACAGGGTTACGAGGTGCGCTCCGCTTAGGAGGCATGATGTAAAAAGTTGGTAGAGAATGAAGTTTTTCGGACTAGGTTCCCCACGGACGGCGCTAGCTGTTGGCGTAAAAGATTACGCTAACAGGTTTCTGTAGAATAGAAACTAACAAATGAAGTGTTTGCGAAAAGAACTGTTCTAAGCCTCCGAAAGGATAACAAGTTAGAATAGTTTGAATGTGTGTATTGAATAACTTGTATTCAGTTCCTATTACAGGATGAAATGGGGGGTATTTATAGGCCCATATAATAAGGAAAAGACCTATTTACCCCTCTATTACAACCGACATAGTGGAAACTATTCGGTACCCTTGATAGGGATAAAATGGTAAAAGACTAATCTAATGATATAAAAGATAAATCTTCCATCTTAGCTGACAGTAAAGATCTCGAAAAGCCTTAGTTCGAAGATGTACTCCGAACCAATGCCTATCTTCGTACTTCGAGCTTGACTCAAGGTATCTTCGAAGATGAACGTCTGGGAACCTTCGAATCCGCTATCTGCCTTTATGCTGTTTCGGCAATAACCCCGAAGATGAGATATTTTCCCCCAACAGTTTCTAATCTCTAGAAACCTGTTAGCGTAATCTTTTACGGCAACAGTTGGCGCTGTCCGTGGGGACCTTAGTCCAAAAAACTTCGTTCTCTACCAAGTTCTCAAACCATGCCTCCCAAGCGGAGTTCGGGTGGTAGTCCTACTCGGAGGTCCCCTCGGACCTCCAGAGTAAGATCTTCGAACACAATCGAGGTCAGAGGATCTTCGGTAATTCCTCCACCTCAGACCCCCGAAGAGATTCCCCTTCCTCGAGCATACGGAGTTCCTCCCCTAACTCCATCTATACTTCGGCCAGCTGGAGTCCCTCTTCCAGCTCAAATTCTGCTTCGAACTGATACGTACAGTTCTCAAGACCTGGAAGGTCCTTCCGGAGGAGATGAAGATGGTCTTGGCAACATGGCAGTCCAAATGGCCAGTCTCCAAGCTGAAGTGGCGAGGTGGAGGCTAGAAGCCGCAGATAGGCTTCGTTCTCAGGCCACCCCGGTCATTCCTGAATTGCCCCAAGACGATGAACTTCCTTATCCCGAAGCCCCGGAGAACGCTTCCTTCGATAGCGAGTCTCCGCTGCATCCCGAGCTACAGAAAGTGCGCTTCGATCTTAAGTTTAAAACTTCGAAGCTCTGCAAATATTCTGGAGACGAGGACCTCGGGGAGTTCTCCCGTTCTTATGCGTTGGCAATTGAGGCCAGTGGAGGAGTGTGAGACACCATGGCCAAGTGTTTCCCTCTTGCTCTCGAAGGAGTGGCTCAGCGGTGTTTTTGGTCCCTGAAGCCAGGGTCAATTAGAACTTGGGAGCAATTAAGGAAGAAGTTCATAAGCAACTTTCAGGGTACTTTTGTACCCCTAATGTCTACAGGAAGTCTTTTCCAAGTGAAGCAGCAGCCTGGAGAAACCTTAAGGCAATTTTTCAAGCGCTTCGCCCATACGAAGTCGCAAATTCGGGGGCTGACTACATCCTCCGTAGTCGATGCAGCTCGAGAGGGAGTTACCCATGCGGGCCTCCTTGATAAACTTCATCGGAAACAGATATCTTCTGTTTCTCAATTGATGTCTTATTTTGAAGAGTATGCTAGGTCAGAAGAAGGGTGGCTTCGGAGAACTGCTTCAACTCCGTCAATCCTGTAAGAAGTCAAGATGGAAGTGAAGACTTCAACACCTTCGTAGTGGCCTAACTTCGAAGTCCAGCATGATAGGCATCAGGGGCAAAAGCATCCTCATTCAGAAGTCTTGAACATTGCATCTCCATAGAAATTTGCCTCTAATACTTCACAAGCTTTGGGAAGCAAGACTAGCGGCTGGAGGCTGCTAGGGAAGCCGGCTGGCAAAGCCCAGGCCTTCTTCTGCTGCGTCCATGGTGAGAATCGAAGTCACGCAACTGACGCGTGCAAGTCTATACTCGCTTTAAGAGGCGAGTACCTTAAAAGAACCTTGGGTCGAGGCACTACTGACCGAGTTCCTTCCAAGGTGCTTCCGGAGCCTGTCCAGGCTGTGGCACGTATAGACAACTTCGACCCTGCAAGGCAACCTCCGGTGGCCAATATTATGCCACCTCCGAAACAGGAAGATGGTCAAGATCGAGGGAAAAGAGTAGTCCTCCCTATTTCTGGAGGAGGGACTCTTGGTAGTATGTCGAAGAGCAGGCCACTGCGCGAAGAGCAGAATATGGTCATGGCCCCCCGCTTGACCCGAGACAAGTGAACAACGTACAAGGCAACCCGGAGGCTATCTCTACTTCAGGTGAACCTTCGAAGAAGTCCTTCCCAAGACCAAGCCCCGAAGGAGAGATTATAATGAAGGTTATTGTTAAAGACGGCAAAGACTATTCATTTCAGTTCGGCAAGGATTGGCCTCCAGAAGTCACTACTTCGTTTGAAAAAGTAGTTGAAGAAAATTTAGATGTCTTTGCATGGTCTGATGAGGACATTACCAGAGTCAGTCGGGATATTATTGAGCATAGCTTACTTGTGAACCCGAGGGTTCGGCCTGTCCAACAAGGACTCCGGAAGTTATCCATAGAAAGGGCTCCTCACCCGAGGGATCGACCAATTCGATAAGGACTTCGGAAGTTATCCATAGAAAGGGCCATCCTTGCTAAAGCTGAAGTGGAAAAGTTGCTGAAGGTTGGGATTATCAGAGAAGTAGCTCATACGGAGTGGCTAGCCAACCCAGTCTTCGTCAGGAAGAAATCTTCCGGGAAGTGGCGCATGTGTATTGACTTTACATCCTTGAATAAAGCATGCCCTCGTGACCCCTGTCCCATGCCCCGAATTGATCAATTGGTTGACTCCACTGCTGGTTCGGAGTTATTAAGCTTTCTCGATGCGTATTCTGGCTATCATCAAATCTGGTTAAAGCGCGAAGATGAAAGAAAAACAAGCTTTGTAACTCCTTTAGGAGTCTTCTGCTATGTAAGAATGCCTTTCGGCTTAAGAAATGCTGGGGCAACTTTTTCGAGATTAATTGCTAAGGCCCTAGGTCATCAAATGGGCCGCAATGTAGAAGCCTATATGGATGACATTATAATAAAGAGTGCTCTAAAGCACCAACATAGCCTAGACTTAGCAGAAACGTTCAATAGCCTTCGGGCATGTGAGTCCGTCTTAACCCCGAAAAATGTATCTTCGGGGCTCAGGCTAGAAAATTGTTAGGGTATCTAGTTTCAAGAAGAGGGATCGAAGCTAGCAGTACTCAAATAACTACATTACAAAGGATGGCTCCTCTGGAAAATTTGAAGCAAGTACAAAAACTAACTGGTCGTCTTGCAGCACTTAGCAGATTCCTAGCAAGATCTGCGGAGAGAAGTTTGCCCATTTTCAAAGCATTGAAAGGGTCCGAAGATTTTGCATGGACACCGGAATGTCAAAATAGTTTTGATGATATTAAGAGTTATCTCAGTAACCTCGCTACACTCACAGTGCCTATTGCAGATGAAACCCTACTCCTCTACCTTGCGGCTACTAGCTCCGCTGTCAGTGCAATCCTTGTCAGAGAAGTTGATTTCAATGGGAAGTTGGTATAGAATCCAGTCTATTTTGTATCCGAAGCATTGTCTGGAGCAAAAAAGGATATTTTGAGCTTGAGAAGTTCACCTATTCTCTGATAATGGCTTCGAGGAAGTTAAGGCATTATTTCCTAGCACATAATGTGATTGTACCAACTTCGTATCCCTTAGGAGATATGCTCCGAAGTAAGGATTCTACAGGAAGAATTGGGAAATGGGTCGTTGAATTTGCACCCTTCGGCATCTCCTTCGTGGCAAGGACAGCAATCAAGTCACAGGTGTTGGCAGATTTTGTGACAGATTGGACTCCCCCTATAGTATGGGCTCCGGAGAAACCAAATGAAGGAATTTGGAACATATACTCCGATGGAGCTTTCCAAGCATCTGGAGCAGGTGTCGGAGCGGTAATAATTTCGCCTTCAGGGCAAAGAGCAATGTACTCCACAAGGCTCAACTTTAAGTCCACCAATAATACAGCGGAGTATGAAGGAATTTTGTTAGGACTTCGAAAGGCACGTGCTTTGGGGGCTACAAGAGTTGTTATTAAAATAGATTCTCAAATTGTAGCAGGGCACGTTGATAAAAGTTTTCAAGTCCATCATCCCCAGCTTGCAAAATATTTGGAAGGGATCCGTAAGATTGAAGCAGCATTTAAAGGGATTTCCATCCGAAGTATACCCAGAGCTGAAAATATGCAAGCTGATACCTTGGCAAAAGCTGCAGCCGGAGCTATGGACATTCCGGAAGGAGTTTTTTACGAAGAGCTCAGTTCACCTTTGGTAACACAGATCCCTTCTGCGGAAGTTCATTGCATTCCAAGAACTGATTGGCGGAGTTCAATTATGGAATTATATGCCGGTTCGGAGTACCTCGACAGCTCATAGTTCATAATGGGACACAGTTTGTTGCAGAGCCCTTCAGGAAGTTTTGTGAAGATCTTGGCATACAAATATGCTTCGCTGTAGTGTGCCATCCTCAGTCTAACGGAGCTGTAGAAAGAGCCAATGGTAATATCTTGTCAGGGTTAAATCGAAGAATAGTAGGGCTGGCAAAAGGGCTGTGGATCGAAGAGCTCCCAAATATATTATGGTCCATTCAGACCACCCAAAAAAGGTCCATAGGTTTCACTCCTTTCAGACTATTATTTGGAGACAAAGCTATGACGCAAACGGAGCTTAAAGGAGGATCTATTCGTAGCACCGAACCTAAAATAGAAGGAGAAAGGCAAACTTCGCTTGATTTAACTGAAGAAACAAGACTTCGAGTTGTCGCCAATTTGTCAAAGTATCAGCAGCAGACAAAGACTTGGTTTGACCCAAAGGTTAAGCTTAACGAACTTAAGCCAGGTCATCTAGTTTTGTGAAGTATTATAGCACCAGGGAAATTAGGAAATAAGTGGGAAGGTCCATACATTATTCTTCGCTCAGGACACCCTGGTTCTATTAAGTTAGCTAATTTACAAGGTGAAGAATTAAAGCATGTCTGGCATGCGGAGCACTTAAAGCGATATTTCGCATAGGGGCTCCTTGTAATCATATGTAAACACCTTCTGAATTAATAAATCTCATGGTTCAGATAATGCCTACCTCTCAAACACTTCCCACTTCTAGTGGATGCACTGAACGAAGTTGGTTGTGAGGGAATTGTCATTCATTTGAACCAATTTTTCGGACTTCAAACCACTGGTTCGAAGCTTCCGACGAGGTGGGAAAGTCACTGAAAAACGGATTCCAAGCCACCGGCTTGAAAGCATTCGTAAAAAGAGTCGAAGGAGACCAAATAATGCGGATTCCAAGCTCCGGCTTGAAAGCATCCGTAAAAAGAGTCCAAGGAGACCATTGTGAATTCCAAACCACCGGTTTGATAGCATTCGCAAAAAGAGCCGAAGGAGGCCAAACAGAATAGAATTTGAGCTGATAAGCTTCGAATATCTGTAAAAAGAGTCCAAAGTGACCAATCATTTTGGATGCTAAGGTGTCGGGAAAATCAGTCCGAAGTGACTACTTTCAAACGAAGGTACTAAGTTACCAGTTTTCAGAATCCAAGTAGTTGAAGACATTTTGTGAGATTTTAATTAATCTCTAAGTTCCTAAGGGGCTCTGAGCCTCCAAAATTGTACTCTTAAGTCTTTTTCTTTGCGCCTAACCATCTTCGATTATACTTCTAAGTTGCTTACGCCCAAAGAGGGGCTGGGAAGTAGGGAGACAATTTTAAAAATCTTAATCTTTATCATTTGAACAGATTACATTACATTACGAAAAATCTGTGTCTATACCAAGAAGGAATCGAAGACCCCTTCGATCTCTAGAGCTACAACTAAAGACGGAATGACTAGTTCCAGAGCCGGGAGTCTTGATAACTTTACGTTTAATTCTTCTCCCTCCCTTCGAAGCTCGAAAATCTTTTTGTTCTTGTTGAAGTTCAGCCCAAGTTCGAAGTCGCTCGGGGCTTCTCTCCCAGCTTCGAAGTTCTTCAGGCTTCTTAACTTGTTCTTCAGCAGTACTCTCTTCTTCGGACCATTCAACGTCTTCAGAAGATGAGGTTTCCAAGTTAACTTCTTTTTCTTCCTCTTTAATATGAGATAATATATCTTTACATATTTCGGGCGCAATTGCACTGGAGCTTTCTCGAGGAATCAGAAATCGAGGTCGTTTGTGAAGTTTTAAAAGATCAAAGGTAGCCCATAGCACGTGAAGTTCTTCGGTAACATTTAATACTTCGAGATCATCCATACGAGGTTGGGAAGACTAAAAACATGACAAATAAGTTTTCATTCATAACAGATGAAAGCATAATTTTTACATATTCGGACCCCTAAACAAAACTAAACCTGTGGGTCTGGCGGAGGCTGGCTGCTCGAAGCTTGAGACCGAGCTTGTTTCTGGCGAAGCCCTTCATCGATCCAAGCCTTGATCGTTGATCGACCTTCGGCTCTCCATGATGCTTGGAAGGCTTGCCAGGATATGGCCACATCTTCGTAAGGGTTTAACAGCTGGTTGTCGTCGAAGGTAATGGGAGCCGCCCCCAAGTCTGGTGCTACTGATAGCCCTAAATCCTCGTAGTAGCAAAGTACTCCGAGAGCAGCTACTTGGCCGGAGAGTTCTCCATACCGAATACCCGCCATCTTCATCATCTTCGCTGCTCCTTGGATCATTTTCAGCCGTCACAGTAAGGGGACATTGTCACTCGAAGGTAGTGTCCAAAGAGTACCGAAGTACTCTAAAACACCTAAAAGATTATCCATGACCTCCACAGCTACCTTCTCTGACTTCACCTTGTCTTCAATTAAGACGTCCCTTGACGAAGATAGCTCGTCTACCACAGAAGATAGTCTAGCTGCCTCCGTAGCCAAAGAGTTCTTCTGGCTAAGTAGGTTGCTGGCCTCCTCCATGGCTTTCATCTTTTCTTCTTGAAGCTTAACCAGCTCAACCCCCGCCGTTGCATGCTCTGCCCGCATTTTCTCTATTTCAGCCCGAAGCATGATTTTTTCAGCTTCGAGCTTTTGATTTGCAGCTTCCAGACCAAGTCTGGCTATCCTCTCCACTGCAACCATCTCGTCCAAGCTGGAGATTCGAATTTCGGAGCCCTCAAGACTCCTTTGGAGGGCAGTAATCCTCTCCTTAAGACAAATACTTCCTCACTCATTCGAAACAGCTGCAGCTTGAGCCAAGACTATTTGCTGCGAAAAGGAAAAGCAAGGTGAAAAATTGTTCATAAGTTAAAATTAATCTTGTTTTTGCAGATACTTCATACCTGGTGTTGGCGTAAAAGATTACGCTAACAGGTTTTTGAAGATTAGAAACTAACAAACGAAGTGTTTGCGAAGGAAACTATTTCAAGCCTCCGAAAGGATAATAACTTAGAATAGTTCGAAAGTGTGTATTGAATAACTTGTATTCCGTCCTCATCACAGGGTAAAACGGGGGGTATTTATAGGCCCAAACATTAAGGAAAAAACCTTTTTACCCCTCTATTACAACCGACATAGTGGAAACTATTCGGTACCCTTAATAGGGCTAAAATGGTAAAAGACTAATCTAATGAGAAAGAAGATAAGTCTTCCATCTTAGCTGGCAAAGAAGCTCTCGGAAGAGTCCACGTTCGAAGATATACTCCGAACCAGAGTCCGTCTTCATACTTCGAACTTGACTAGATGCATCTCCGAAATTATATATTGGACATCTTCATCTTAATCACCAATCTTTATCTTGTTGCTACGATAATCTTGAAGATGGAATATTTTCCCCCAACACCTGGTATGCTGCCCGTTCCAAGGCCGCGTTCAGCTCCGAACCCTCAGCCACCCCAAGTATGGCTACTAAGTCTGTTCCCCCAACTTCATGGTTAGCTTGATCCAAAGGTTCGAGCAGGGCCCGAAGTCCAGTCCTTCGATCTAGAAAAGGAGCTAGGAGGGGGAGCATAGACAAAGACCTTTGATCATCTTCGTTCGGCGAAGGGCCAGAGCGCTGTGCCGCATCCTCGGAAACTTCGGTGGACTGGCCCCCCTCTGTAGATTGTCCTCCGTCTGTCGATTCTGACGGAGTTAATCCTGAGTTCGGAGCAGGAAAGGGGTCCATTTTGCCTTTAACTTTTCTAGGTCCCATTTATGCAGCTTCTGGAACTGACCCCGGAGATGTCGAGGTCCCAGGAGAAGTCTTCGTAGGAGGAGTCGTCTCCATAGGAGCAGACCCTCCCTAAACAAAGGTATTATATATTGCATAATTTTGCAGGCTGAAGAAAAAGGCGGTTTAAGTGAAGTTTACCTCCGAAGTCCTATCGGCGAGTGAGTACGGGGCTACTCGGAGGGTCGAAGGCCACTTCGAAGTCTTCATCAGACTCGGGGTCTGGAACCAAAGGGTTTACTGTTGGAGCCTCCCTAGGAGCAACAGCTTCCACTTCGTCTAGAATTGAAGCCTGTTCAGCTATAACTTCGACTCCGCCTTCAGTAGCAGGGGCTTCCTGATGCGGCAAGACAGGCTGGACACTCGAGGTCCCAGCCTATTCAGAGCTACCTAGAGCAGCTGGCACGCTTGCTACGTCGCCAGTGTCTACCACAACATTTGTATGCGCTTCATCTTCAGTAATTAGGTTCACAAGGAACCTTTGCATTTCTCTCACTCCATCATCTTTAGATGAATCGGAGGGTGAAGCCACAGGCCTAAAAGGAGCCACATTCTTAGGCTTTCAAGCTAACTTTTCACGGGAGTCTTGGTCGGCGCCGAAGTCCTAGCATCTGCTTTCCTTTTCTTTGGGCCTTGTTCAGAAGGCACCCAATCCGGAAGAGGGGGGCTGCAACTCCGAGTACGCCCCATACTCGGTTAAGTCGCTCCCAGCTGCCCACCAGCTTCTTTCTCCACTCCTTTTCAGCCAGAGTTGGAGCTCCAAGAATCTTCTCCGAAGCTCGAACGACTTGCTCCGAAGTCATAGGGGCTTGAGAAGTTGAAAGATAAGTCTTTATTAGTCATTTCATAAAATAATCATATATAAAACATGTTGTAGATTTCGAAGTTACCTACAGGGCTCAAGTTCGAAGAAATTTTTCGGAGTCCTCCCTCCGGGTCCTCTTCGAAGTTGATAGGCTAGTTGGCCATCAAAGGCGGGATTTGGAGCCCGATGAACTCCTCCACTAAGTCCCACATGCTCATGCGGCGACTAATTCGTTGGAGCAGGTTAAGGCGAGCTTCGAGCTAGCCGGGGTCTGGGTGGACTTGGGCTTCCCTTTGGAAGTATATGTCTTGCAGGGGTACGGCCAGACGGCTGCCTGCTCCAACTTCGGCATAGAACCACTTGAGAATCCAATAGGTGTACCATCTGGTGTTGATGGCCTTCACTGGAAATCGTAGTTGGAATTCATCTCGAAGTCTGAAGTTGATGCTGCCGAAGGCTACTATGATTTTCTCCCCCCCCCCGCCCCCGAAGCCTTGGTAAGTCTTTGGCTGGCAAAATGCCCTGTGTAGTGCTGCAAAAATCTCTGCTCTTCCTTCGTAGCCTTCAGCACGTAGCACCCATTCAAAGATAGCCAGGCACGCTCTTGCATTCGGAGACAATTGAGGAAGGGTGACATGGAAGAGATCTAATACCTCTGACAGGAAGTCCACCGCCGGGAGTCCTAACCCAGCTTAGAAGAAGGCTTCGAAGACGACAACTTCTCTAGGCCGTGGCGAAGGGATGGCTTCCTTTCCGGGTTTGCGAACGTTGATCTCCGAGCTAATCTTCCCCTCGACCACCGCTGCGATGGTCTTCCTCTTGCAGGTGGATGGCCCAAGTTTGTAAGACTGGTCAGGATACTTCGAAGAAGCCGGGAGGAGGTCGTGAAGACCGATCTGTTGGGGATTCCCTGCCAGTGCTGCCCCCGCCGCCGCTACCGCCGCTGCTGGTGTCGCCGCCACCATTGCTGGTGCCACCGCTGCCACTGCTCTCGCTGCCATGGCCTGTTGCCGGGCTAGGGCCGAAGTCGCCCTAGGATCCTTAAATCTTGTTTTCGCCATTGATCCAAATCGAACGCTTAAGGCTAGAGTTTGGAGGCTAAAGGTTGAATGTGCAAAGACGGTGATAAAGGTGTTTGAGAAGTTCCTAGGTCCTCTATTTATAGCCTAGGTTCACAATTTTTTACCATTCACACTTGCTGTTTCGCATTCTTGACCGTTACCGTTTGCGAAGTTAACGCGTCACATAGCTTCTTCTGAAAGGAAAAGGTTAACTGCTATTTCTTCTGAGTCTAAAAGGCTTTCTGAGTATATCTTCGAATGTAGACTCTTTAGAGAACCTCCCTGCCAGCTAAGATGAAAGACTTATCTTTTTTCTCATTAGATTAGTCTTTTACCATTTTAGCCCTATTAAGGATTTGGCCTATAAATACCCCCCTTTTTACCCTGTAATGATCATCGAATACTGAGTTATTCAATACACATCTTCGAACTACTTTAAGCTATTATCCAATTCGGAGGCTTGAAATAGTTCACTTCATAAATACTTCGTTTGTTAGTTTCTAATCTCTAGAAACCTGTTAGCGTAATCTTTTACGCCAACATGGATGACATTGTAATAAAGAGTGCTTTAAAGCACCAGCATAGTCTAGACTTAGCAGAAATATTTGAGAGCCTCCGAGCATGTGGAGTTCGCCTCAACCCCGAAAAATGTATCTTCGGGGCTCAAGCTAGAAAACTGTTAGGGTATCTAGTTTCAAGTAGGGGAATCGAAGCTTGCCCAACTCAAATAACTGCACTGCAAAGAATGGCTCCACTAGAAAATTTAAAACAGGTTCAGAAGCTTATAGGACACCTTGCAGCACTCAGCAGATTTCTAGCAATGTCCGCAGAGCGAAGTGATGAGGACATCACTTCACATGATACACACATGGAGCCTCCACCTATAATTCAATTACAAGGACCAATCACACGCGCCCGTGCCCGTCGCTTGAACCATGAGGTTAATTCTTTCCTTAGAAACTATGTTAATATTTGTTTGGATGGGATGCTACTAAATACTAGTGATATTTTGTTGCTTAGGAACATGGGAGATGGAATAGAAGAGTTGGAGTTGAAGACGGAGTCACACGGATGATTTGAAGTCAAGAATTCGCTGGTTCGGACTACATCAACCACCATGCACCAAAATGGGCATAACTTCCTCATACGAAGTCCGATTGATGCGTTCTTGGACTTTTTGGAACGCTGAGGAGAAGACGGATCGTTTGCCACTGGTTTCGTCTCATTTGGAGTCTCGAGTCGACCTGTGTGTTTGAAACAGTCCTGCGTGATAGAATTGGGCCGTGTTGGCCCATAGTCCAAGTCTGTACGCCTTCTAGCCCATAGCCCGAGTCTGTACGCCTTCTACAGGCTGCCCACGCCTTATATACTCACGCTAGCCGCCTTTAGGGTTAGGTTTTGCTTTGTTTGCATCTATACTTGTGTGTTTAGATCCCGCCCCTTGCACTGGACCGATTGGCTGCTGCACCGGCGTTTGTGAAACCTCACCTTTTCATCGTTTGTCTGTGATTTGGCATTCGACTTGTATCCTTCTTGTTCTTGCTTGTGTTCTTGGATTCGCTTGTAGGAATTAGCCTTTGTGGCGAGGTCAATCGCGTCCTGCGTGGTTGATAACCAACGGAGACAGTGGTGTAACGATTGCAAGGTTTTGATCCGCCGGACCGGAGCCTTGGATCGCCAACGTCGAGATTCTCCACCAATCCAAGTTATCCTTTACCTAGCGGAAGATCGGGACCAATCCCCCATCAGTTGGTATCAGAGCTCAGATTTCCCGTTAGGTAATCTCGATCTTCTTTTATTTTACCTAGAGTCCAGAAAACCCTCACAAAAAAATCCCCACCGAGAACCCCTTTGTGCCTTGCGATTTTAATTTTAGTTTTTAACCTTGTTGAGTTTGTGTTCTTGGTCGAGTCTTGGTGCTGGTTTATTAATCCCTTTGTGTAGTTTGAGTAGTAGTTGGTCTTGTGTCTCAAAAAATTCCCCACCCGAAAAACCCCCCTCCACAACCCTACTCGTTTTCCACATCGAGTCTTTGTGACCCCCCTTCAGTAAAACAGGCATAACTTTTTGCTCGTTTGGCAGAAAAATCTGAAATTTTTTGAGCGTCTTCCTGACCCAATTTGGGGGGTACCCTAACACGGTTCCCCTGTTAGCCCTCACCAGAATCGCCAAAAAAATCAGGAAGATAAAGAAAAAAATTGGTCAAAGTTTTTGCTCACCGTTCAGCGAACTTGTTGAATTTTTGTGAACCACATCCCACCTCAGTTCTAGGTGCCAATTTTTGTGGTTGCATATCTGGTCATCCTTGTTCAAAAAAAATAGAGTGAAAAAAAAGAGAGAAAAAAAACAAAAAAAAGATGAACCGGTCCTGTCGATTGCTTGTCCGATCTCTTGTCCGATGACTTGTCCGATCTCTAGTCCGATCCCTTGTGCGATCAGCGGCAGCAGCAGATTCTGCTTGTCCGATTCCTTGTCCGATCTCTTGTCCGATCCCTTGTCCAATCAGCGGCAGCGACAAAGAGCTGAATTTGGCCTATTATTGGCTCCACTTGAGTTTTGGGCACATAGTTTCCCTCTATTGCTTGAATTTTCACATTGGGAGCACTAAGGCCAGCAACTTTGACGAGTACTAGGGAACACTTATTGAACTTGGTTTAACTGTTATTACTATCGCTAATCCTTGCTACTCACTTTGCCTTCCAAGCTACACATTTCTCTTGGTCAGGACAGGTTCATTTCTTGCAATTGCCACCACCCTCCACTTGGTTCATCACCTGTAGGTCGGTGACCTCACTGCGGCGTGGTAAGAACACTTGCAAGCGTGGGTAAGGCGCTTGACGGATTGCTTCCACCACACACCCACCACCCCACCTAGCTGTTTTACATAAGGATTATTCTTTGTTGTTTTGTCTTTTCACTAACATGGCAGATAACAGCGGTACCCCTCCATCTAATTTTAATGACTGTGTCTCACGACGTGCTCTACTAGAGTCTCAGCGGCAGACCCAACATTCCATCGAACGTCTCGCGCGTACTGTGGCTGACCTAGTGGACCGGATGACTGCCCTAGAGACATGATTGCCTGCTGCTCAAGCCGACGACGACCATGTTGAGGAGGAAGATGACCATGTTGAGGAGGAAGACGACCTATACTATGCCAGAAACAATGCCATTGACCCTGACGAGGCTGCACGTCATCGCTTTCAGTTCAACCGTCAAGGTATGGGCGGCCACCGCAACCGCCATCCACGAGGTAACAATGACAACCATAGGAACAATGATCCCTACTCTAAGGTAAAATTTTCAGTACCTCATTTTGTTGGCACCTATGATCCAGATGCATATTTAGATTGGGAGATGTCAGTCGAACAAAAATTTAATGCTCACATGGTTCCTGCTATCCACCGCGTACGCTTAGCTACTAGTGACTTCACTGGATATGCTCTTCTTTGGTGGACTGAAATAGTTCAGGTTGGCAATGAACCACAAAATTGGGATATGTTAAAACGGCAAATGCGTGGTAGATGGGTTCCTCCTTCATATAAACGTGATTTGAGAAAAAATTGCAGCGCCTAAACCAAGGAAATAAATCGGTAGAGGAGTATTATCAGGAGTTGCAAATAGGTTGCATGCGTGCTGAAATTGAGGAGGACAATGAGGATAAAATGGCCCGTTTTTATGGTGGTTTAAGACGTGAAATTCAGGATATCATTGATTATAAAGAATACAATACTATCACTCGTCTTTTCCACCTTGCTATGCTTGTAGAAAAAGAATTGCAGGGTCGCCAACAACCACAACGCAGCATGAGGACCAACATTGGTGGTGCTACTTCACGCTCAAGTGGGCAGCAGCAACGACCACCACCACCACCTTCTCGACCAATGGCTACATCAGCACCTTCTACATCTACAGCCTAGGCTGAGAGCTCCAAGGCTGCAGCATCCAAGGCGCCAGCCAAGCCCACCTCCTCGGCGGCCTCTACTGCACGTTCTACAGCGATCCAGTGTCACAGATGCAAAGGATTTGGCCACGTTATGAAGGACTGCCCTAGTCAGCGGGCTTATATTGCTACGGAAGACGGTGGCTACGTAAGTGCTAGTGATGTTGAAGATGAATATGCGCTTGCTGCTAACATTGCAGGAGATGACGATACATTCGACGACGACGCTGTTTTTGCGCCTGATGCCTCTGCCGACCATGAAGAACTTATTGTACAACGTGTCTTGAGCACTCACATGGAGCAGGACGATCGGGCACAACGGAATAATTTGTTTCAGACCTTCTTCATCGTCAATGACCGTCGTGTACGTGTCATCATCGACAGCGGTAGTTGCAACAATTTGGTGAGCCACGACATGGTAACGAAGCTTCAACTTCCCACACGTGCGCATCCGCACCCTTACCATGTGCAATGGTTCAACAATAGCGGTAAGGTCAAGGTAACACAAACTGCTCACATCAAATTTTCCATTGGTACATACTTCGGAGTTGCTGATTTTGATGTAGTACAAATGCAAGCATCTTCTCTGTTACTTGGTAGACCTTGGGAGTATGATACTAATGCTACACACCATGGTAGGAGCAATAAGTACACATTTATGTATAAAGGAAAGAAAGTTACATTGCTTCCTATGACTCCTGCTGAAATTGTGAAATTTGAACAAGAAAAACATGCTAGGGACGCACAAAAGAGCAAACAACCTTCTGAAAATCAGCAAAAAGCCAAAACGCTTTCGAGGCAACAGAAAGATAAACTTGCTTCTCCTTCTTCATCACAAGTTATTAATCTGAAAGGACGTGTCATGCTTGCAACTAAAACTGATCTTGCTGAAATTTGTGATGATACTCCCATGATATATGGCTTGATTTGCACGAACGTGCTGTTTTCACTTGCGAACATTCCTAGCTCTGTTCCTGTTGCAGTCACTGACCTTTTGCAGGAGTTTAACGATGTTTTTCCTGCTGAGATACCACCCGGGCTGCCACCGATACGCGGCATCGAGCACCAAATTGATTTGGTCCCGGGAGCGTCTCTTCCTAATCGTGCATCGTACCGTACCAATCCAGAGGAGACAAAAGAAATTGAGCGCCAAGTACATGACCTTCTTGATCGTGGGTACGTCTGTGAAAGCCTTAGTCCTTGTGCAGTACCCGTTCTTTTGGTACCTAAGAAAGATGGTAGTTGGCGCATGTGTGTTGATTGTCGTGCTATTAATAATATCACCATTCGATATCGACACCCTATTCCTAGATTGGATGACATGCTTGATGAGCTTAGTGGTGCCATTATCTTTACTAAGATCGATCTCCGTAGTGGCTACCACCAAATTCGCATGAAACTAGGTGATGAATGGAAAACTACTTTTAAAACAAAGTTTGGATTATATGAGTGGCTTGTCATGCCTTTTGGACTTACTAATGCACCTAGTACCTTCATGCGCTTGATGAATGAAGTCCTACGGCACTTTATAGGACACTTTGTGGTTGTATACTTTGATGATATCTTGGTTTATAGCAAGTCTCTCACTGAACATGTTGAACACCTACGTGCTGTTTTTTCTGTCCTCCGTGAGGCTATAATGTTTGGTAACCTTGAGAAGTGCACGTTTTGCACAGATCGAGTTGTGTTTCTTGGATATGTTGTCACTTCACAGGGTATTGAGGTTGACGCGGCAAAGGTAGAAGCAATCAACAGCTGGCCGCAACCCCAAACTATCACACAGGTACGTAGTTTTCTTGGTCTTGCAGGTTTCTACCGGCATTTTGTGAAAGATTTCAGCACCATAGCCGGTCCTTTGCATGAGTTGACCAAGAAGGGAGTCACTTTTACTTGGGAACCAGCACAAGAACAAGCTTTTGCCACACTCAAAGATCATCTTACACATGCACCTCTACTTCAGCTACCCGATTTCAGTAAGCCTTTTGAGGTAGAATGTGATGCTAGTGGTTTTGGAATAGGAGGTGTGCTGCTACAAGGAGGTAAACCCGTAGCCTATTTTAGTGAGAAATTACATGGTCCACAGTTGAATTATTCTACCTATGATAAGGAATTATATGCCTTAGTGTGTGTGCTTGAAACTTGGCAACATTACCTTTTGCCTAAGGAGTTTATTATTCATTCGGATCATGAAGCATTGAAGCATATACATAGTCAAGCAAATCTGAATAAACGACATGCTAAATGGGTAGAATTTATTGAGACTTTTCCATATATCATTAACCATAAGAAAGGGAAAGATAATGTGATTGCCGATGCTTTATCTAGACATTATACATTGCTTTCTCAACTTGATTATAAGATCTTTGGTTTAGAAACATTGAAGGACATATATGCTACTGATTTGGACTTCAAAGATGCTTTTGCAAATTGTACAAATGACCGTGCTTGGAACAAATATGTGCTGAATAATGGATATCTTTTTCGTGCTAACAAGTTATGCGTGCCGGCTAGCTCTCTTCGCTTGTTGTTATTGCAGGAAGCACACGGTGGTGGTTTGATGGGTCATTTCGGATCAAAGAAAACTGAAGATGTGCTGTCCACACACTTCTATTGGCCTAGGATGAGACAAGATGTTGAGCGCTATGTGGCACGATGCATGACTTGCAATAAAACTAAGTCCCGTCTAAACCCACATGGTCTTTATATGCCTCTGCCCGTTCCTAGTGTACCTTGGGAGGATATTTCTATGGATTTTGTGTTAGGATTACCTAGAACTAGGAGGGGGGGATAGTATTTTTGTGGTGGTAGATCGGTTCTCTAAAATGGCGCATTTTATACCTTGTCACAAGAGCGACGACGCTACAAATGTTGCTGATTTGTTTTTCAGATAGGTCGTACGCTTGCATGGAGTTCCCAATACCATCGTTTCAGATCATGATGCTAAATTCTTAAGTCATTTTTGGAGGACGTTGTGGCATAAGTTGGGGACGAAGCTGCTGTTTTCTACTACTTGTCACCCCCAAACGGATGGGCAAACGGAGGTCGTCAACCATACATTGTCCACCATGCTGAGGGCTGTTTTGAACACCAACTTGAAGCTTTGGGAAGAGTGTCTACCTCATATTGAGTTTGCATATAATAGGTCAGTACACTCCACTACTAAGGTAAGTCCGTTTCAAGTGGTCTATGGCTTTAATCCGCGTGCTCCTATTGATTTGCTACCATTACCACCATCTAAAAACTTGAATTTTGATGCTACTACACGTGCTGAATTATTACTTAAGATGCATGAAACTACTAAAGCAAACATAGAGAAAATGAATGAGAAATATCGTGCTTATGGTAGTAAGGGTAGAAAAGAGATAACATTTGAACCGGGTGATCTTGTTTGGTTGCACTTGCGCAAGGATTGTTTTCCTGATTTGAGAAAGTCTAAATTGATGCCCCGTGCTGATGGTCCTTTCCGTGTGCTTGAGAAGATAAATGATAATGCATATAAACTTGAGTTGCCTGCAGCTTTTGGGGTTAGTCCCACATTTAACATTTCAGATTTAAAGCCCTATTTGGGAGATGATGATGAGCTTGAGTCGAGGACGACTCCAATTCAAGAGGGGGAGGATGATGAGGACATCACTTCACATGATACACACATGGAGCCTCCACCTACAATTCAATTACAAGGACCAATCACACGCGCCCGTGTCCGTCGCTTGAACCATGAGGATAATTCTTTCCTTAGCAACTATGTTAATATTTGTTTGGATGGGATGCTACTAAATACTAGTGATATTTTGTTGCTTAGGAACATGGGAGATGGAATAGAAGAGTTGGAGTTGAAGACGGAGTCACACAGATGATTTGAAGTCAAGAATTCGCTGGTTCGGACTACATCAACCACCATGCACCAAAATGGGCATAACTTCCTCATACGAAGTCCGATTGATGCGTTCTTGGACTTTTTGGAACGCTGAGGAGAAGACGGATCGTTTGCCACTAGTTTCGTCTCATTTGGAGTCTCGAGTCGACCTGTGTGTTTGAAACAGTCCTGCGTGACAGAATTGGGCCGTGTTGGCCCATAGTCCAAGTCTGTACGCCTTCTAGCCCATAGCCCAAGTCTGTACGCGTTCTACAGGCTGCACACGCCTTATATACTCACGCCAGCCACCTTTAGGGTTAGGTTTTGCTTTGTTTGCATCTACACTTGTGTGTTTAGATCCCGCCCCTTGCACCGGACCGATTGGCTGCTACACCGTCGTTTGTGAAACCTCACCTTTTCATCGTTTGTCTGTTATTTGGCATTCGACTTGTATCCTTCTTGTTCTTGCTTGTGTTCTTGGGTTCGCTTGCAGGAATTAGCCTTCGTGGCGAGGTCAATCGCGTCCTGCGTGGTTGATAACCAACGGAGACAGTGGTGTAACGATTGCAAGGTTTTGATCCGCCGGACCGGAGCCTTGGATCGCTAACGTCGAGATTCTCCACCAATCCAAGTTATCCTTTACCTAGCGGAAGATTGGGACCAATCCCGCATCACGAAGCCTACCCATATTCAAAGCCTTGAAAGGGTCCGAAGATTTTGCATGGACACCGGAGTGCCAAAAGAGTTTTTACGATATTAAAGATTATCTCAGCAACCTCGCAACACTCACTGTGCCCATGACAGATGAAACCCTTCTTCTTTATCTTGCAGCTATGGGCTCCGCTGTTAGTGCGGTCCTTGTACGAGAAGTGGATTTCAATGGGAAGTTGGTACAAAATCCAGTATATTTTGTATCTGAAGCTTTATCCGGAGCAAAAACAAGATACCCCGAACTAGAAAAATTCACTTATGCTCTGGTGATGGCCTCAAGGAAACTGCGACATTATTTCTTAGCACATAATGTAATTTTACCAACTTCTTATCCTTTGAGAGATATGCTTCGAAGCAAAGATTCTAAAGGGAGGATCAGAAAATGGGCCGTTGAGCTTGCACCCTTCGGCATCTCCTTTGTTGCAAGGACAACAATCAAGTCACAAGTGGTGGCAGATTTTGTAGCGGAATGGACTCCGTCTGTAGTCTGGGCTCTAGAAAAATCAAGCGAGGGAATATGGACCATATACTCCGATGGAACTTTTCAAGCATTCGGAGCAGGTGTTGGAGCAGTGATAATTTCACCAATAATATTGCAGAGTACGAAGGAATTTTGCTAGGTCTTCGCAAGGCGCGTGCTCTTGGTGCTACAAGAGTTGTTATAAAAACAGATTCTCAAATTGTAGAAGGGCACATTGATAAAAGTTTTCAAGTCAGGCATCCGCAACTTGCAAAATATCTAGAAGAGATCCGTAAGATCGAAGCAGCATTCAAAGGGATTTCTGTCCGAAGTATACCAAGAGCTGACAATGCACAAGCTGATATCCTAGCAAAAGCTGCAGCCGGAGCCATAGATATTCCAGAAGGGGCTTTTTATGAAGAGCTTAATTCGCCTTCGGTGCCCCAACTCCCTCCTGCGGAGGTTCTTTGCATTCCGAACACCGACTGGCGGAGTTCAATTATGGAATTACTACAAGGCGAAGCCAACTTACCCAAAGGCCCGAAGCTTTCAAGATTGCAATTGTGAGTCATGAATTATCAAATTATCAACGGTATTCTTTACAAGGCCAGAGGATGTTCCTCCCAACTCCGATGTATTTCTCAAGCTGAAGGCCAAGACATACTCCGAGAAATTCATGAAGGCCTTTGTGGTAGCCATCTTGCCCCTTGAGCTTTGGCAGGAAAAACACTTCGCCAGGGGCTTTATTGGCCTACAATAGTAGCCGATGTGGAGGCCTTGGTCCGCACTTACCAAGGTTGTCAATGGATGGGAAGATGAAGTCATTGTCCGTCAACACATCTTCAAGTTATTGCTCCATTTTGGCCCATGGACAGATGGGGCATGGATCTCATTGGCCCCTTTCCAATGGCAAAAGGAAGTTTAAAATTTGCGATGGTAGCAATTGAATATTTTTCTAAGTGGGTCGAAGCAGAACCCCTCACAGCTATCACTTCAAGAAATGTACAAAAATTCTTCTAGCAGAATATTATATGCAGGTTTGGAGTGCCTCGACAGCTGACAATCGATAATGACACTCAATTTGATGTCGAACCCTTCAGAGAGTGCTACGAATGTCTTTGCATCAAAATGTGTTTTGCAGCTGTTCATCATCCTCAATCTAATGGAGCCATCGAGCGAGCTAAGGATAACATTTTATTAGGCCTGAATCGAAGGATAGTAGGATTGGCAAAGGGACTGTGGACTGAAGAGCTCCCGAAGATTTTATGGTCCATTCAGACCACTCAAGCAAGGTCCACAGGTTTTACTCCTTTCAGATTAATATTCGGAGATGAAGCCATGACGCCGACGGAGCTTAAAGGAGGATCTCTTCGCACCATCGAACCTGAAAAAGAAGATGAAAGACAAGCTTTGCTAGATTTAACGGAAGAAACAAGTCTTCGAGCTGTTGCAAATATGATGAAGTATCAACATCAGACGAAGACTTTGTATGAGCCGAAGATTAAACTTAATGAACTTAAACCAGGTCATTTAGTTTTGCGAAACATTATAGCACCAGGGAAATTAGGAAATAAATGGGAAGATCCATATATCATCCTTCGTTCAGGACACCCTGTTTCTTTTAAGTTAGCTAATTTAGAAGGTGAAGAATTAAAGCATGCCTGGCATCCAGAGCACCTCAAGCGATATTTTGCAAAGGGCTCCTTGTAATCATTTGTAAACACTTTCTGAATAAATAAAGCTCATGGTTTGGATAATGCCTACTTCTCAAACATTCCCTACTTCTAGTGGATGCACTAGAAGAACAGAGTTGATTGCGAAGGAAAGTGTCATTCATTTGAACCAATTTTACGGACTTCGAACTATTGGTTCGAAGCTTCCGACGAGGCGGGAAAGTCGCAAAAAACGGATTCCAAGCCACCGGCTTGAAAACATCCGTAAAAAGAGTCCAAAGAGACCAAATGATACGGATTCCAAGCTTCGGCTTGAAAGCATCCGTAAAAAGAGTCTAAGGAGACCACAAAAGCGGATTCCAAACCACCTGTTTGATAGCATCCATAAAAAGAGTTGAAGGAGACCAAACAAAACAGACCCTGACCTAATAGCTTGAAAATGTCTGTAAAAAGAGTCCAAAGTGACCATTGTAATCGGATTCTAATGTGTCCTAAAAGGAGTCCGAAGTGACCACATTCGAAAAAGGGTACTAAGTTACTAGTTTTCAGACTCCAAATTAGTAGAGTCGAAGATATTTTCAAGGTCTTTAGTGACCATTTTTGGACTCAGTCCTTAATTACTCTTTAATATGATAAGGGGCTCCGAGCCTCCAAAATTTTACTCCTAACTAACGTTATCTTCGTTGTGCATAACCACCTTCGATCAAATTTCGGAGGTGCTTACCCCTAAAGAGGGGCTGCGAAGTAGTGAGACAATTTTGAAACTTTCTAGTTTATATTATTTAAACAGATTACATTACATCATGAAAAATTTGTGTCTATGCCAAGAAGGAAATGAAGACCTCTTCGATCCATGGAGTTGCTTTCAAAATTAGCTCAACTTCGAGAGCGATTTGTGCCGGAGCCTGGAGTCTTTAAAACTTTATGTTTAACTCTTTTCCCTTCTTTTGAAGCTCGAAAGTCTTTCTGTTCTTGCTGAAGTTCAGCCCAGGTCTGAAGTCATTCGGGGCTCCTCTCCCAGCTTCGAAGTCGTTCGGGACTCTTTTCTACTTGCTCTTCATCAGCATTTTCTTCTTCGGACCATTTAATGTCCTCTAAAGATGAAGTTTCTATACTAACTTTCTTTTCCTCCTTTTTAATATAAACTAATACTTCTTTATATATATTGGGTATAAACTCCCCAAAACTTCCCCGAGGAATTGAAAATCGAGGACGCCTGTGAGGCCTTAAAGCTTCAAAGGTGGCCCATTGTAGGAAGAGTTCTTCGTTTATCTCTAACACTTCGAGCTCATCCAAAAAAGATTGGGAATCCTAAAAACATTTCCAAATGAGTCTTTTCATTCAAAAGATAATAAAGCATAACTTTTTACATAAGCGGGGCCCTAAGGAAAACTAAACCTTCGAGTCTAAAGGAGGTTTGCTGCTTGAAGGCTGCAACCACGCTTGTTTTTGATGGAGACCTTCATCAATCCATGTCTTTATAGCTGATCGGCCTCCAACTCTCCAAGATGGTTGAATGGCCTCCCAAGCCGTAGCTACATCCGCAGAAGGAGTCAGGAGTCGGTCGTCACCAAAATTGATGGGGGCTGCTCCGGGCTCCAGTGAAACAGATAACCCAAGATCTTCGTAGTAATGAAGTACTCCAAGAGCAGCTACTTGGCCGGAGATCTCTCCGTATCGAGTACCCGCTGCCTTCATAGTCTTCGCCGCTGCTTGGATCATCTTCAACCTCCGCAGCAAGGAGTCGTTGCGAGTCGAAGAAGAAGTGCAAGAAGTGCCGAAGTACTCTAGGACACCTCAAAGGGCATCCATGGTCTCCGAAGCCACCTTCTCGCACTTTATATTCTTTTCATACAAAGTCTTGTTTGACGAAGTAAGCTCGTCTGTCCGAGATGAATGTCTAGCTGCCTCCGTCATCAAAGAATTCTTCTATCCAAGTAGTTTTTTGGCCTCCTCCATCAAATTCAGTTCCTCCTCTCGAAGCTTGACCATTTAGGCTCCTGCAGCTGCCTGCTCTCCCCGCAGCCTTTCCACCTCGGCACGAAGAACAACCCGCTCAGCCTCGAGCTCATTTTTGGCAGCCTCCAAGCTAGTCCTAGCATTTCTTTCTGCGGCTACCATTTCTTCCAAGCTTGAAGTCTGAATCTCAGAGCTAACAAGACTCCCTTGAAGAGTTGTTACTTTGTCCTTGAGCCGGTTGCATTCTCGCTCATGTGATATAGCCACAGCTTGAGCTAGATATACTTGCTGCGAAGGAAGAAAAAGGGGAATGTAAGTAAATTATGTACATATGTTTGAACTAATTCTAAGTTTGCAGATACTTCATACCTAGTAGGCTGCCCATTCCAAAGCTGCATCCAGCTCTGAGCCATCTGCTTCACTAATAATGGAAACCAAGTCAGTCTCCCCAACTTCGCGACTAGCATGAGCCAAAGGCTCTAGCAAAGTCCAAAGTCCTGTTCTCCGCTCCAGAAAAGGAGCTAAGAGGGGGAGCCTCGACAAGGCGCTCTTATCATCTTCGGTTGGAGATGGGCCAGAATGCAGCGAAGCATCTTCGGAGGCCTCTGTAGATTGACCTCCGTCTGTGGATCCTAATGGAGTCCACCGTGGAACTAGAGTAGGCAAAGGCCCACCTTTACCTTTACCTTTACCTTTTTTAAGGACCCATCTTCCTTGGAGATATTTCCTGGTCCAGAGTTTTTTAAGCTACTACAGAAGATGCCTTCAGAGATACAATGGCCTCCGACACAACCTCCGTAGTGGGAGTCTCTTCCATCGAAGCTAATCCTGTAAAAACCAAAGGTATACGATATTGCCTAAATTTTACAAGACACAAAGAAAAGAGGGAAGAAGAAAAAGGTATTATGTTGATGCTTACCTCTAGAATTTTGTTGTAGAATGAGCACTAGACTGCTCGGGGGCTCAAACATCTAGTCGAAGTCTTCTTCGGACTCTGGACTTCGAACCGAAGGATTAGCTGCAGAGATATCTTAGACCACTGTAGCTATCACTTCGTCCAGAGGCAAGACTTGGGTGTCTACAGTCTCAACTCCACCTTCTCCCATAACTGTTGACACGAAAACATGCCCCCGCACTTGGGTCAGTTCGATGATCCAAAAGTGTGCGGATACTTAGGGACAAGCCTAAGTGTAACACAGCACCGACGTCGTGTTCCGCCTACCCTTAGTCGTAGTATGGGTGTGGAGTCGCTAGGTAATCAGATCACACAGAAATAATCCAATTAGCCGAAAGAAATATATTAAATAGAATAAATTAGCAAACTGGTTGGAGCCTGTCTACTTCGAAGTATGGTGCGAAGGGGGTCACCGAAGTGTACCTTCGGCGTCTAGTGCGAAGTGTCCCGCTGAAGGGTACCTTCGGCATTCGGACTGATCTGGCCAAAGATGAACTCTAAATGGATCTGGACGCTACAATCACCTCCGAACAACTGGGTTCGGTGCGAAGTATCTGATACAGTAAGATACAGAATAATGACTCAAGTGCAACGTGCAAACGTGACTTTGTCCGGAGCGGAGCATGAGCGTGGCAAAGCCTGTCATGACGAAGTCTGCTGACGGAGCGTGTGGTCGAAGCAACAGTCTCACCGAAGGGTGTTCTGGCAACCTCCGAAACCGATCTCCCATCTTTGGACACCTTCGACGAAGTAGCTCTGAACGTGGAAACCTGCAACAATGTGGATTCGAAGTACCAATTCGGCCTGAGGACTGAATTCTGCTAAGTGTTGCACTAGTGGCAAAGGTAGCAATCTGTTACGCAGATTAGCGGATACTTCATAGGCAAAGTAACAAGGCGATAGCAATCTATTACATAGATTAACGGATACTTCATAGGCGAAGTAACAAGGATTACCACTGTTCACAGGCGAAGAAATAAATGAGCTACCTTGATCTGTAGTGAGGGTTTGAGGAATGCCGAATTTATGTATGATGTGCTTCAAGATAAAGTCAAGTACCTCGTTGTGAGTCATGTTCTTGAGAGGCATGGCCTCGGTCCACTTGGTGAAGTAATCCGTCACCATCAACACGAACTGATGCCCTTTTGAGGAAGGAGGGTGAATTTGGCCAATGAAGTCTAAACCCCAACCTCGGAATGGCCATGGCTTGACAATAGGGTTGTGTAATGAAGCAGGAGCTAACTGAATATTGCCAAACTTCTGACATGCTTCACACCCTATATAATACTTAAAACAATCCTCAGTCATAGTCGGCTAGTAGAAACCCGCTCTTTTGAGCATCCAACTTATTTTCTGTGCCGACTGATGAGTGCCACAAAGTACTTCATGGACTTCTCCCATAGCTACCTGGGACCATTCATTGTCTAAACACTTCAGCAATACTCCATCAATAGTTCGGCAATATAGTATATCATCTAGTAACACAAACTTAAATGCCTGCCGCCGAACTTTTCCATCAGCCCTTTGGCTATGGTCTCTCAAATACTGGATGATTGGAGTTCTCCAATCGCCTTTGTGGACTTTTGAGGGTTTCGTTAGCTCGCTCCCTGAAACAATGCCTAAGCTATTTATTTCGGAGTGCCCTCCGAACCCTTCTAACATTTTCTGAAGTGGGGCTAGACTGGCTGCGCAGAACGCATCAGGCTGAAGCCCCCTGCCGGAGGGTCTAGGCTCCCGAAGGCCCTCACTGTCCCGAGGACTTTGGCTCATAGTCTTCGGCATGCCAGAACCTTCAGTGGGCGAAGTACTCTGGTCCCGAGACCTCGGCGCACGGTAGTCTCCGGCAGTCGGAGGGGCCCATCCCAGACGGTCCGTCTGCCCGAAGTCACTGGCTTCGGCAGTGAGACCAAACATCGGCTTCTCCCGTACAGAAAATTTCCCTCTCCTGACTTGGTAACCAGATGCTTGCTAAGCCAAATCATTTTCAATCGAATTGGCCTATTTTGACACATGAGAAATTTTGAAGTCATTAAAAGTAGCAACTATGTCTAGGCACTAATCCAAGTAGTTGTTTAGCATTCCATTAAAACATTGAGCACTCTTAGACACTTGTTGCACTACTAACAGGGGATCACCATGCGCATGAACATGTTTAACACCTATGGATTCTAACAATTCAAGCCCTAGTAGTAAAGCCTCATATTCAACTTGGTTATTAGTAGAAGGAAACTCTAAACGGGTTGAGGTCTCAAAGTGTACTCCGCTAGGCGATATGAGAACCACCCGAATACCTTGGCAATTTTTGCAAGCTGAACCATCAAAGTAAAGTTTCCACGGCATTACCTCAATCAAAGCAACATTATCGCCCCAACTAACGTCTATGTGGTGATCAACTATAAAGTTGGCTACGATCTGGCCTTTCATAGCTTTTAAGTGTTCATAAGCCAAATCATATTCAATCAAAGCGTAAGCCCACTTTCTGATTCTTCCACTTAGAATCAGCTTTTGCAACATGTGTTTTATAACATCGGTTTGGCAAACAACAACACATGTAGTAGGGAGAAGATAGTGGCTCAATTTGGTACACGCGTAGTAAGGTGATAAACAAAAATGTTCCACGAACGCGTACCTGGTCTCGGCGTCCAGCGGGCGGTGGCTCATGAATGTGATGATGTACACTTTTCCTTCTACTTCTTGGGTTAGCACGGCCCAATCACGCTATATTCAGCAGTGATGTACAGCCAAAACGGAATCCTGGCTTTGGGTGCTCTCACCACGGGCGGTGATGATAAGCACTCCTTGATTTTATCGAAAGCGCTTTGCTGGCTTGCCCCCAAGTGAACTTGGCCTCGTTCTTTAGCCGAAGTATGGTGACGAAGGCATCAATCTTGCCAAACATGTTATATATAAAGCGACCCAAATAATTCATCTTGCCTAGCAACTTTTGCACATCTTTTTTGCATGTCGGCGCCGTAACATTTCTAATTATCTCAAGCCTCTTAGGATCAATCTCTATGCCTCTTTCATGAATCATGAAACCTAAGAACTTAGTCGCCGACACGCCAAAGGCACATTTGAGTGGGTTCATTTTTAAACCATACTATCGCATCCTATCAAAAGCAACTTTCAAATCAGCTAAATGGTTCCCCATAGCGTCCGATTTGACCACAACGTCATCAATGTAAACTTCTAACATAACTCCTAGCAATTCATGAAAGATTAAATTCATAGCATGCTAATATGTGGCGCCAGCATTCTTTAAACCAAAAGTCATAACGACCCACTCGAATAAACCGACAAAACCAGGGCATCGAAAGGTTGTCTTGTAGACGTCCTCTTCGGCCATAAAGATTTGATTATAACCAGCATTGCCATCAAGAAAACTTAGTACCTTGTGCCCTGAAGCATCATTGATTAGCATGTCGGCTATCGGCATCGGATACTCATCCTTCGAAGTGGCCTTGTTCAGATCCCTGAAATCAATACATACTCGTATCTTGCCACTCCCTTTCTTCTCTACAGGCACAATGTTAGCGACCCATTCTATGGACACGCTAACAAAATCATAATCTGAAAGATCTCTACCTGACAGACACTCTAACTTGTTGTGAACGGCATCAACTGATACATCGGCTAATGCCACTTGGGCCAAAGTATCTGCGGGAATGACTTCTACTTCATCGCCGTCTCACTGAATTAGGCATTGGTGCAGAGTAGAAGGAATGCAGCAATTCGCGTGAATCCAGTCGCGCCCAAGCAGAACGCTGTAGTTACCTTGTACATCAACGACGAAAAATGTTGTTGGCAACGTCTTGTTGCCCATTATCAACTCCATGGAGAGCACGCCCTTGGCCTCGGAACTCTCACCGTTGAAGCCGTTGAGCATCAAGTTGGTCTTCTTTAGATCATCCTCGTCCCTGCCAAGTTTCTTCAATAACGAGTAAGGCATTAAGTTAATAGTGGCGCCGCCATCAACAAGCATCCGGGAAATCATCTTTCCGTCAATGTGACCTCTGACGTAGAGAGGCTTCAGATGGAGAGCCGAGTCCTCGAGCTTCTCAAAATAGCGTTGCGCGGGCCGAGGTTCAATTGAGCAACCTCGGCCTCATCCTATGGCAGGGCAAACTCGGTGGGCAACGTGACGACGTTTATGTCCACTTCCTAGGGTGCAAGCCCCATGGAGACAGGCAAGTAGTTGTCGTCGAGTATGTCATCATCGTCGTCGCTCGGACTAGGAGCTGGGTTGGTCATTTCAATCGGCTTCATCCTCCATACCTGTCGTGTAGTTGGTCGAGGGCGGATTTCATAAAAAATAGCATCACGCTCGTCCTCGGCTTTCTTCTCGCGCATCTCCTGTGCCCGTAGTCGTTGCAAACGCCTCTTTTGTGATTTGGACATGCCTGGAGGTGCCCAAGATGGTTGTGGCTTGGTGCCAGATGCCACTGCCTGTTTCCTGTCGACTCTAGCCGAAGTGGTACTGCTCACTTCGGCCTCGTGCACTCTGTATTCAGAGGGGCCTTCGCTATGGACCCCGGCAGTCAAACCGGCCTCGTTCGGCCGATCGGAGTAGGATCCGGCCTCGTTTGGCTAAAGCATGGGACTTACCTCCATCAGACTCCGGCGAAGGGGCCTTTGAGATTGGGACTTCCTGAGACCCTATTTTGACCATGATAGCATCGGACTCCCTGTCCTCGGCCTCTTCGCGCCTGTATTCTTTGACTTCGCTCTACACGGGCTGATTTGGAGGTACCACGGATAGCCTGTGGATGATGCCTCCCTCCGATGCGTCTGTTTGTCCCTGCCATTCATAATACTCTGAAGGAAAACAAGGCATAGCGTTAGGTTGCAGAGGGTACTCCGGTTGTGATACATACGGATTCCATGGAGTCCCCGCCCAGTCGTACGGGGGAGGCATCGGCGGCTCTAGTGGCCTCGCCCACTGTGAGCCAAACCCGTTACTCGGAGGGGGGTTCGGCAAAGTCGACGGTGTCTCGGACCATATCAGTGAAGGGTCCTGCTAGGCCAGAGGTACGTTCGGCAATTGCAGGCCGAAGCCTCCTATCGAAGGGTTCATCCAGGGTGGTGCGGGGTTAGGCCATCAGGGGCCGAACTCGCTCCGCATGGGGTTCGGCCACTGAGGTCCGAAACTAACGTACGGGGGGTTCGGCCATTAAGGTCCGAAGCCGTTGTACGGAGTGTTAGGCCATGGTGGTCCGAAGTCCCCGTGTGGAGGGTTCAGCGATCGTGGTCTGAAGCCTTCATTAGGAGGGCTCGGCCACTGTGGTCCGAAGCCACCATGAGGAGGGTTCGGCCAATGTGGTTCGAAGCCGTCCTCCAGATGCTTTGGGCCCTTCGGCTGACTTAGTTTCTTAGCGCGGGGGCCTGCTTCCTTAGCTTTTCGTTAGTGCTTGTTTAACAGCATTTCATATGTTACCTTCGGCTTCTTGCGAGCCTTAGCTGAAGGGGTGCTAATGTTTCGTTTCCACACCACCACCTCGGGGTTCTTAGGTATGAGTGTGTGTGTGCACGACTCTCCAAAAATTATCGCCTTCCCTTTGGTCGACTCGGCCTGTTCTGGCGGAATCAATACTTTCTTCTCGCCGAGGTCGACGGCGTTGATGGGGAAAGGATCTTTGTCCAGCTTCATCTTTGGATTGTGGTCTATTTTCAATTGTCCTTCTTCTATGGCCGATTGAACCTCGTCAAAAAACATTACAATCGTTAGTATTATGCGAATGTGAATCATGCCACTTATAGTATGGATGTTTCTTCAATTCGTCGGCAGATGGAATGACTTGGCCTTCAGGCAACCTAAGAAGTTGGTTCTTTAAGAGGAAATCAAATATTTTATCACACTTAGTTATGTCAAATGAGTACTTGACCTCACTAGGCCGATACTTCATGGGAGATGGTCGTAACTCAGAGCAAGTGATGGGTTTACTCTTAGCGTTCCAAACCCATTCGGCCGCGTACATGTCGGTCGAATCCTCCTCTTCTGACTCCTCCTCATCGGAGTGTTCCATGACGTGGATTTCAGCCCTAGGCTTGTTAAACGTCTTAATAAACTTCTTATCTTTGGCTCGGCCTTCCTGGACCAGAGCCTGCTGCAAGACTTTGCTAACCTCTAAAAAGTTCTGGTTGTCTAATCTTTCTTTAATCTCGGAACGCAACCCATTAAAAGCTAGTTCTGCCAAATCCCTTTCTGAAATACTAAGGCTGAAACATCGGTTTCTAGTATCCCTAAAATGCTTGATGTACTCGGAGACGTTCTCATTAGATTTCTGCCTAACCGATGTCAAGTGTGAAATCCTACGTTCTGTCTCACCCGTGTAAAAGTAGTCATGGAATTTTTGTTCCAATTCATCCCACGTCTGAATAGAGTTCAGTGGGAGCACCGAGAACCAAGTGAAAGCGGTGCCGGATAGTCTAATTTTTAGAGCGTCTATCCCGCTAGATTCTCCACACTGTGCTAAAAATTGACTAACATGCTCTAGTGTGGTTTTGCTACCCTCGTCGTCGAATTTAGTGAATTCGGGGATTCTATAGCTGCGGGGGTAGGGTATTGTATCGAAATGATCAGGATATGGCTTACGGTAAACCCTAACCTGACCCCTATGCATGAAGCCGGCGCATTCCCTAAATAGTGAGCGGATTCGCTCCTCTAGGTCATCTTGGCCTGCTACCTGCGAACGTCTCTCGTGCGGGGGCGTGACATGCGGTGGGATATCGGCGTGTCAGCCATGGTCCTCTTCCCTACGCGTTAGCTGTACGACGTGCTCAAGCCCAGGTGCCTGTGCATGTGGTGCGGGCAGCGTGGGCAGGGCTGGTACCGGCGCAGGTGGTGGTGGTGTGTGGTACGTGGTGCTAGTTTGGCCATAAGCATAATGACTAGTCTCGGCCACGGGTGTTAGGGCTGGAGACGTAACGGTCTTGCTAGTGCTACCGTTAGTTATATTATACACATGATTTACCGGAGGTACACTAGCAATAGGGACTGGTGGTACGGCCTTAGTAAAGTCGAACCTTCTAAGAGTCGCCTCTACATGGGAGCTAACTGTCGAATCTAAATGGATGGCTAGCGAAGCGCTAACGGCCTGATCTACTGATGCGGCTATTTTTGCTCAATCTCTAAATGAAGCCTGCGCGTGTCTTGACGTAGCCCCCAAGCATCATGTCTTGGAGCGCCTTCAACTTTGCCTTGATCTCTGCTCGGTCTTCTGCAGGAATATCTTCAAGAGTTGGTGTTAGGATGTTGCGGTTGTCGATATCCATGCCTCCTATGGTGTCCATTGGCGGTGTAGACATAGTAGTCGTTGTAGATGTACCGGTGGCCGATGAAGACATACCCGTCATGTTGGCGTAGCTTTTCCCCAGCGGAGTCACCAAAAAATATGTTGACACGAAAACGTGCCCCGCACTTGGGTCAGTTCAACGATCCAAAAGTGTGTGGATACTTAGGGACAAGCCTAAGCGTAACATAGCACCGACGTCACGTGCCGACCACCCTTAGCCGTGGTAAGGGGGTAGAGTCACCAAGTAATCAAATCACATAGAAATAATCCAATTAGCCGAAAGAAATATATTAAACAGAATAAATCAACAAACTGGTCGGAGCTTGTCTACTTCGAAGTATGGTGCGAAGGGGGTCGCTGAAGTGTACCTTCGGTGTATGGTGCGAAGTGTCCCGCCGAAGGGTACCTTCGGCGTTCGGACTGATCTGGCCGAAGATGAACTCCAAACGGATCTGGATGCGACACCTCCGAACAGTGGGGTTCGGTGTGAAGTCTCTGATACAGTAAGATACGGAATAATGACTCAGGCGCAACGCGCAAACATGACTTCGTCCGGAGCGGAGTATGAGCGTGGCGAAGCCTGTCGTGATGAAGTCTGTTGACGGAGCGTGCGGTCGAAGCAACAGTCTCATCGAAGGGTGTTCTGGCAACCTCCGAAACCGATCTCCCAGCTCCGAACACCTTCGACAAAGTAGCTCCGAACGTGGAAACCTGCAACAGAGTGGATTCGAAGTACCAATTCGGCTTAAGGACCGAATTCTACTAAGTGTTGCACTAGTGGTGAAGGTAGCAATCTATTACGCAGATTAGCGAATACTTCACAGGAGAAGTAACAAGGCGATAGCAATCTATTACGTAGATTAATGGATACTTCATGGGCAAAGTAACAAGGATTACCATTGTTCCGAAGTGGCCGTCGGAGGGCTTCCAGGAAACCCCACGAAGAGTACAGAAAAGTAAAGATAAAGTAAATGTGATTCAAAGCTAGGGCTTTGTGGTTGATTTTGTTGGGGGGGTTATGAACTGGCTTCGCCTCTATACTTATAAGGGCTAGACCTCTAATCTAATCTTCTATAATTCGGCTAAATAGAGATAAACACTTAGCCAGAATCAGGTTCAACTCTATCTCTGCCCGAAGTGGGCCTTCGGCTAAGCCTGCTGAAGCCTGTTCCTTGGGCCGAAGCTTCGGTGGGATGGGCCTCCGAAGGCCTCCTGGCCGAAGGCCGTGGGCTGGCTGAAAGCTTCCGGAGCACATAGCCCAATGGTCCTTCGGCCCTGTAGGGCTTCGGCCTTACCTGGGACGTGTATTTTCAGCCCAAATTACCAAAATTGATATTTTGACAATTTTAATCATTGATGCCATTTTTCGCTATCAACAGTAATAGGAGCATTTACTTGACCAGGCAGTACATCCTTAGTCTCTGCCTGTTCGATGTTGCCTTCGACGGCAGGCGCTGCCACCACGTCATCTTGAACGGGGTTTTCAGTTCCAATTCGAGACCCTTCATCCCCTGCTAGGAGAGCTTCGAATTCCTCCCCCGTTACTTTGTTTGCTTCATCTTTAGATGACTCCGAAGACGAAGTTCGAGACTTGGCAGGAGCCATGGCCTTTGTCTTCCGAGCCACCTTTTTAACATGTGTCTTGGCTGGCACTGAAGTCCCTGCTTCGACTTTCATTTTCTTTGGGGCTTGCTCGGAGCTGATCTAGTCCGGAAGAATGGGAGATTCAACTACGAGTACACTCCATACTCGGTTGAATCGCTCCCAGCTGCTAACCAATTTCACCCTCCACTCTTTTTCTACGGGTGTAGGAGCCCAGAGGATCTTCTCCAAAGTTTGGACAATTTGTTCCGGAGTGAGGGTGGTGCATGGAGTTGAAAGATAAGATTTCCTTTCGGTTAAATCATTTTTATAGAACCAATACTACGTGCAAAAACATTTTGCAGGATGTACAAGGTTACCTGCAGCACTTGACGGGATCTCTCGGAGTCCACCCTCCGGGTTTTCTTCGAAGTTGATCGGCCAACTAGCCATCAAGGGCGGGATCCAGAGTTCAATGAACTCCTCCGCTAAGTCGCGCATGATCATGCGACGACTTATGGATTGCAGTAGTCCGAGGCGAGCTTTGAGTTGGCTGGGTCTTGTTGGACTTCCGCCTCCCTCTGATAGAAGATGTCTTCCAGAGGTCTGGCCAAGGCGCTGTCCGCCCCTACCTAGGCATAGAACCAGCGAAGAATCCAATCCGTATACCATCTAGCGTTGATGGCCTTCGCCGGGAACCGATCTTGATAATCTCTGCGAAGCTGGAAATTGATGTTGTTGAAGGCAACCACCATCTTCTCTCCTTTGGCTCCAATGTAAGTCTTCGGTTGGTAGGAAGCTTTGTGAAGCGCCACGAAGATCTCAGCTCTCCCAGCACAACCTTCGGCTCGCATCGCCCATTCGAAGATCGCTAGGCGAGCGATAGCATTGGGGGAAAGTTGGGGCAAGGTGACATGGAACAACCTTAATACCTCGGAGAGGAAATCCACCGCTGGAAGCCAAAATCCTGCTTCGAAGAATGCTTCGAACACTACTACCTCTCCGGCTCGTGGCGTAGGAATCACTTCTTTTCCGGCCTAGCGAATCATGATTCCAGGACCCATCTTCCCAGCAGTCATTTCCACGATGGACTTCTTCGAGCAAGTTGAATCCCCCAAACTGTACAACTAATCCGTATATTTAGTCGATGCTAGGAGAAGATCGTGAGTACCGACTGGTGAGGATTATCCGAAGATGTCGCTGCTGCTGCCGCCATCGTCTGTTACCTGGCCAAGGATGAAGCGGGAGTGGGAACCTTGTGGCTAGTTTTCGCCATTGGAGAAGATGAAGTTGGAGTTTGGGCTCAGGAAGCAAAAAGGGGAAATGCAGAAGCAGTTAGTAAAGTATCCAAAACTCACCCCTACTCTCTTATTTATAGTGTGAACTTGCAGTTGCAATGTACCGTTCATATGCACCGTTCGATCTTCTTTACTGTTATGATTCACTACGGCTCTTTGTGAGAAATCACGCCTCAAGAAACGAAGCGACAGTGTAACCTTTAAAAAAGGTAACGGCTATTTCAGCTTCACAAAGACCTATCTCCGAAGTCGCTTCGACACACACCTTCCCATAGAAGTTGGTCCGAAGATTCCGGACCTCCGAATGCTTCAAATAGTGGTAAAAATCGCTAAGTTCTTGATCTTAAGTATGCAATTGTTTCTTGCGTATACTGCCCTCTTATTGTATAGACAATTTGGAGAGAAGTATTCGAGGGGCTACTATTGGGGGGGAAATATTTCATCTTCTAGAGGTCAAGAACGTTCCTCTACAGATACCAGCAAAAGAGGTGAAGTCAGAAGCTTTGATCTTCGAAGGTCTTAAAAGCATCGGAGTTGTGCTATATTAGGAGTATTATACAGCGAAGACCTCCGTTAAGGCTTCGGCATAACGAAGTCGCCCGAAGTCTTTACACCCGAAGGAGTGTTGCCAGCAAGGATAGAAGATTTATCTTCTTTTTGATTAAATTAGTCTTTTACCTTCTTAGTCGGTTGTAATTAGAGGGTAAAGGAGTCTTTTCCTTTATTATTCGGTCTATAAATACCCTTCTTCACTTTGTAAAGGGTATCGAATACTCAGATATTCAATACATAACTTCGAACTACTTTGAGCTATTATCCAATACGGAGGCTTGATATAGTCCGCTCCCACAAACAATTCGTTTGTCACACATACAGTTTCTTAAACCTGTTAGCGTAATCTTTTACGCCAACAATCTCCATCTCCATGGTTCCCATTAGTGAGTGTGTTCTTACGACCTCTAGGAATTGTACTAGCCTATCAAAATAGCACCTATACTAGTTACATGAGCCGAAGTATCAATACTCGACATATAGGTCACAAATGTACACCGGCCTTGGCTATAAATAATCATGACACACATGCCATGTTTAATTTACATTCATTGCAATCATCTTAAACATCACATTCATCAAGGCCATACTAGTCACAACATTCTCTGCAAAACAAAGTTAGTCGAAGAATCTACAAGTAACTGATATCTAGACTTGAAAATATTAGCTCAATAGGCTCGAAATTTTTCAATTTTGCGTAGGTTGGAACTTCCAATCTATGGGAACTTCCGACAGCAATTTGCTCTCTATACCAAATCTTATTTAATATCGGAACTTCTGATCTAGCATCGGAACATCCGATCTTCTGTGGACATAAAATAGATCTAATCTGTTTTTCCACCATGTATCACCATACATGAGGGATCCAGATCAAACACTACGGACGTAGGCTCTAAAATCACTATTGGGGGAAGGGGAAGCTACGTGAGGGATCATCAATCATTACCTTCTAATGCAAGATGTGCTAGGTGCAGCGAAAGAAGATTTTGGGGAAGCGTGTCCTCGCTTATCCTCGCCTCGCTCTGATCATTCCTCGACGATCCAATCGACGAAGACGATGGTGTTTATGTGAAGAAGCCCACGAGCACCGCTATTGGAGAAACGCCTCCATGGCATCCACACATACATGAATGAGATTGCTCCCACGCCGGTGTGCTAGCACCACTCATGAGAACTGGGAGAGATCTCAATCTCAACTCATGAGACCAAGAAAGGGAGAGGAGGAGTTCTTGGTTGCTAGAGTTTAGATCTGGTCTAAACAATGAATAACTTGATTGCCAAGACCTTCTCCTCCTCTCTTTATATAGAGGTGAGAGTCCTGCTGTTTATAGCAAAAAATGGCATTAATGGTCAAACTAGGCAAATACTGAGAAATGGTATTTTTGACCGAAAATATGTCAAACCTGGCAAAGGCCGGTCTGACCGGCTATGGTAGGCCAGGTCCGGTCAGACCAGACCCATGGGCTCGGTTAGACAAGCCAGGGTCCAGATTATGGATCCGAGTAGGATTCGAGGTATTTTCGCCCAAAACTTATCTCAACAGGGTTTTGGACGCATCTAACTCTATCTCTAGCCAGGGATAACCAGCCCACCCCCCTATAAATACTAGGGGCAAGGCCGATTCAAGGGCTCTCTCCAATCCACAAATCCAAAGCCCTAGCTTTGAATCGCATTTATTTTCTTTACTTTCTGTACCTTCGTGGGTTTGCTTGAAAGCCCTCCGTCTACCGTGTCCGTAATCACGGTAACCCTTGTTGGTTCGCTTGTGAACCTCCCGTTAATCCACATAACGGATTGCTATCCTTTTTATCGGTTTTTATCGCCCTACTCGGCAATTTGGCCTCCGGCCTAATTGTGTTTGATCTCTTATTGTTTTTGCAGATCAATTGCCTTCCTAAACACTGCTGCAAAATTTGGAGCCGATCGGATCTCGTTTGCTAGGCCATCCAGGGTCTAACAGATTGGATCTGCTGTCGCTGGTCCGACCGGAGGTGAAAGGCCGGTCTGACTGGAGCCCTCCATCAGGCTGTTGTCGGCAATGGCCGGTCAGACCGAAGGTGCCCTGCCGGTCCAACCGAGACACTCCGTACTGCGCCGAAGCCATTTGCTGGAGCCTCACGCGCCGGAGCCTGCGTACTTCGGAGCCTACCTCGCCGATCCGACCGGGAGGGTTTCGCCGGTTCGACCGGAGATCTTCGCACCATGCCGGAGCCTACTTCGCAGATATCTTTGGCACGCGCCCAAAGTCCCTTCGCAACCTCTGGTCCGACCGAGGATGTACCTCCGGTCTGACCGGGCTTGAGGCCGAAGGTGCCCTAGGGACCCTTCGGACAAGACTCCGCTATAACTCCGAATCGGCCTACGAATTGGACGATTCCAGGTATTTTGGTCATTTTGTTATTGTTTACATTGTTATTAATACTTTTCGGGCAATTGGATTAAAATATTAATTATTTATATGATTGCCTGGCAACTCCAAATCCCTTGTCACTATCCAGGGTAGTCAGAACGCGACGTCGGTATCGTTGCGATACTTTTGGACGTCGAACCGGCCCAAGTGCGGGGGCGCATTTTTGCGTCAACACCTGTCCCCAATACACATTGGGGCCTAATAGATCCAATCTATTTCGCCCACCTCAGAACATCCGATCCTTAGATCGGAACTTCCGATTAGGACTCTTGGTATGTAATTTCAAGAACCATCGGAACTTCTTATTAGTGCAATTTTTCCCGATACGCATCGGAACTTCCGGTTTCAACTCTTTGTCTCTAAATTAGAAATTATTGAAACTTACTATTTGAGCTCTCTGTTTCGTAAACAATAAATTATCGGAACTTCCGATACCATATGAGAACTTCCGATTTGAGCTCTCTATTTCCAATTCAGAAAATAATTGGAACTTCCGATTCTAAATCGGAACTTCCGATCCAACCGAAATTTCTTGGGTATTATTCCTTCATTTTCCTCCATTTCCTCTACCGAAGTGAGAACTTGTCGAGTTTGCAAATTTTGTCGTGCTAGAGTGAATACCTGCACTCCAGATCAACCGAACCTTGAGAGGAATTATAGCAAATCCAGACAAAGGGATTCACCAACCACCCTATGGAAAATTACCGATCAAGTCAATGGAAATCAACAGCAATGTTTGATTCCACCGTCCTTTGATTCCAACTGTTACCGAATTCGCCGATGTTGAGCAAACGTCGTCGGTGAGGGTACCGATCGAATCACAGCATGAAGGAGAGAACATGGGCAGTAACAACTTTTCTATTTTTTTCTTCGCTGCCAAGTTCTAGCCCAAATCTGGAGATATGTACAGCTTTTCCGGTTTACGTTTTCACAACCCAAAACAACTCGACTCAATACATTTCCTTTATTACAAAATGACTTTTAGAAATATGCTACTTGCCTACTTCAAAACTTCCTTTTCACGCCATCCTCCAGATCCTCTTCTTCTATAACTCTTCTTCTCTTACTACTGAATTCCTTATGAGATAATTGCAATAATAGGACATCAAACAATGCTCTTCGCAATTTTATTACTCCAAACATCGACTTCACTAAACCGACCCTTTGTAGCTGGCACTTTGAGCAACTAAGCCAACAAGAATTGTAGGCCATGCGTAGAGTTTCCCCACGGAATAAAAAAGGTGCATTGCCAAGCAAAGAAATCAGCAAAAATCAAATGAGAAGCCAAGAACAAACAAAGTTCATATCAGATGACCATAATTTAGTTCCAAATGAGTTCCAATTCATATGAAAGTTCATACTTTTGCACTTCAAGAACAGGAAGGTTGTACTCTACTGTCGAAAGAAGAGCAGTGGGCAACAACTTTCTAGCTTGGGCTAGGGATGTGGACAGGGCGTCGGGAGGGCATTCACTATTAGGGCTGCAACTGCTTAGCCCTCCATGGTGATCGGGTAGTCATCTTCATCTTCTAGCGGCTGCGCATCCATTGGCATCGAAGAAGATGTGGTGCTCCATCTAGAATGTGTGAGGGCCATGGCGGCGGGGAGATCTCGGCGGGAGGAGCAGCATATGTTCACTAGACGCAATTGTATCGCAAGCAAAGCAAACCAAACAAAACAAAATGTGATTTCCATAGCATATAGAATAGTGTTCCCATCTCACATGTATCACAAGCAAACCAAACAAAACGAAAACATGAAATCAACAAACATGAGAGCCATGGCATCGAGGAAGATCGCCTGCAGCAGTCGATCGCCTGTAGGATGCGTGAGGGAGATGAAGAGATGATCGCTCTGGAACTAACGAGCGAAGGGAAAATGGTAAACTCATGGCAAAATACATGTACTTAGATGAGAAACGTAATTAAAAACACCAAATGTCATGTATAACAAGAAGCCAACATTTCAAGGGTCGTTTTAGCGAAGTCGATATTTGGAGTCCTATAATTGTGAATTGTTTGTTGTCCTATAATTGCAATTTTCTCATTTCTGATGTCACGCCGTTAGGTGTGACACCTCAACCCAGCGGCCGCCGGCAGCTATACCAGTCTCCACTCCCGGCCCTCACCTGTCGTCCAGATCTGAGATCTTTTAGCTTCCTGTCCTAGGCAGTCGTCGTTGTCTCCTGCCTCCAACCATCATGGCCTCTCCCCTCCCCGTCCCTCCACCCGCCGGTGCTGAGAACCACATCATATCCCGCCACCACCTTGGCCCATCGCCCGACCAACTACTCCTGCTGCAAAATCTTCACTCCAAGGTACGACCGTTCTCTATGGGTGGGGCCTTGCTGCGTGTGGAGAAGTGTGCGCCACACTGTTTACGGCCCTTCCTAAAACGCATCGGCATCAGGAGCTACGCGGTGAGCTGACCAGTGCGTGCACTATTTGGTTTAAAGTATGTTCCACTATGCCACCTGCTCCTGGTGAGCTGACCTCTGTATAGAGCCTCTGGTCATGGTAACCTATTGGTCACTAAAAAATAAATGTTGTAAAGGAGACCATGCTTTTTCTCTGAATCTTTCTACATTGTTTTGCTCTGTGCCTAAACTTTTCAGCACTCTATATGCTTATATTGTCCTGTGCAAATATGTATAGACTATGTCCATGCTCATTTTGTCTGCAAGCTCAATTTTCTACTGAGGTTGGTAGCATATGTCTTCCTGAAATATGTCTAGGTAGTTCAGTTCTTTCCCTTTAATCCGATGCTCCATGCGTCGATTTCTCTTTTATATATTACCAAGCTCTGATCTTTTCAAAAAAGCTGTGTAATTTGTTCTATTCCTTTGTGGCTTTGTGCTTCATGCTTTTCTTGGAGGGGAAAATGGGCTGTGTGCACGTGCAGAATCTTTGCAAGGTATGTGATATATGTGTTCTTTGTGTTCAATGCTTACACTATCTACAATTTTGCGCTCTTATCTACAATGCTTACACAGATCATTCATTGGATCAGGATATTGTCAAGGACCTTATGGTCTAAGGCAGCGCCGCCGCTGCTACGCAGATTGTAGCTCCGGTGAAGTGTGGCGCCGGACTTAGCCTCCGGCAACCCAATTGTATCCAGAGAGAGACCAGGAAGGGAGAGAAGAATTGGAGAAGATGTGAGGGAATTAGTTCTTTGTTAATTGCATAGAGCCAATTACAACCCTCTTTATAGCCCTCGGCCAGCTAATCAGCTCCAACAGATTTCTAACAAACTCTAACAGACTTTCTCTCCTTCCCTCTCAAGCTATCACGCTGGCTGCTTCTGCTGGAAGCTTAGCCCTGCGCTGATAGTATCTCCCCCACATGACAGATACACTCTTCTCTGGGAATCTTTGCAAAGGTAAATTTCATCGGTGATGGACTTCTAGAACAACAGTGAAGAAATTTTGATCCAGAAAATAGCATGACATTGCAGTCGATAAAATTTATTTTCATATCAAATTTCACTGATTCTCATGTCAATGACTGTTAAAATATGTTTGTATGGACTTCAATGTAGAATGTCCAGGGAATCAACATCTACCACATGGCTCTTCTCAAGTTAGTTGCTACAAATTTGACAACTCTGAACATAATGAATCATTTGCATGCTTCTTATGGTTGCTTTTACTAAGTTTTCCCCTATGCTTGTTGATTTTATTTGATAGGTGACACACAGCATGCAAGTTCCTCTTTCCTACGCTTATGCGGTGATTGGGGCTGCTGGTGCGAGTATCAGCTACATCCACAAGCACAGTGGTGCAACAATAAGTATTCAAGAAGGTGTTTCGATCTGGAGAAATAATAGTGGAGATAACGGGAAGTGCTTCGCAAGTTCAAACTGCTCAGGAACTGATCAAGGTGATTTTCTTTGTTTCTTAAATTGCATCAGCATTGTCACACCGTCTGTTACATTCATCTTTGCTAATCCTGATGGCATTCAGATGATGTATTTCAGTCTGATGTTGTCATAATATATCTTCCAATGCATTTCTTTAGGTTTACCTAACTCAGCAAATACAATCTGGTTACAATTACCAGATAGAAGGTGGAGGCATAAAGAAAAACCTTAATAGTCCATTGTGTATTTGTATGTCTTCAATTAAGATAATCACTGTAAACAGTATACACAATTATTTTTTGTCATTAATTGTAACAAAATGCATGTGGGGATATTTCTTATGCAAACAGGTCAGGGAAATCCTTTGTCCATGTTTTCATATTGACAATCGGTATCAGATGGCTGTTCTCCTTTTTAAAGGTTTGTCACAGATAACCCACCAACATTAAGTTATAAGCATTATCTATTCCCTGCTCAAACGCAGAAGGCTATTGCAATATTTTCTTAAGCTCCTCTTAACAGTGCCATCGCTCTTGCAGAATTTCATGGCCGAAGCATCTCCCCAAGGACCCCCACCATCTCCAGCTCCACCTGCTCAACCAGTCGACACTGGCTACAGCTCCTACCCACCATATGGAGGAACATCATACGGATCTCCTCCAGGTGGTGCAGGCCCCGGTCCTCACAATGGAAGAACCTACGGTGGCGCGCCACAACCCTACCCTCCGAGCTATGGATACTAAGTTTGGAAGCAGCTAGGCTCTAGACGGTGGGATTTTGGTTTTGTTGAATCAGCCTGTTCATCTGCTGAGTACTCGTGATTGGTTCTTAGGATTCCTGAACTTTTAGTGTTAACTGCTTTCTGAATACAGCACCAATTGTTCCCTCGTATGCTATTAGCTACCCGTTTCATGTTGTGAACGTAACCATTTTAACCTAATATTTCCTTCACGCACACCTGCTGATGTTGTTCTCAAGTAGTGTTATCTTATTTTCTTTTGTAGGATGCAGATGGCTGTTGCCCCGCAGCTCATGATGTATTCAAATTCGGTATGATCTTCACTCTTAATGTCGTTGCTGTTTCTAGGTTTATACATACAACAATGCCAAGAGAATGACTGGAAAACGTTTTGTTCATCTGCTCTACTAGTGAATTCAGGGCCGTGCCTAGGTGGTCGAGCCGTGCGCTCGATCTGGGTCCCCACTTTTCCAGGGGCCCCATCCGGCCACCACATACACATACAGGAGCATGCACAGGTACCACAGGCCATAGGCCGTGGCAATGAGGCAGCCAGGCATGCTATCGCAGGTCACGGTAATCAAGGGATGAGGAGAACTAGGCCACGCCACGTTGAGGAACTATGTTGAAGAACATGGGTCTTATGCTCCAGATGTGATGAGTGATTGTCAATGGAAGTCAAAGAAGAGACGTGAAGACCTGCCGTGTCTGGGGCGCGTGTGACTCAGGTACACGGGCAGCGAGCGACAGCCGGGCAGAGGAGCCGCGGAGTCGGGCTGGCCCAATCCGAGTACATGGGCTAGGAGCGGCAGAGGATCCACTGGTCCCTTGACCAGGTTTGACTCAGGTATATGGGCGGCGAGCGATTGTCAGGCTGATGAAGCTGCGGAATCGGGTCGGCTCAATCCGAGTACCCGGTGCGAAGACGGTGGACGCTTTGTCAGTTTCGGTGCAAAACTGACAACCAATGATTATCTTTATTTATGATTTTAATATTTAGTATTTAAGTCCATAGTATTTGTTATTCGATTTGAATATTCTAAGGATATTTTAGTAATTTTGAATTTTATTTTTAGAGTCAGTGTAATTTACCCTAGGGGTAAATTAGTCTTTTCCCTTTGTTAGTGGGCTGCCTATAAATAGGCCCCAACCCCCTAGGGTTAGGGTCGACTGTTTCTCCAAAATCAATCTACAGTCCATGTTTTTCAGTCGCCTCATATTTTTTCCGCTGGCACAATCGATCTACGTTGGTTCCTATTCATCCGCCGCTGTTGTTTCTTTTCCTCCGCCGCCTCCGATCGTTGCCGCACGTGAAGTCATCCCGTGAGACCACTTCTCTCGGTCATGCGGCGTGCGCGTAGCAATCTAGCAGCAGCAGGCGTGGCTGAAAAGGCATAGCGTAGGCTGCATCTACATTGGCCGTGCTACAAGGCGTGCTACGTCAGAAGAGCAGGCGCAAGCAGTACGTTTTTGCATGCACCGGGCGTGTTTTCCTATCAAACTGCAGCGGCAGTCTCTCATTCTGGGATCAGTCTTTTCGTTGCTACCTCGGCTGGTGCGGCGACTACGCCAGGGCCAATTACAGCAGCGCACGGCGATTCCCAAGTGCGGCAGGGCGCAGCCCGAGGCGCAGACGTCCGCTCAGGGCATCGATTGTTGCGGCAAGTAGTTTTGTTGCAGCAGGCGTAGCTTCCAGCGCGTTATTCGACGCAAGCAGGAGCGGCATTCGACGCACGCAGCATCGCAGTAGGCAGCAGGCGACGATCACTGAGGCACGCCAAAAATTTCAACGCACAACTGCAGCTGAGCGGCGAACGCAGGTAAATTTGACCTAATCTACTATTTCTCAGTTAGATTAATTAAATCAATAATTATTTATTTTAATTAGCATGCAAATCTGGTTAGTAATTTCGTAATTAATTTTTTTATCTACTAAAATCTTATTAGTGCTCGCATATTATTTATTTAAGTATTTTTAGTCTGCTCGTATAAAAAAATTAGTCGCAGTAATATTTTTATTCTAGATTTGCGTGCAATATATTAGTTTTATTTTTGAAGTAATTTCTAGATGATCCATGTTTTATTCACTTATCTAGTACTTTATTCTCAGATTGCAATATAAATAGTTATTGATATATCTAGGTGTTTTCATGTGCACATCAAGTATTTATTAAATCATTTGAGAACACTTTTTATTTACTGCAGTTATTTTTATTTTGTTTAGTTTATTTTTAATATCTTTTTAATTAGGACACCGGTCATTTTTAGGCTAGACAACTTTAGTTTCTGTGATCTGCTTTGCTACTGTTATTTGTCTGTCGAGGTGCGTTGGGTGTTGGGATTAGGTCATTGATTCGGAAGAATTTTTTAGGCACCCATTCAGCCCCCCTCTGGTCGCTACATTCGGTCCTACAAGTGGTATCAGAACAAGGTTAGCATTTTTCTATACCTTAACCAGTTCTAAACCCAAGTAGTGATCATGACTTCCTCTGGTAAGATCGCATCCCTTGAAGCTTTTGGCTACACTTATTGGAAGACTCGCATGCGAGCCTATCTCATGAGCTAGAGCTCGGACATTTGGGATATTTGTGTTCACGCTACTTTTACTATACTTCTTGTTGTTGAGCGCAATTCTCCTGATATAATCGCCCAGCATCAGAACAATAGCAAAGCGGTGAAAATTTTATTCTCTGGTCTAGGTCCTAGTGAGTTTGAGCATGTTAGCCATCTCGACACTGCTCGAGAGATCTGGGCTACCCTCCAGGCACACCATGAGGGGACAGCTCAGGTCAAGTCTAGGCTCTATTAGACCTACCAGCGTGAGTATGAAAATTACTCACAGAAGCCAGGTGAGACTGTTGAGGCTTTGTTTGGTCATTTTCAAACGATCATTAACAAGCTTCGGGCTAACAAGGCCGTGTGTGATCAGCTAGTCTCAGATCATGAACTGGCGCTCAAGGTTCTTCATACCTTGGACCCTAAGATCTGGGAGATCAAGGTTTCTTCTATTGTTGAGAGCGCTTCCTATGATACCGTGACTGTCGCAGAGCTTTTTAGTAAGCTCAAGGCCTCAGAGGTTGATATCCAGTTGAGATCAAATATCACTGGTTCTGGCTCAAAAACCCTGGCCCTTACGACACCTTCTCCTGATCCTACTGCTTTGAGTTGTACTGTGTTTTCTTTGATGTCTATCTCCGAGGATCAGCTTGATTCGCTAGGAGATGATGATTTGTGTTTGTTTAACAACTAGGTGCACCGTGTTTATGATAAATGTATGCTTAAAAGACACGGCACAAAATCCAGATGCTTTGAGTGTGGTGATCCAGGTCATTTCATCGCCGACTGCCCCAAGCGGAAGAGTTACAAGAAGGGAAACGGTGGTAGCTCCTACGACTCCGGCAAGCACGACAACTCCACTTTCACAAAGGGCAAGCCCAAGACAATATTCTTTCGAAAGGCTCTGAAGGACTACAGGCGTGAGAACAAGAAGCGAGACAAGACCTTCTTCGCCGAGATGGAGAAAAGCTACTCCAAGAGGTCTTCATCTTCCTCCTCGTCTTCGAGTTCAAGTGATGAAGAGATCATGATCAAGAAGGGGAAGGACAGGGATGATCCGGCAGGCCTCTGCTTCATGGCCTTTGGGGACAAGCCGAAGAGTCACTCGCGTCACAGCCGAAGACCCCGCAAGAGCTTCTGTTCAATGGCTCTTGGAGATAAGAAAGAAAAGGGCTCCTCCGACAACTCCGACGATGACGACGATGAAAAGGTATCTTCCTATGAACAAGAAGTTATTAATTTACTAGAACAGAACCGTCAAGAGTTGAAGTATTGGGAGAAACTGCTTAGAGGGGCTAAAAAGAGGATAGATGAGCTTGCGAGTGAGATTGCCATGTCAAATGGCAAGATTGAGAGTTTGCCTTCTTCCCCTTGCTTGGGTGGTAGCAGTGAGTGCTCGAACTATGAGGTGTTGTTGTGTGACCTAATGACTCTGAAGTCCAGGTACATAAAGAGAGTAGATGAGAGAGACGCTATGGCCACTGAGCTTGAAAGCGCTCAGCTAGAGCTGAAAGATGATCATGCCACTGTCGTCGTGCCATGTGTAGACTGCCCATCCCATTTAGCTAGTATAGCTGAGCTAAGAGCCAAGGGTGATGAGAAGTTGGGCGAGTTAGCTGGAGTGAGAGCTGAGCTGGAGCAGACTAAGCTAGAGTTTGAGACCTTGTCAATTCCACCCACTGTTTGTGAGAACTGCTTGTCCCTCATATTGGAGTCGATCAAGCTAAAAGCTGAGAAGTCTATCAAAGTTGATAGAGAGTGTGAGATCTGCTTGTCTCAGGTGGAGGTGTTAGCTTCCTTGAGAGAGGAGCTAGCTGATGTTCAGAACGAGAACTTTTACCTTCGTCAGACCTTGAGTTTCATTAGTTCCAGAGAGCCACAACTTGGCATGATGATCTAGTAGTTCAAGAGGCGGGATGGGTTTGGGGTAGGTTACACCTATACCAAGGCTGATTTTGAGAGTGCCATTACCCGAGCAGTGGAGTGGAGTAAGATGACTCCTAAACAGAGATATCCCAAGACTCACTCCACTGAGTCTTTTTAGGTTAGTCAGCCCAAGGATGAAGTGTTCCAAGAACAACCGAAAGCTCTACCCAAGAAGCAAATCATGGTTCCAAAGCCTAAACCTCTCCACACTTCTCTTGATTCTTTACCTGGACCCTCTCACACCAAAGAATCTACACCCTACACTACCAAGCCTAAGAATCCCAAGCCTCAACCACATCCCAAGGAGCCTACCTATCACTGTGAGTTTTGTCAGAGAGACGGGCATCTTGAGGAGTTTTGCTTCAAGAAGAAGCGGGTCGAGAGAGAAGAGAGAGCTCGAGGTGGGCAGGAGCAGTTCTACCATCAGGGTGGTAGATAGAGAGTCCCTCGATGTGGAGAGAGGCTAGAGGCTAGGCCACGTTGTGTAGGTGGTGGTAGAGGAGACGACTTTCATGACCGTGCTCCGGAGGGCGGTATTCGTTCCGGCAGAGCTCCAAGTCATTCTGGATACGGCTTTGGACTTCATGGCCGTGATTTTAGGAAAAATAGAGGACCGTGCTTGAGCCGTGTTTTGGTCTAGACTCATATGATTCCTTCTTTCCTACTTACGAGTAGATGCCTCGACACTAGTTCAACTCCTTTGCTAAACTTGGCGTCGGACCGTTTGCTCCCACTCATGACCATTGATCTTGTAGGATCGAGGACTGGAGGACGTGTGGATCATGGATTCAAGATGTTCTCGCCACATGATGGGACACCGTAGATGGTTCTCCAGCCTCACTCCCCTGAGCTCCAAGGAATACATCACTTTCGGGAACAGTGGTCAAGGGAAGGTACAAGGTATTGGGTTGATTCGCATCTCTGATTATTTCTCTTTGAAGAATGTTGCTTTGGTTGGAAACTTGAATTTTAATTTAATTTCTATTTCGCAACTTCTTGAGGATGGTTTAGAGGTTCGCTTTAAGAAGGGCATGTCTTTTGTTGTTGATTCTAGAGGATCTTTGGTTTGCTGGATCTTACCCTTCGGTAAGGTTTTTCGTATTGATTTCTCTAGTTCTTCTGGCCCTTCTCGCTGTCTGATTGATGGATCATCCTCTGAGCTCTGGAAGTGGCATAGGAGGTTAGGCCATTTGAGCTTTGATCTGCTTGTCAAATTGAGCTCTATGGACCTTATCCGAGGATTGCCTAAGCTTAAGATGGTGAAGGATCTAGTTTGCCATCCCTGTCGTCATGGGAAAATGGTTGTCGCTTCTCCCGCACTTGTGATTCAGGTGATGTCTTCATATCCGAGAGAGCTGTTACACATGGATACAGTTGGTCCAGCTCGAATACGCTAAATCGGTGGGAAGTGGTACGCGCTTGTGATAGTGTTGACACGGAAACGTGCCCCCGCACTTGGGTCAGTTTGACGATCCAAAAGTGTGTGGATACTTAGGGACGAGCCTAAGCGTGACGCAGCACCGACGTCGCGTTCCGACTACCCTTAGTCATGATAAGGGGGGTGGAGTCACCAGGCAATCAGATCACACAAAATAACCCAATTAGTCAAAAGAAATATATTAAACAGAATAAAATTAGCAAACTGGTCGTAGCCTATCTGCTTCGAAGTCTGATGCGAAGGGGTCACCGAAGTGTACCTTCGGTGTTTGATGTGAACTATCCCGCCGAAGGGTGCTTTGGCGTTTGGACTGATCCGGCCGAAGATGGACTCCGAACGGATCTGGGCGCGATGGTCACCTCTGAGCAGCGGGGTTCGGCGTGGGGTCTCTGATACAGCAAATTACGGAATAATGACGTGAGGACCACGCGCAAGCGTAACTTCGTCTAGTGCGAAGTATGGTCGTAGCGAAGCCTGCTGTGACGAAGTGTGCTGGTGAAGCCTGTTGCCGAAGCCTGCAGTCCCGCCGAAGGGTGTCCTAGTGACCTCCGAAACCGATCTCTCAGCTCCGGACACCTCCGAAGAAGTAGCTCCGAACGTGGAAACCTGCAACAAAGAGAATTCGAAGTACCAATTCGGCCTGAGGACCGAATTCTGCTAAGTGTTGCACTAGTAGCGAAGGTAGCAATCTATTACGCAGATTAGCGAATACTTCACACGCGAAGTAACAAGGCGATAGCAATCTATTACGTAGATTAACGGATACTTCACAAGAGAAGTAACAAGGGTTACCACTGTTCCGTAGTGGCTGGCGGAGGGCTTCCAGGCAAACCCACGAAGAGGTATAGGAAAATAAAGGTAAAGTAAATACGATCAAAGCTAGGGCTTTGGTTTGGTTTGAGTTGGGGGGCCTCTACGCTGGCCTCGCCTCTCTATTTATAGGGGCTTAATCACTGATCTAATCTGCTATTACCCCGGCCGCATGGAGATAAAAACTGAGCTGGAATCGCATACAACTCCATCTCTGCCGAAGTGGGCTTCGGCCAGGCCCGTCGAGGCCTGCTCCTCGGGCCGAAGCTTCGGCGGTGTGGGCCTCCAAAGGCTTCCCGACCGAAGCCCATGGTCTGGCCAGAGGCTTTCGGAGCCCATAGCTCAATAGACCTTCAGCCCTGTAGGGCTTCGGATGGACCCTGGACATGTGTATTTTTGGCCCAAATCACCAAAATTGATTTTTTGACAATCTAGCCATTAATGCCATTTTTTGCTATCAACAGATAGTTGACGATTTTTCTCGATTCTCCTGGGTTTACTTTCGATAGTCTAAGGATGAGGCTTTTCCGTTTGTTCATGACCTGATTTTGAAGCTGAAGAAAGAGAACAATGGTCGGATGCGAGCAATTCGTTCGGACAATGGCTCTGAGTTTAAGAACTCTTAGTTCATCAGTTTCTGTAGTGATTAGGGTCTTGATCATCAGTTCTCTGCCACTTACACTCCTCCACAGAATGGCATTGTGGAACGAAAGAACCGCGCGCTAGTCGAGATGGCCAGGACGATGCTCGATGAGCATAGGACTCCTAGGCACTTTTGGGCTAAAGCCATGAACACTGCTTGCTATCTAGCCAACCAAATTTTCATAGAGATTACTTAGGTAAGACGTCATACGAGTTGCGGTTTGGCAGACAGCCCAAGGTGAGTCACTTGCGAGCTTTTGGATGCAAGTGCTTTGTGCTCAAGAAGGGAGGGCATTTGGACAAGTTTGAGTCTCGTTGCTGGGATGGAGTTTTTCTTGGTATTGCTTTGCATTCTCGAGGCTTTCATGTTTGGAACCTAGATTCTCAACTTCTTGTCGAGACTTGTGAGGTTTCTTTTGATGAGTCCATGCCTTCACTGACTCCTTCTTTTGAGATTTCTGGAGATGATGAGCTTGGAGAGTCCATCTTTGAGGAAGATAATGACACTCCTGCTGTTGATGAGGGTGGGCCCTCTGCACAGCCTACAGACCACACACCTTTTGAGACTTCGACTCAGGATGAGGACAGACTTCTGATCACTCCGTCTACTTCGATAGAGCCTCCTCAGCCGAGTCCAGAGGTACCAGTTGCTGACTCCGGTGAGGTGACTTCTCAGCCGAGTCCAGAGGTGCCAGTTGTTGACTCCGGTGAGGTGACTTTGGATCACCTAGGATCCCGAGCAGTTCAGCGGCATCATCCCTCAGAGCTCATCATCAGTGATCTTACTAAGAGATCTTTGCGTTCTTATATTGGTTCTCTTGTTGTGTTTGCTGAGTCTGCGTTTGTTGCCACCTTTGAGTCCAGAGATGTTTCTCATGCTCTTTCTGATTCAAATTGGATAAACGCCATGCAAGAAGAGCTTGAAAATTTTGTTCGTAATTGGGTTTGGACACTGGTTGAGCTACCACCTGGATACAACACCATAGGCACCAAGTGGGTGTTTAAGAACAAACAAGATGAAGATGGGGTTGTGGTGCGCAACAAAGCTCGACTAGTTGCATAGGGTTTTTGCCAGAAAGAGAGTATTGATTTTGAGGAGACCTTCGCCCCTTTTGCCCGTCTTGAGTCCATTCGTATTCTTTTGGCCTTTGCTGCTTCTAAAGGTTTTAAGCTTTTTCAAATAGATGTCAAGAGTGCTTTTCTGAATGGGTATATAGAGGAGGAGGTCTATGTTAAGTAGCCCCCCGATTTTGAGAACCCTAAGTTTCCTCGACATGTTTTCAAGTTGCAAAAAGCGTTATACGGTCTGAAGCAAGCCCCCAGGGCTTGGTATGATCGACTAAAGCAGTTTTTGTTGGGGAATGGTTTTGTGATGGGTTATGTGGACAAAACTCTTTTCTTTCTCAGAGTTGGCTCAGACTTATTGGTTGCTCAGATTTACGTGGACGATATTATTTTTGGTGGTTCTAGTAATGAGCTTGTGTCCAAGTTTTCTGAGCAGATGCACAACGAGTTTGAGATGAGTCTCATGGGTGAGCTCAAATACTTCTTAGGGCTCCAGATCAAGTAGACCAAGGACAGAATTTTCATCCACGAGGGCTGTTGAAGAAGTTTTACTTTGGTGGAGAGCTGAAGTCTCAGATGACCCCAATTGGTACATCTGGAGGCCTGGTGTCACGCCCCGATTTATCAAATCGAGACATTATTGAATTTCATAAGAAAAACAATAATCCAAGAGGTTCATCATGCGACATACGTACATCATACAGTATTCATGGCACGCAGACCATAATTATTACATCATTGTCTTTAGTAAAAGCAACAAATAAAATATTTTAGGAAAACGGCATGACGAACTCCTTCTTCAGGATCTTTCTTCTCGACTGGGTCGCTACTCCAGACCGTCTTCATAGTAGGTATCCTCTGTGGGGTCCAACGGGTATGAGTACAAAAAGTACTCAACAAGCCACCGCAAATGCAAATAATAATGCAAGGTAATAAACAAGGAAGGGTAATGGCTCAAAGTGCGGAAAAGTACATTTACAGTTATTGCCTTTAATGTAATCACATTTTAATTATGCGGAAAAGTAGACATGAACATCAACAACATCCACTAACTCGAGGAGTACGTTTTACCTCCTCGCACAACAGTCCTTACATGACAATTCAACATGCACATACATTTTCAAAGTAGACTAACTGTGGGATGTTACGCAACCCGCCCTTGACCGTGGGCTCGGCTTTTCGAAAAGATTTATGACTCTGATCAGAGGTGTACTACTGTACCCACAAGGCACGCACTCATCCCAACGAGATGACCCATTTCACGGGAACTCGTGCCAAAACCTCAATATGAGATGTTCCAAGCGATAACCACCCGCTCTAGGTTTCGCCGGCGCGCCGGGCCGTATCCCGGCTAACGTCGCACCCCCTTTTGCGCCACATTGGTACAAGTCACCCGCAGGTGCAACTTGACCCATCTCCAAGTGGTGGCCTCGGTTTGGAACAACCCATACCTTAGTTAGGACTTACCCACTAGACTTGTGGTTAGTACGTAAGTGTATTGCAACGGATCCCTCAGACCGGTCCTTATAGTGCCCCGGGTGCTACCGACCAATGCCCTAGCTTGCACCCGGAACCCACCATGCATTCACTCACAACCATAACTCCAACACCGACAGAATTCCATAGATAAGAAACCATGGGGATCATATAGTAGAACCAAATACTACGACTCATTTTTATCCTATAGCGATCGTGTCGATACATTGGACACTAGCTAATAACATATATCATATGGTGACAAGGAGTTTAGGCTAGAGAGCATGGCTTGGGTTGCACATCAAGGTCGGGGGATCCTAAATAAATATATTGTAAGGGTTCATTTGACTAATGCGTATATAACCTATGTGTTTTAACGATAGTTTAATCAAACATGGGTTCAATATGCTCAAAAGATTGGTTTGGTGACTTGCCTTGTTCAGCGAATGGGGAGGGAGGAACTTCCGGGAAGTATTCCGGCTCCTCGGCGACGTCGTAGTCTTTTTAATATAAAGTCAAATAAAAAGAGTACCACATTCAATCAAACCATACAACATTACATTGCAAGCATATAAGTTAAGGTTGGTTGGATTAAAAATAAAATAAATTCAGATATTAAAGTTCTGAAATTTATTCCTCCATTAATTTAAAGTGAATCTAAATAAATCATTGTTTTTCATAAAAGAGTATTTAAGTGGGCATAACCCTACATTGGGTTTTCTAACCAATTTAGTTCAATTGATTTATAGGAAACCTAGTGGTTTTAGTGTTTTAACAGTAAAGGACAATTATACAATTTTTCTGGGATTTAAATATTGAAATTCACATTTAAATCCTAAGGGCATTTGAATACTTATTTAAATAAACATGAAAATGTCCAAATAAACCTACTGTTTTTATTGCATAAATATGTAGAGAATAATTTTATGAATTTTCTAAAATTGAAATGGCAATTTTTAGAGTCCAAATGCATTAGATATGAATTTTACAAGTTTAAAAGCATTTCTGGAATTTTATTTTCAAATTTTAAACCTCTCGGGTCCACGGTGAGCCAGGCCCACGGTGAACCCGCGCACTGTGCGCGTGCGCCGGGTCGATCTGGACCGTTGGATCCAGATCCAACGCGCGAGAGCGAGGCGGGAGGGTTAAGTGATAACGGACGGCCAGGATTAAAACGTGCGAAGGGGTACCACGTGGACGCACGAGATCGCCCGGCGGGTTTAAATGAAAACCAACGCGCGAGATTAAAACATACCGCTTTGACCAGATCCGACGGTGCGGATTAGATCGCGTACGTGTACTCACGCGCGTCGTCCGATCGCGATCGCACGGCCGGGATCAGATCCGACACGGCACGGGTACTCGACCCGTGCCGGTCGTCTTCTCCGACGACGGCGAGCGGGCCAACGGCCACGGCGAGCGACGGCGGTCCTAGCTAAGCCTAGAAATGGAAAGAGGACACTACGGCGGTCATGATGGTACCTTAGGCGAGACGAGGGGTCGACGGGAAGTGGTCGGCGGCGAGGGTAGACGGCGAAGCACTTCGGGCTCCTCGTCGGCGATGGGGTTCCGGCGATCTCCTTGACCGGCGGGGACGTGGCCGAGGTAGGGGACGTCCAGGCGGTCACGACGGTGGCGGAGGCGAGGGCCGGGGTGGTCCGAGGCGACGGCGAGGGGCGGCCGGAGGCGAAGCAGGGGGAAAATGCTCAAAGGCGAAGGAGGGGCGCTCTGTTCGTTCTCGTGGCGATTGAGCGTGGGGGTCGAACGCGGCGGAGGCAGGGGGGTTAAATAGGGTCACCGGCGGGGGTCGCATGCAAGGAAACCGGCCAGAGAGCCTTTACTCGCCGGCGATGGCTCGGCCATGCACGCGGAGCGGCGATCCCGTGGCATAAACGCGAGGGTTAAAGCGGGGAAACGGTCGGCGCGACGCGGGGGACCGATTAATGGCGATGAATTAATGCGGGGCGGGCTGGCGAGGCGGATCCGAGGGCGAGGTCGTCGGCCGGCGGGATTTGGGGGCGGTGGCGAGAGGTTGACGACGGGTCTGACAGGCGGGGGCCACAAGCCAGCGAACGCGAGCGAGCGAACGGGCGACTGACGGGTGGGGTCGGGCTCGGGCGCGAGGGGGGGGAAAGTTGGCGCCGACAGGTGGGGCCAAGGCGTCGGGTGCGCGCGTGAGAGGAGAGGGGCTCACTGACGGGTGGGCTCCACTGGTCAGAAGGCGCGCGCGGGTGGGAGTGGGTTGGGCCGGCCGGGAGAGAGAGAAGGGAGGGGGAAACGGCCCAATACTGTTCTAATGTTTTTCTGAATAAAATTAATTCCAGAAAATAGATTAAAAGATTAGGGCTACTTCCAAGGCTGGTAAAAATTTATAAAAATTCTCAAAATTATCTTTTGGCCTTAGGATCATATACAAAAAGTTTCACCTCCTAATTTGGTCATCTACTCTATGTTGTAGTTCAAAAGGGTATAAAAGGGATTTAAAAGTATTTTCTGAAATAATAATTCCAAGAAATTGAATTTAATAATATTTTTATTGTTTTGAAAAATTGAGGTGTTACAAACCTATCCCCCTTACAAGAATCTCGTCCTCGAGATTGGAACGCTACTCGAATAGCTCGGGGTATTGGGCTTTCAGCTCGTCTTCTTTTTCCCAAGTGGCTTCTTCTGCGGGATGGTTGTTCCATTGGACTTTGCAGAAGCGGACGACGCGACTTCTGGTTACTCTTTCCTTGGTTTCCAAGATCTTGACGGGTCTCTCTATGTAGGTCAAGTCTTCTTGGACGCTGAGCTGCTGAAGGTCGGCTTGCTCGGTGGGCACACGGAGACACTTCTTCAGCTGCGAGACATGGAACACATCATGAACGCCTGCCAAGGATGGAGGCAGTTCAAGTTGATATGCCACTTCTCCTTGTCGACGGAGGATCTGGAAAGGTCCGACGTAGCGGGGTGCTAGTTTGCCTTTCATATTGAACCTTTGAGTGCCACGGAGGGGAGTGACTCGGAGGTAGACATAATCACCCTCCTCAAAGGCTAGATCTCTTCGACGGTTATCGGCGTAGCTCTTTTGCCTGGATTGGGCTGCCTTCAGCCGGTCTCTTATGATCTTAACTTTCTCTTCGGCTTCTCTCAATAAATCTGTCCCAAACAGTTGTGACTCTCCGGTTTGATCCCAGAGCAACGGCGTTCTGCACTTACGCCCATAGAGTGCTTCGAACGGGGACATTTGCAGGCTGGCTTGATAGCTGTTGTTGTAGGAGAACTCTGCATAAGGTAAGTTCTTGTCCCACATTCCGCCAAAGTCTAGAGCACAAGCTCTAAGCATATCCTCCAATATCTGGTTGACCCTTTCGGTCTGACCGTCGGTCTGTGGATGATAGGCGGTGCTAAAGTTCAGCCGGGTGCCGAGTTCCTCTTGAAGGTTCTTCCAAAACTTGGAGGTAAACTGACTCCCGCGGTCAGATACAATCTTCTTGGGAACTCCGTGGAGGCACACGATCCGGGTCATATATAACTCAGCCAACTTGGCGACGGTGTAAGTTGTCTTGACCGGAACGAAGTGAGCTACCTTGGTGAGTCGATCGACGATCACCCAGATAGAATCATGACCAGCTTGGGTCCTGGGCAGTCCCGTGATGAAGTCCATTCCTATCTCTTCCCACTTCCATTCAGGGACTTTGAGGGGTTGAAGAAGTCCGGCAGGTCTCTGATGCTCTGCCTTGACTCGCCGGCATGTGTCGCACTTGGCCACATACTCGGCTATTTCTCTCTTCATGCTGACCCACCAATATTTCTCCTTCAGGTCTTGGTACATCTTCGTACTCCCGGGGTGAATGGAGTATAGAGTATCGTGGGCTTCTTGAAGGATGAGAGTCTTCAACTCAGGTAGGTTGGGTACGCATACTCGGTTTCCGAACCAAATGGTACCATGTTCGTCCTCGGAGAATCCGGGGGCTTTACCCTTCCTCATGTTTTGCTGGATCTCCAGGATGTCCGGGTCTTCCTTCTGCTTCTCTCGGATCTGGTCTATTAAGACAGGCCGAGATTCCAAGGCAGCGAGGTACTCTCGGGTGGTGATTCCCAAGTTTAACCTTTCCATCTCCTTATACAGTAAAGGAGCTTGGTCCTGAACCATGATGGCGTTGCAGTACCCTTTTCGACTGAGGGCATCTGCCACCACATTCGCTTTGCCCGGATGATAATGGATGCCCAAGTCGTAATCCTTGATCAGTTCCAACCATCTCCTTTGCCTGAGATTCAGATCTGGTTGGGTGAATATGTACTTGAGGCTCTTGTGGTCGGTGAAGACCTCACACCGATTCCCCACAAGGTAATGTCTCCATATCTTCAAGGCATGAACCACGGCTGCTAGTTCCAGGTCGTGAGTTGGGTAGTTCAGCTCATGTGGTCTCAACTGCCGGGAGGCGTAGGATATCACCTTCCCTTCTTGCATTAAGACGCATCCCAATCCCTGACGAGAGGCATCGCAGTAGACGTGGAAGTCCTTCCGGATGTCTGGCAGAGTCAGAATAGGGGCTGACACGAGCTTCTTCTTGAGAGTCTGGAAGCTCTCTTCGCAGTCGGGGGTCCAATCAAACTTCACCTCTTTTTGCAGAAGTCTGGTCATCGGCTTGGCGATCTTGGAAAAATTCTCGATGAACCGGCGATAGTATCCGGCCAATCCGAGAAAACTCCGGATCTCGGTCACGGTCGTTGGCTGTAGCCAGTTGGTTACCGCTTCAACGGTGGTTGGGTCCACTGCTATTCCTCCGGCAGATATGACATGGCCGAGGAATTTCACCTCAGACGACCAAAATTCGCATTTGCTGTATTTGGCGTATAGTTGCTGCTCCCTTAGCTTTCCGAGGGTCAGACGGAGGTGAGTCTCGTGTTCCTCCTTGGTCTTGGAGTAAACGAGGATATCGTCGATGAATACCACGATGAACTTGTCCAAGAACTCCATGAATACATTGTTCATCATGTTCATGAAGAAGGCCGGGGCATTCGTGAGTCCGAACGACATCACAGTGTACTCGTAGAGTCCATAGCGGGAGGTGAAGGCAGTCTTGGGTATATCTTCCTCCCTGATCCTTAACTGGTGATAACCTGACCTGAGGTCGATCTTGGAAAACACCGAGGATCCTTTCAGCTGATCGAACAGGTCGTCGATCCGAGGCAATGGGTATTTGTTCTTGATGGTTACGTCGTTCAAGGCTCTATAGTCCACGCACATCCTTTGGTCTTGTCCTTCTTCATGGCAAATATGACCGGTGCACCCCAGGGTGAGGTACTCGGTCGGATGTAACCTTTCTGCTCGAGGTCTTCGATGTTGCTCTTGACTTCGGCTAGTTCATTGGCGGCCATTCGGTATGGGCGCTTAGAGATTGGAGTGGTCCCCGGGACAAGTTCGATTCTAAATTCGATGTCCCGCTTGGGAGGCATTCCGGGCAGATCTTCGGGGAAAACATCTGCAAACTCCTTGACTATTGGCACCTCTTCAAGAGCTATCGAGCGAAGGGATGCTCCGAGTGGCTTGCGACTGGTCATACGAAAGGTAACGACTTCGCCTTCTGGGTTGGTCACCGTGACGGATTTGTTGGCACAGTTGATCACACCTTTATGCTTCATCAACCAATCCATCCCTAGGATGAAATCAAGCCCGGTGCATTGGATGAGAACTGGCTCGGCTCGAAACAATACTCCTAGGATCTCAATTTGAACCTTCGGGCTATATAAGCGGGCTAAGGTCTTGTTGCCGGGAGTAGTAATAACCATGGGTGTGGGTAGTGGAAGTACGTCCAGTCCATGTGATTTTACGAAATCCTCAGAGACGAAGGAGTGTGTCGCTCCAGAGTCAAACAATATTAAGGCCGATACGGAATTCACAGTAAACGTACCGAGCACGACTTCTGGCGCCTCCTGAGCTTCCTCCGCGTTGACGTGGTTTACGCGGGCTCGCACCGCCTGGTTGGGCGCCGCGCCCTGGGGCCGTTTGGGGTGGGGACACTGGTGGGAGTAGTGCCCCTCCTTGCGGCAGTTGAAGCAGACGACCGGCCTTCCTTGGCGATCCCTCAAGATCGGGGCTTTGGCGGCCGGTGCGGGCTGAGTGGCCGGAGCTGGTGGAGCGGGGCGAGGATGCCCGGCGTTGGATCCACCGGCTGCATGAGGTGGCCTGAAGGCGGGCCGAGGATGGTAGGCGGGCGCTGGTGGCGGAGGGACGAAGCGGGGCCTCTGAGTGTTCGCCTGCTGGTGCTTGAAGGCGATCATCTTCCTCTTCTTGAGGTCCAGCTTGTTCTGCTCAGTCTCTTGGATGAGCGCTTTATTGACAAGCCGCTGGAAGTCGGCGAAGTCGGCGGCGACGAGCTGGATGGACAGCTCATCCTTAAGTCCCCTTAGGAACTTGGCTTGGCGGAGGGCGTCGGTGCGCACTTCCTCCGGTGCGTAGCGTGCGAGGCGGTTGAACTCATGGAGGTACTCCATGACAGTCCTGTTGCCCTGCTGCAGGTCGCGGAACTCCTGCTGTTTGACCGCGATGACACCGGCGGGGACGTGGGCGGCGCGGAAGGCGATGGTGAACTCCGCCCAAGTCACCATGTGGCCCTCCGGCTGGGACGCACGGTAGTTGTCCCACCATTCGGCGGCGGGACCCTGGAGTTGATGAGTGGCGAAGGCCACTCGCTCCCGGTCTGTGCAGGGGAGGAGGTCGAGCTTCTTCTCGATGGTACGGAGCCAATCTCCGGCCTCCATCGGGTTGGTCGTGCTCGAGAAGACGGGCGGGCGCACACGCAAGAACTCGGAGAGTTGCGGAGCGGCCGCGGGTGCTGGTGCGCGAGGGGCGGGCTCCCCATTCTGCAGACGGTCCAACTGAGCCTGTTGGTGCTGCATTTGGGTGAGGAGGGCGGTGATCAGGTGATTCTGGTTTGCCATCATTTCCGCCAAGGTGGGGTGGTTGGCGGAAGGCGACCCAGACTGACGTGGGCCTGTCGCACCCCAGTGAGGTACAACTCCCTCAGGTGCATCTCGGCTCCCTCCTGCTCCGTTGTTGGAGCCGGTGTTCTGGTGGTCGGCCATCCTCTGAATATGCATAGTCATAAGACAAACGAATTGACAAAACAATGTACGATAATAGCTCCATCTCATAAATAATTTCAGTGGTAAAATGTTCATTACAATCAAGTTTTTATTCTACCCAAGACACACTCGTCATGGGTAGCACCACATACGAATTTTTATTTTTAAACTAGCGACTCCTACGCCTACTCGCCACCGGAGGCAGTCTCCGTGCTCTCGGAACCACGAGTGCGCGGCTCCGAAGGGACGGTGGGCTCGAGAAAGTTCTCGATGATAGGGTCGGAGACGAGGCCGGGGCGTGGTGCAGGGATGCTGGCGGTAGATGGTCCGGCGGTGGAGGGGTGAGGTGGGATCCGCTTGGGGCGAGGGACGGGCTCACGGATGGGCTTCCTCTTCCTCGGAAGGAGAGGGACCATCTCAGCGATGTCCTTCTGCAGCTGCATGATTTTGCGCTGCAGCTCGCCGTTCTGCTGGATCAAGTTCTTCGTTTCTCCACGAAGAAACTCGACCGCCTCATGGTGCTCGTCGGCGTCGAGCACCGCCTCAGTATGGAGATCATCCATAGCCTGTAGAAGACGTGACTGCCGGGCCATGGCTGGATCGCGCACGGAGTGAACTCCGTGGTAGATACTGCGGTGGGCGCCGGGAGTACGCTTCGGCACAAGCCGGAAGGATGTGTTCTGAAGACGATCGTCGTAGATCATCCTCAGCTCCATGAGGGCCTGGAGGGCGACTCGTTGGCACGCGACGTCGAAGGTCGGGCCTCCAAGTGCCGTAGTGTAGGGTGGCAGATGCTCTCCGGAGCCGTGGACGGTGAGGGAGACGTCGCAAGGCCCGGCGAATTCCTCCAAGTAGATCCCTTGGAATTCGGGTTCGAAGAGGAACCCGAGGAATGTGAGCATCATCCGGAGTTCCCTGACGAAGCCCTCAAAGTGTCGGCAGAAGCTTTGAACCCGGTAGACTGGCATCTACAAAACAGCAAGTTGAATAAAAGTGAGGAGAGGAACAAAATTTGTAAATTAGATTTTTGAGAAATAATTTCCTATGGTCCGTGGCTAGGCGGGTCTGTTTGGCTTCCTACAGTCGAGTCGGCTCTGATACCATCTTGTCACGCCCCGATTTATCAAATCGAGACATTATTGAATTTCATAAGAAAAACAATAATCCAAGAGGTTCATCATGCGACATACGTACATCATACAGTATTCATGGCACGCAGACCATAATTATTACATCATTGTCTTTAGTAAAAGCAGCAAATAAAATATTTTAGGAAAACGGCATGACGAACTCCTTCTTCAGGATCTTTCTTCTCGACTGGGTCGCTACTCCAGACCGTCTTCATAGTAGGTATCCTCTGTGGGGTCCAACGGGTATGAGTACAAAAAGTACTCAACAAGCCACCGCAAATGCAAATAATAATGCAAGGTAATAAACAAGGAAGGGTAATGGCTCAAAGTGCGGAAAAGTACATTTACAGTTATTGCCTTTAATGTAATCACATTTTAATTATGCGGAAAAGTAGACATGAACATCAACAACATCCACTAACTCGAGGAGTACGTTTTACCTCCTCGCACAACAGTCCTTACATGACAATTCAACATGCACATACATTTTCAAAGTAGACTAACTGTGGGATGTTACGCAACCCGCCCTTGACCGTGGGCTCGGCTTTTCGAAAAGATTTATGACTCTGATCAGAGGTGTACTACTGTACCCACAAGGCACGCACTCATCCCAACGAGATGACCCATTTCACGGGAACTCGTGCCAAAACCTCAATATGAGATGTTCCAAGCGATAACCACCCGCTCTAGGTTTCGCCGGCGCGCCGGGCCGTATCCCGGCTAACGTCGCACCCCCTTTTGCGCCACATTGGTACAAGTCACCCGCAGGTGCAACTTGACCCATCTCCAAGTGGTGGCCTCGGTTTGGAACAACCCATACCTTAGTTAGGACTTACCCACTAGACTTGTGGTTAGTACGTAAGTGTATTGCAACGGATCCCTCAGACCGGTCCTTATAGTGCCCCGGGTGCTACCGACCAATGCCCTAGCTTGCACCCGGAACCCACCATGCATTCACTCACAACCATAACTCCAACACCGACAGAATTCCATAGATAAGAAACCATGGGGATCATATAGTAGAACCAAATACTACGACTCATTTTTATCCTATAGCGATCGTGTCGATACATTGGACACTAGCTAATAACATATATCATATGGTGACAAGGAGTTTAGGCTAGAGAGCATGGCTTGGGTTGCACATCAAGGTCGGGGGATCCTAAATAAATATATTGTAAGGGTTCATTTGACTAATGCGTATATAACCTATGTGTTTTAACGATAGTTTAATCAAACATGGGTTCAATATGCTCAAAAGATTGGTTTGGTGACTTGCCTTGTTCAGCGAATGGGGAGGGAGGAACTTCCGGGAAGTATTCCGGCTCCTCGGCGACGTCGTAGTCTTTTTAATATAAAGTCAAATAAAAAGAGTACCACATTCAATCAAACCATACAACATTACATTGCAAGCATATAAGTTAAGGTTGGTTGGATTAAAAATAAAATAAATTCAGATATTAAAGTTCTGAAATTTATTCCTCCATTAATTTAAAGTGAATCTAAATAAATCATTGTTTTTCATAAAAGAGTATTTAAGTGGGCATAACCCTACATTGGGTTTTCTAACCAATTTAGTTCAATTGATTTATAGGAAACCTAGTGGTTTTAGTGTTTTAACAGTAAAGGACAATTATACAATTTTTCTGGGATTTAAATATTGAAATTCACATTTAAATCCTAAGGGCATTTGAATACTTATTTAAATAAACATGAAAATGTCCAAATAAACCTACTGTTTTTATTGCATAAATATGTAGAGAATAATTTTATGAATTTTCTAAAATTGAAATGGCAATTTTTAGAGTCCAAATGCATTAGATATGAATTTTACAAGTTTAAAAGCATTTCTGGAATTTTATTTTCAAATTTTAAACCTCTCGGGTCCACGGTGAGCCAGGCCCACGGTGAACCCGCGCACTGTGCGCGTGCGCCGGGTCGATCTGGACCGTTGGATCCAGATCCAACGCGCGAGAGCGAGGCGGGAGGGTTAAGTGATAACGGACGGCCAGGATTAAAACGTGCGAAGGGGTACCACGTGGACGCACGAGATCGCCCGGCGGGTTTAAATGAAAACCAACGCGCGAGATTAAAACATACCGCTTTGACCAGATCCGACGGTGCGGATTAGATCGCGTACGTGTACTCACGCGCGTCGTCCGATCGCGATCGCACGGCCGGGATCAGATCCGACACGGCACGGGTACTCGACCCGTGCCGGTCGTCTTCTCCGACGACGGCGAGCGGGCCAACGGCCACGGCGAGCGACGGCGGTCCTAGCTAAGCCTAGAAATGGAAAGAGGACACTACGGCGGTCATGATGGTACCTTAGGCGAGACGAGGGGTCGACGGGAAGTGGTCGGCGGCGAGGGTAGACGGCGAAGCACTTCGGGCTCCTCGTCGGCGATGGGGTTCCGGCGATCTCCTTGACCGGCGGGGACGTGGCCGAGGTAGGGGACGTCCAGGCGGTCACGACGGTGGCGGAGGCGAGGGCCGGGGTGGTCCGAGGCGACGGCGAGGGGCGGCCGGAGGCGAAGCAGGGGGAAAATGCTCAAAGGCGAAGGAGGGGCGCTCTGTTCGTTCTCGTGGCGATTGAGCGTGGGGGTCGAACGCGGCGGAGGCAGGGGGGTTAAATAGGGTCACCGGCGGGGGTCGCATGCAAGGAAACCGGCCAGAGAGCCTTTACTCGCCGGCGATGGCTCGGCCATGCACGCGGAGCGGCGATCCCGTGGCATAAACGCGAGGGTTAAAGCGGGGAAACGGTCGGCGCGACGCGGGGGACCGATTAATGGCGATGAATTAATGCGGGGCGGGCTGGCGAGGCGGATCCGAGGGCGAGGTCGTCGGCCGGCGGGATTTGGGGGCGGTGGCGAGAGGTTGACGACGGGTCTGACAGGCGGGGGCCACAAGCCAGCGAACGCGAGCGAGCGAACGGGCGACTGACGGGTGGGGTCGGGCTCGGGCGCGAGGGGGGGGAAAGTTGGCGCCGACAGGTGGGGCCAAGGCGTCGGGTGCGCGCGTGAGAGGAGAGGGGCTCACTGACGGGTGGGCTCCACTGGTCAGAAGGCGCGCGCGGGTGGGAGTGGGTTGGGCCGGCCGGGAGAGAGAGAAGGGAGGGGGAAACGGCCCAATACTGTTCTAATGTTTTTCTGAATAAAATTAATTCCAGAAAATAGATTAAAAGATTAGGGCTACTTCCAAGGCTGGTAAAAATTTATAAAAATTCTCAAAATTATCTTTTGGCCTTAGGATCATATACAAAAAGTTTCACCTCCTAATTTGGTCATCTACTCTATGTTGTAGTTCAAAAGGGTATAAAAGGGATTTAAAAGTATTTTCTGAAATAATAATTCCAAGAAATTGAATTTAATAATATTTTTATTGTTTTGAAAAATTGAGGTGTTACACCTGGACAAGGACGAGAACGGCGTTAAGGTCAACAAGAGAGAGTATCGAGGGATGATTGGATTGCTGCTATACTTGACTGCAATGAGACCGGACATTCAATTTGCTGTGGGTGTGTGCGCGCGTTTTCAGTCTTCACCACGCGCATCTCACCGGCAGGCTGTCAAGCGTATTTTTAGGTACCTTACTTATGCTCCTGATCTTGGTCTTTACTATTCTGCATCATCGTCTCTTGATTTATCTGGTTTTTCGGATGCTAATTTCGGTGGGTGCCGGCTGGATCGCAAGTCAACTTCCGGTACTTGCCAGTTACTTGGTTCTTCACTTGTATCTTGGTCTTCTCGAAAACAATCTGGAGTTGCGCTTTCTACTACTGAGGTTGAGTATGTAGTTGCTTCTAGCTGCTGCTCACAGTTGGTTTGGATGATCTCTACTTTGCGGGATTTTGGGTTGTTCTTCCCTTCGAGAGTTCCTTTGTTTTGTGATTGCACTAGTGCAATTAGTGTAGGGAAAAACTCATGTCTTCATTCAAAAACCAAACATATTGATGTGCATTTTCATTTTCTGAGGGATCAATATGAGAAAGGGGTCATTGATCTTGTTCATGTTGATACCCATCAGCAGTTGGTTGACATTTTTACCAAACCCCTAGATCAGTCTACTTTTGAGCATTTGCGAGGGGATTTGGGAGTCGTGTATCCTTTTTAGGATATTTTGAGTCAGTTTTTCTCTCTTCTTTACTTTTTTATTGAGTCTTTTTGTGTGCGTTCATATCATGCATAATGATATATCATATTTTGAGCTTGCTTCAGTTATATGATTGATCTGCTTTATTTGCTCTAGCTAGTATATGCTTTTGATTACTTGTCGATGATCATGTTCGGTTTCAGTTCATATGATATGTCTGATATGTGTCATATGCATGGCTTTTATGATTTAACATTGAAAAATGATCACCATTGCTTCTGGTAACTAGCATGTGTAGGCTGAGTGTTTTCGCTATCTTTTACATGTCTGGTAGCTAGATCCTTACTTACATGCAGATATGCAACTTGGACATCTATATGATTTAAACATGAAAAATGTGCTATAAAAATAATAAAAATTCAGAAAAATGGAAAATTCATGCCTTTTTATACTTATTTGAAAAGATCTAGGTGGGTTCGCTTTGTCGCATTGCATTGTTCTGGACTTCTTACCATAGCACTTTGGTATGAACTAGGATGGTGTAATGTATGTCAAGACCAATGTCTTAAGCTTCTAATGGTCCAGTTCTGGCCTAAGCTTGACTTGGTCGGTTAGCATAAGGTTGACATGCAAATAACCCTTGGCAGAAATGAAAAAGGAAAAAGAAAAAAGTCTGAAAATTTTAAAAAGATGACAAGTTTGCTGAAGCACTTTGTTCTGGACAATGCTTATCTTGGTAGATATCAGTTAGCTTTTGCATCTCATGCTTTACTTTGTTTGTCAACTAGAAAATTTGGTGATGTTTTTGTTTGTAAAAATCGAAAAATGTGTGCTAATGACTCTCTTTAGATATCATCTGTTGCACTGATCATGTCATGTATCTTAGACAGTATATCTTTTGCTATACTTGTTAGATGTTGTTATTGCAGTTAATCATATCTAAGAAGCATGCTTTTTACTCTCCACCTGCACCCATTTGCATTCATGGCATATTTTGAGGGGGAGCTGCATTTCAGGGGGAGTTTATGTCTATGTCTCTTTAAAGTGCATTTAGTCTCACTTGATGAGTTCATTTGTCAACAAGGGGGAGAAATTTTGGGTTACTCGTTTTTTTAAAAAAAGAGTTTAGGGGGATTTTTTGTCATTCTCTGAGATTTATTTCCGGGGGAGTTTTCAGTCTCTTTTGCCTTTACTCTTTGGATATCCTTGTTTATAGTTCTGAGATTGCACTTGTTTTTGAGTCTTTATTTATGGTTAACCATAATGACCGTTTTCTTGCTTTTGTTTGGCTTTTAGTCATTAGGGTTAAACTTTTATTTTCTTCTTTCCATTTTTTTGTTTTTGTTTTCGTGTTTCCACATATTTTGCAGGTTCTGAAGAATTGTTGAAGAGGGTGTTGACAATGCACTCATCAAGGGCTATTGAGGAACCATGTTGAAGAACATGGATCTTATGCTCTAGATGTGATGAGTGATTGTCAACGGAAGTCAAAGAGGAGACGTGAAGACCTGTCGTTTCTGGGGCGCGTGTGACTCAGGTACACGAGCAGCGAGCGACAGCTAGGCAGAGGAGCGCGGAGTCGGGCTGGCCCAATCCGAGTACATGGGCTAGGAGCGATAGAGGATCCACTAGTCTGTTGACCGGGTTTGACTCAGGTACATGGGTGACGAGCAATTGCCAGGCTGAGGAAGCTGCGGAATCGGGTCGGCCCAATCCGGGTACCCGGTGCGAAGACGGTGGACGCTTTGTCAGTTTTGGTGCGAAACTGACAACCGATGATTATCTTTAATTAGGATTTTAATATTCAGTATTTAAGTCCATATTATTTGTTATTCGAGTCAGTTGAATATTCTAAGGGTATTTTAGTAATTTCAAATTTTATTTTTAGAGTCAGTGTAATTTATCCTAGGGGTAAATTAGTCTTTTCCCTTTGTTAGTGGGCTGCCTATAAATAGGCCCCAACCACCTAGGGTTAGGGTCGATTGTTTCTCCATCATCAATCTACAGTCCACGTTTTTCAGTCGCCTCATATTTTTTCCGCCGCCACAATCGATCTATGTTGGTTCCTGTTCACCCGCCGCTGTTGTTTCTTTTCCTCCGCTGCCTCCGATCGTTGCCGCACGCGAAATCATCCCGTGAGGCCACGTCTCTCGGTCATGCGGTGTGCGCATAGGAATCTAGCAGTAGCAGGCGTGGCTGAAAAGGCATAGCATAGGCTGCAGCTATGCTGGCCATGCTACGAGGCGTGCTACATCAGAAGAGCAGGCGCAAGCAGCACGTTTTTGCGTGCACCAGATGTGTTTTCCTATCAAACTGCAGCGGCACTCTCTCACGCGGGGATTAGTCTTTTCGTTGCTGCCTCGGCTGGTGCGGCGACTACACCAGGGGCAGGCGCAGCTTCCAGCGCGTTATTCGACGCAAGCAGGAGCGGCATTCGGTGCGCGTAGCATCGCAGCAGGTAGCAGGCGACGATAACCGAGGCACGCTAGAAATTTCAACGCACAACTACAGCTGAGCGGCGAACGCAGGTAAATTTGATCTAATCTACTATTTCTCAGTTAGATTAATTAAATCAATAATTATTTATTTTTAATTAGCATGCAAATCTAGTTAGTAATTTCGTAGTTAATTTTTTTATCTGCTAAAATCTTATTAGTGCTCGCATATTATTTATTTAAGTATTTTTAGCCTGCTCATATAAAAAAATTAGTCGTAGTAATATTTTTTATTCTAGATTTGTGTGCAATATATTAGTTTTATTTTTGAAGTAATTTCTTGATGATCCATGTTTTATTCACTTAATTAGTACTTTATTCTCAGATTGCAATATAAATAGTTATTGATATATCTCGGTGTTTTCCTTTGCATATCAAGTATTTATTAAATCATTTGAGAATACTTTTGTTTTACTGTAGTTATTTTTATTTAGTTTAGTTTATTTTTAATATCTTTTTAATTAGGACACCGTTCCTTTTTAGGCTATACAACTTTAGTTTCTGTGATCTGCTTTGCTACTGTTATTTGTCTGTCGAGGTGCGTTGGGTGTTGGGATTAGGTCATTGATTCGAAAGAATTTTTTAGGCGCCCATTCACCCCCCCTCTGGTCGCTACTTTTGGACCTACACACGTGAATACGAACAACACTGGTAATTAGGGTCCCTATTTATAATCTCGCTTTGGACTTCACAAAACTCAGGAACGGCCCTGAGTGAATCACAAAAATGAGGGGAAGGTTCTAATCATAATGACACGGCTGTTCAATCGTTTCCAGTTTGTGCTTTACTATTAAACCATATAAATCTTCGAGAATATAGTTTTCCCTTGTTTTTGTTGGTGGTGGAGGGATCTATAGATACCTCCTGGTAATCATGATAAGATATATATTTCAATACAGCTAGGTATATAAGCAATAGAGATCGTTCTAGAGTGTTTTACTTTGAGCAAGTGTGTTTGTTATTTTTATACATCTCTATTTCACAACACACTTTTTAGGAGTTTAATATAATGATGTTCATTGCAGACATTTTGGAGAAGTCCAAAAAATCCTTTCTTACAAGTATGATAAACATGTGAATGCATTTATTATTATGTTCTGTTCAGTTTCTCAAGTTATTATCTACAGTAAGTTTGTTGGTTGTGAGTGTTAGAAGTAATACTTGAAGCTGGTTTTAGCTGCTGAGGTCAGCATAGTGGTGTTTTGTCATGTCAAGAGTCGTATGAGCTCAATAAAAGAGCTCCTGCGTGAGCGCGTGTGCAGCAATGGTCATGGTGTGGCATGTTGTTGCTTTTTGGTATAAGAAAGAAAACAGTGTAAGGCGGTCTAGGAGGCTATAGCTAAAATCAATTCTGGGTGTGCTCTGTTCATGTGTGTATCCTGCCATCTCCTGAGGAGCCATGCTGAATAGCGTGGGCCTCATGGCTCCAGAAGTGATGAGTCATTGTCAACGACAGTCAAAGAGGACAGAAGAAGAAGAGATCTGCTGTTTCATGGGCCGCATGTGACTCACGTACATGGGCAACGAGCGACTGTCGGGCAGAGGAGGCTGCGAAGTCGGGCTGGCCCAATCCGGGTACATGGGCCAGAAGCAGTAGAAGACCCACTGGGCTGTTGACTAGGGTTGACTCAGGTACACGGGCGGTGAGCGATTGCCGGGCTGAGAGAGCTGCGGAGTCGGGCCAGCCCAATCCGGGTACTTGGTGCAAAGCTGGTGGAGGCTTTGTCAGTTTCAGGGCAAAACTGACAACCGTTGATCTTGTATCCGACTGTCTAGAAGAGAAGCCATAGTCGCTACGAAAACTTAGCTTCTAGATAAGTCATCTATATCTCTAGGCCCACAGTCAGTCAGTCGTGTCTGTAAAAATACCTAAGGGCAGTAGAGTCTTTTCCTTTATTCTTGCGTCTGTAAAACCCTAAGGGGCTGGTAGAATATTCCTAGTGTTGGGCAGCCTATAAATAGGGCCCCAATCCCTAGGGTTTGGTCTACCCTTCTAGAAATCACTTTTTGAATCATTCATTGGGTCATTCTTCTTGTTCCCTGCGTTTTCTCTCTCCTGCTTGTGTGCGCCGCCAGGAACCTTTTGTGAGTTCATCTTAGTTTCATTTTCCTTGGTCTGGTCGGTTTTGGATTCCCTCCAATTGTGTGCTGCATTTAATTATTAGCTTCGTACTCCTTCAGTTTGCGTGCAGCAATTTATTTCCTGAGCAATTTTGTGCTTCGGTTTGCTTCTGTTCTTCACGAGCAGAGTACTAGTTCTTGCTGTTGCAAGTAGTACTCCTCCTCTGTAGCAACAGTACTCTAGTGTCAGCTTTTTGCTTTTAATGCACAACTTTTTGATCGAAGTTCACACGGCTGAGTACCTTTTCTGACTGTTTTCTGGCGAAGCCCCCTCTTTGTTCGAAGCCCCTCAGCTCCGTGAGGCAGGCTTTGATCTGATACTCGAAGGCTTCGTTTAAACTTCGAACTTTGTTTTGTGACGCTAGCTTCGAAGTATCTTTGGCACTCTGACAGCTTCACATACTTCGATAGTCTTTGCGAAGGTGTTTTCAGTCTCTAGCTGTTCGAAGTCAATACTTCGTCAGGCTTTGGAGTTAGCTTCGAAGCTATTTTCACTGATAGACTTCGCTTCATTTTCTCTGTCGCGTGTCAGCCTTCGCTTCTCTTTTCGAAGCTTGCTCTTTTCGAAGGTAGAGTGTAGGCTTCGAATTTGGTTTCTCTGTCGTGTGACAGGCTTCGCTTCTTTGTTCGAAGGTTGTCCGTCTGTTGTGTTCGAAGTTTTCTGTTCAAAGGTTTGGCTTCGAAGCCCTCGGTTCGCAGCTGAGTTCGAAGCCTTGCCTTCGAAGTACATACTTCGAAGCAGGCTCCGACTTTCTCATACTTCGCTTCGAAGCACACTTAGATTCCTGCCACTTCGAACTAGGCTAGACAGAAACCTACCTTCGACTTTTTCACAACACCTTCGACAGACTTCGTCTTCCACCTCCGAACCAGACTTCGACCAGCGAAGTAGACCTCGACCTCCGAAGCAGGCTTCGGCAAGCGAAGCAGACTTCGATCAGCAAAGCAGGCTTCGCTGAGTAATGAACAGGAGACAGATTTGAACAGGTAACTTCTCTTCTCACCCATAGTGCACCAAGATTGCTCTATTGAGATTTGTCTAGCCATGTCTTGAGTATTCTGTCTATCTGTCTAGTAGCACCGTTTTTGTGTTTCTTGGTTTATCAACTGTTGCTCCTAGGCTAGATACCTTTAGACTTAGGCTATCTGTTCATTTTCTGCTGCTTAGTCTTTTGAGGTGCGTTGGGTGTTGGGAGCAGGCCATTGATTCGAAAGAATTTTTAGGCGCCCATTCACCCCCCCTCTGGTCGCTACTTTCGGTCCTACAAGTGGTATCCGAGCCTGGTTAGGGTTTTTCCATACCTTAACCGGTTCTAAACCCCAGTAGTGACCATGACGTCTCCTCGCAAGGTCCCGTCCTTGGAAGCCTATGGCTAAAATTATTGGAAGACTCGCATGCGAGCCTATCTTATGAGCCAGGGTTCGGACATTTGGGATATTTGCGTTCACACCACGTTTGTCATATTGCCAGTTACTGAGCAGGGTACTGCTGGTATCATTGCTCATCATCTGAGCAACAGTAAGGCTGTGAACATTCTTTTCTCTGGTTTAGGTCCCACTGAATTTGAGCATGTGAGTCATCTCTCCACTGCGAGAGAGATCTGTGCTACCCTCAAGGCACACCATGAGGGAACAACCCAGGTCAAGGCTCGGCTCTATCAGACCTACCGGCGTGAGTACAAGAACTTCACACAGAAGCCGGGTGAATCTGTTGAAGCCTTGTTTTGTCGTTTTCAATCGATCATTAACAATCTTCGGGACAACAAGGCTAAGGGTGCTCAGTTAGTCTCAGATCACGAGCAGGCGCTCAAGGTTCTTCATACCTTGGACCCACAGATCTGGGAGATCAAGGTATCCTCTATCGTTGAGAGCACTTCTTACGATACCTTGACCATTTCTGAGTTGTTTAGCAAGCTGAAGGCCACTGAGGTAGATATCCAGCTGAGATCAAATCTCACTGGTTCTGGATCAAAATCCCTGGCCCTTGCTACACCTTCTGTTGATCCTTCTTCTGTGAGTTGTGCTGGGTTCTCTTTGATGTCTATCAATGAGGACCATCTAAAGTTATTGGGAGATGATGATTTGTGTCTTTTTAACAACCGGGTGCGTCGTGTCTATGATAAGAGAATGTTCAAAAGACACGACACAAAATCCGGGTGCTTTGAGTGTGGTGATCTAGGACACTTCATCGCCAACTGCCCCAAGCGCAATGCTCACAAGAAGGGCACCAGTGGTGGCTTCCACGACTCCGGCAAGCACGAGAGCTCATCCTTCAACAAGGCAAGCCGAAGACTCGATTTTTCAAGAAGGCCCTGAAGGACTACCGGCGAGAGAACAATAAGCGCGACAAGGCCTTCTTCGCCGAGATGGAGAAGAGCTACTCCAAGCGGTCCATGTCCTCTTCTTCATCATCGAGCTCAAGTGATGAGGAGATTGCCATCAGGAAGAGGAAGGACAAGAACGATTCGGCGGGCCTTTGCTTCATGGCTTTCGGAGACAAGCCGAAGAGCCGCTCTCACCAGCGCCGAAGATCCCGCAAGAGCTTCTGTTCAATGGCTCTTGGGGATAAGGAAGAAAAAAGCTCCTCCGACGACTCCGACGACGACGACGAAAAGGTATCATCTTATGAGCGTGAAATTGTTGATTTACTTCAGAGCAATCGTCAGGAGTTGAAGTATCGGGAAAAACTGCTTAGGGGGGCTAAGAAGAAGATAGATGAGTTAGAGAGTGAGCTTGCCGTGGCCAACGACAGAATTGAGAGTCTATCTTCTTCCCCTTGCTTGGGTGATAGCAGTGAGTGCCTGAAGTGTGACCTGTCGACTCTGAAGTCCAGATACACAGAAAGGGTTGATGAGAGGGACGCTTTGGCCACTGAGCTTGAAAGCGCTCAGCTGGAGCTGAAAGATGCTCAAGCCACTATCGTCGCACCCTGTGTTGTTTGCCCATCTCATCTAGCTGCCTTAGCTGAGTTGAAATCCAAGGGTGATGAACATTTGGGTGATTTGGAGAGGTTGAGAGCTGAGCTTGCCCAGACTAGGCTAGAGCTTGAGACACTGTCAGTTCCACCCACTGTCTGTGAGAAATGTCTGTCTCTTAGAATGGAGCTGATTAAGCTGAAAGCCGAAAAGTCTGTCCAAGTAGAGAGTGAGTGTGAGACCTGTTTGTCTCAGGTTGAGGTTCTAGCTTCCTTGAGAGAGAAGCTAGCAGATTCTTAGAATGAGAACTTTTACCTCCGTTCTATCCTGAGTTGGATCAGTGCCAGAGAGTCACAGCTTGGCATGATGATCCAGCAGTTCAAGAGGCAGGATGGGTTTGGGGTAGGTTACACCTATACCAAGGCTGACTTTGAGAGTGCCATTAGCCGGGCAGTGGAGTGGAGTAAAATGACTCCTGAACAGAGATACCCTAAGACTCACTCCACTGAGTCTTCCTAGGCTTGTCAGCCCAAGGATGGAGTAATCCATGAACCACCAAAAGCTCCACCCAAGAAGCCTATCTGGGTTCCCAAGCCCAAACACCTCCACTCTTCTCTGGACTCTCTTCCTGGACCCTCTCAACCCAAGAAGACCACACCAAACACTACCAAACCCAAATATCCCAAGCCTCAACCACATCCCAAGAAGCCCACCTATCATTGTGAGTACTGTCAGAGAGACGGGCATCTTGCGGAGTTTTGCTTCAGGAGGAAGCGGGTTGAGAGAGCAGAGAGGGCTCGTGGTAATCAAGAGCAGTTCTACCAGCAGGGTGGTAGACTGCGTATTCCTCGACGCGGGGAGAGGCTGGAGGCCAGGCCGCGTCGTGTAGGTGGTGGTAGAGGAGACGGCTTTCTTGCCCGTGCTCCAGTTGGTGGTGTGCATCCCGGCAGAGTTCCAGACCGTGTTGGCTATGGTTCTGGACCTCGTGGCCGCAGGGTTAGGCAGAACCGAGGACCGTGCTTTGAGCCGCGTTTTGGTCCAAACTCTTTCGATGGTTTTCGCTTTCCATCTTTTGAGCAGATGGCTCGACACTGGTTTAGCTCTTTTGCTAAAACTGGTGCCGGACCATTTGCTCCCACTTACAGCCACTGATTGTGCAGGACCGGGGACTGGAGGATGTTTGGATCATGGACTCAGGATGCTCTCACCACATGACGGGACATCGCAGATGGTTCTCCAGTCTCACTCCCCCGAGCTCCAAAGAATACATCACGTTCGGGAATAGTGGTCAAGGGAAGGTAAGTGGCATAGGATCTATTCGCATTTCAGATCCTTTCTCTTTGAAGAATGTTGCTTTGGTTAAGAATTTGAACTTTAATTTGATTTCTGTTTCGCAACTTCTTGAGGATGGTTTGGAAGTGCGTTTTAAGAAGGGCAATTCTTCTGTGATTGATTCTAGAGGGTCTTTGGTTTGTCAGATTTTACCTTTCGGTAAAGTCTTTCGAATTGACTTCTCTAGTTCTTTTGGCCCTTCTCGCTTTTTGATTGCTGGATCTTCTTCTGAGCTCTGGAAGTGGCATAGGAGGTTAGGTCACTTGAGTTTTGATCTTCTAGTCAGGTTAAGCTCTATGGACCTCATCCGAGGATTGCCCAAGCTTAAGATGGAGAAGGATCTAGTTTGTCATCCCTGTCGTCATGGGAAAATGGTTGCCGCTTCTCACTCACCTGTGACTCAGGTGATGACTTCGTATCCGGGCGAGCTTTTACATTTGGACACTGTAGGTCCAGCTCGGGTACGCTCAGTCGGTGGGAAGTGGTATGCACTTGTGATTGTTGATGATTTTTCTCGATTCTCGTGGGTTTTCTTTTTGGAGTCTAAAGATGAGACTTTTCATTTTGTTCATGACCTGATTTTGAAGCTGAAGAATGAGAACAAAGGTAGGATGCGAGCAATTCGCTCCAACAACGGCTCTGAGTTCAAGAACTCTCAGTTCGTCAGCTTCTATAGTGATCAGGGTCTAGATCATCAGTTTTCTTCTTCTTACACTCCGCCACAGAATGGCGTTGTGGAACGAAAGAACCGCATGCTAGTCGAGATGGCCAGGACGATGCTCGATGAGCACAGGACTCCTAGGCATTTTTGGGCTGAAGCCATGAACACGGCTTGCTATCTGGCTAACCACATCTTTCTTAGAGCTTACCTTGGTAAGACATCATATGAACTGCGGTTTGGCAGACAGCCCAAAGTGAGCCACTTGCGAGCGTTTGGCTGCAAGTGCTTTGTGCTCAAGAAGGGAGGGCATTTGGACAAATTTGAGTCTCGTTGCTGGGACGGTGTTTTTCTTGGATACGCTTTGCATTCTCGAGGCTTCCGTGTTTGGAACCTCGAATCCCAGCTGCTTGTCGAGACTTGTGAGGTTTCATTTGATGAGTCCTTGCCTTCTTTAACTCCTTCTTTTGAGCCTTCTAGTGATGATGAGCTCGGAGAGTCCATCTTCGAGGAAGATGAGGATACTCCAGCTGCTGATGAGGGTGGGCCTTCTTCACCCCCTGCAGAGCCCACACCTTCTGAGACTTCGACTGAGGACGAGGGCGGACCTCTGATCACTTCTTCCACTACGATCGAGCCCCCTCAGTCGAGTCCAGAGGTGCCAGCTGCTGACTCCGGTGAGGTGACTTCAGATCACCAGGGAACCCGAGCAGTTCAGCGTGATCACCCCTCAGAGCTCATCATTGGTGATTTGACTGAGAGAACTTTGCGTTCTTCTGCCTCTCTTGATGTGTTTGCTGAATCTGCGTTTGTTGCATCTTTTGAGCCCAGAGACGTATCTCATGCTCTTTCTGATTCTAATTGGATTAATGCTATGCAAGAAGAGCTTGAGAACTTAGTCCGCAATCGGGTTTGGACACTAGTTGAGCCGCCACCAGAATGCAACCCCATAGGCACCAAGTGGGTATTCAAGAACAAACAAGGTGAAGATGGGGTTGTGGTGCGCAACAAAGCTTGACTAGTTGCTCAGGGTTATTGCTAGAAGGAAGGTATTGACTTTGAAGAAACCTTCGCTCCTGTTGCCCATCTTGAGTCCATTCGTATTCTTCTAGCTTTTGCCGTTTCAAAGGGTTTTAAGCTTTTTCAAATGGATGTCAAGAGTGCTTTTCTGAACGGGTACATAGAAGAGGAGGTTTATGTTAGGCAACCCCCCGGTTTTGAGAACCCTAAGTTTCCTCGACATGTTTTTAAGTTGCAAAAAGCTTTATACGGGTTGAAACAAGCCCCCAGGGCTTGGTATGACCGGTTGAAGCAATTTTTGTTGGGGAAGGGCTTTGTGATGGGTTCGGTGGATAAAACTCTTTTCTTGTTCAGTGATGCTTCAGATTTCTTAGTCGCTCAAATTTATGTGGACGATATTATCTTTGGCGGTACTACTGATTCTCTGGTGTCCAACTTTTCTGAGCAGATGCACAGTGAGTTTGAAATGAGCCTCATGGGTGAGCTCAAGTACTTCTTAGGGCTCCAAATCAAGCAGACCAAGGACGGCACCTTCATCCACCAAGGTAAGTACACTCGTGATATGTTAAAGAAATTTGACTTTGGTGGTGAATTGAAGCCGCAAATGACCCCGATGGGCACTTCTGGGGGTCTGGACAAGGATGAGAGTGGCATCAAGGTCAATGAAAGGGAGTTTCGAGGGATGATCGGTTCGCTGCTCTACTTGACGGCGACCAGACCAGACATTCAGTTCGCCGTGGGACTGCGCGCGCGCTTCCAGTCTTCACCTCGCGCGTCTCATCGGCAGGCTGTCAAGCGCATATTCAGGTATCTTACTTATGCGCCCGATCTTGGTCTTTTCTATTCAGCATCATCTTCTCTCGATTTATCTGGTTTTTCGGATGCCGACTTTGGTGGGTGCCGGTTAGATCGCAAGTCGACTTCCGGTACTTGCTAGTTTCTTGGTTCTTCACTTGTCTCTTGGTCTTCTCGAAAGCAATCTGGAGTTGCTCTTTCGACCACAGAGGCTGAGTACGTAGCCGCTGCTAGCTGCTGCTCACAGTTGGTTTGGATGATTTCCACTCTACGAGACTTTGGGTTGTTCTTTCCTACCAGGGTTCCATTGTTTTGCGACAGCACCAGTGCTATTAGTGTAGGGAAAAACCCGTGTCTCCATTCAAAAACCAAACACATTGATGTGCGCTTTCACTTCTTGCGGGATCAATATGAGAAAGGTGTCATAGACCTTGTTCATGTTGATACCCATCATCAATTGGCTGACATTTTCACCAAACCCCTAGATCAGTCTACATTTGAGCGTTTACGAGGGGATTTGGGTGTTGTGTATCCTTTTTAGGATATTTTGCGTCAGTTTTCTTTCTTCTTTACTCTTTTCTTGATTCTTTTAGTGTGTGTTCATATCTTGCATATTCACATATCACACTTTAGAGCTGCTTCTGTTATATGATTGAACTGCTTTACTTATTCTAGCTAGTACATGCTTTTGAATACTTGTCATTGATCATGCTTTGGTTCAGTTCACTTGATATGTCTGATGTCTGTCATATGCATGGCTTTTACGCTTTAAAATTGAAAAATTATCACCATTGCTTCTGGTAACTAGCATGCGTAGGCTGAATGTTCTTGCTATCTGTTACATGCCTTGTAGGTAGTTCCTGACTTAGATGCAAATATGCAACTTGGACATCTGTATGCTTTAAACATGGAAATGTGCTATAAAAATGATGAAAAATCGAGAAAAATGAAAATTCCATGCCTTTTTATGCATAACTTGAAAAGATCCAGGTGGGTTTTCTTTGTCGCATTACAGTTGTTCTGGACTGCATACCATAGCACTTTGGTATGAACTAGGACAGTGTAGTGTATGCCAAGACTAATGTCTTAAGCTTCTGATGGTCCAGATCTGGCCTAGGCTTGACTTGGTCGGTCGGTATAAGGTTTGACACGCAAATAACCCCTGGCATATATGAAAAAGAGAAAAGAAAAAGCTTGAAAATTGAAATGATAACAAGTTTGCTGAAGCACTTTGTTTTTGAACAATGCTTATCTTGGTAGATATCAGTTAGCTTTTGCATCTCATGCTTTACCTTGCTTGTTTACTGGAAAATGTGGTGATGCTTTTGTTTGCAAAAACTGAAAAATGCGTGCTAATGACTTTCCTTAGATATCATCTGTTGCACTGATCTTGCCATGTGTCTTAGATAGTATGTCTTTTGCTATACTTGTTAGATGTTGTAATTGCAGTCAATCATATCTGAGAAGCATGCTCTCTTCACTGCACCGGCACCCCAGTTGCATTCACTGCATATTTTGAGGGGGAGTTGCATTTCAGGGGGAGTCTGTGTCTCTATTGAGTGCTTGATGAGTTCACTTGTCAACAAGGGGGAGAAAATTTGGGATCGGAGTTTAAGGGGGAATTCTTACTCTGTTGATATCCTTGTTGTTCTGAAATCGCACTTATTTTTGAGCTTTTACGTTTTGGTTAACCATAATGACCACTTCTTGCTTTTGTTTGGCTTTCGGTCATTAGTGTTAAACTTTTACCTTATTTTTTTCTTCTTCTTTGTTTTCTTGTGTTTTGTTTTCGTGTTTCCACATTTGTTCGCAGGTGATGAAGAGCTGAAGAAGAGGAGTGTTGACAATGCACTCATCAAGGGGGAGATTGAGGAGCCATGCTGAATAGCGTGGGCCTCATGGCTCCAGAAGTGATGAGTCATTGTCAACGACAGTCAAAGAGGACAGAAGAAGAAGAGATCTGATGTTTCATGGGCCGCGTGTGACTGAAGTACACGGGCAGTGAGCGACTGTCGGGCAGAGGAGGCTGCGAAGTCGGGCTGACCCAATCTGGGTACATGGGCCAGAAGCAGTAGAAGATCCACTGGGCTGTTGACCAGGGTTGACACAGGTACACGGGCGGTGAGCGATTGCCGGGCTGAGAGAGCCGCGGAGTCGGGCCAGCCCAATCCGGGTACCTGGTGCAAAGCCGGTGGAGGCTTTGTCAGTTTCGGCGCAAAACTGACAACCGTTGATCTTGTATCCGACTGTCCAGAAGAGAAGCCGTAGTCACTACGAAAACTTAGCTTCCGGATAAGTCATCTGTATCTCTAGGCCCACAGTCAGTCAGTCGTGTCTGTAAAAATACCTAAGGGTAGTAGAGTCTTTTCCTTTATTCTTGCGTCTCTAAAAACCCTAAGGGGCTGGTAGAATATTCCTAGTGTTGGGCAGCCTATAAATAGGGCCCCAATCGCTACGGTTTTGTCTACCCTTCTAGAAATCACTTTTTGAATCATTCATTGGGTCATTCTTCTTGTTCCCTGCATTTTCTCTCTCCTGCTTGTGTGCGTCGCCAGGAACCTTCTGTGAGTTCATCTTAGTTTCATTTTCCTTGGTCTGGTCGATTTTGGATTCCCTCTGATTGTGTGCTGCATTTAATTATTAGCTTCGTACTCCTTCAATTTGCGTGCAGCAATTTATTTCTTGAGCGATTTTGTGCTTCGGTTTGCTTCTATTCTTCACGAGAAGAGTACTAGTTCTTGCTGTTGCAAGTAGTACTCCTCCTCTGTAGCAACAATACTCTAGTGTCAGCTTTTTGCTTTTACTGCACAACTTTTTGATCGAAGTTCACACGACTGAGTACCTTTTATGACTGTTTTCTGGCGAAGCCCCCTCTTTGTTCGAAGCCCCTCAGCTCCGTGAGGCAGGCTTCGATCTGATACTCGAAGGCTTCATTTAAACTTCGAACTTTGTTTTGTGACGCTAGCTTCGAAGTATCTTTGGCACTCTGACAGCTTCACATACTTCGATAGTCTTTGCGAAGGTGTTTTCAGTCTCTAGCTGTTCGAAGTCAATACTTCGTCAGGCTTCGGAGTTAGCTTCGAAGCTATTTTCACTGATAGACTTCGCTTCGTTTTCTCTGTCGCGTGTCAGCCTTCGCTTCTCTTTTCGAAGCTTGCTCTTTTCGCAGGTAGAGTGTAGGCTTCGAATTTGGTTTCTCTGTCGTGTGACAGGCTTCGCTTCTTTGTTCGAAGGTTGTCCGTCTGTTGTGTTCGAAGTTTTCTGTTCAAAGGTTTGGCTTCGAAGCCCTCGGTTCGCAGCTGAGTTCGAAGCCTTGCCTTCGAAGTACATACTTCGAAGCAGGCTCCGACTTTCTCATACTTCGCTTCGAAGCACACTTCGATTCCTGCCACTTCGAACTAGGCTAGACAGAAACCTACCTTCGAATTTTTCACAACACCTTCGACAAACTTCGTCTTCCACCTCTGAACCAGACTTCGACCAGCGAAGTAGACCTCGACCTCCGAAGCAGGCTTCGGCAAGCGAAGCAGACTTCGATCAGCAAAGCAGGCTTTGCCGAGTAACGAACAGGAGACAGATTTGAAGAGGTAACTTCTCGTCTCACCCATAGTGCACCAAGATTGCTCTATTGAGATTTGTCTAGCCATGTCTTGAGTATTCTGTCTATCTGTCTAGTAGCACCGTTTTTGTGTTTCTCGGTTTATCAACTGTTGCTCCTAGGCTAGATACCTTTAGACTTAGGCTATCTGTTCATTTTCTGCTGCTTAGTCTTTTGAGGTGCGTTGGGTGTTGGGAGCAGGCCATTGATTCGAAAAAATTTTTAGGCGCCCATTCACCCCCCCTCTGGTCGCTACTTTCGGTCCTACATCTCCTCCAATTCTCTCACTGCATTGTTCCTTTCTTGTTGTCCTTGTCATCGGTGGTGACCATGCATTCCTAGTGAATTCTAACAAGTGGTATCAGATCCATTTGACGGCACCATGACAAGCGGCAGGGCAAGCGATGCAGCAAGTAGCAAGGCCTGAGATGGCGGTGTGGTCATTCAATGCATAGTCCGTGAGGTGAGTAGTGGGACAACATTTCTCGTACTCACCAAGAGTAACTACACTGAATGTGCCATGTTGATGAGGGTCAAGCTGAAGGCGAGAGGATTATGGATCACTGTTGAGAGAGGGGAGGTGGATCAACATGAAGACATGATGGCCTTGGACGCGCTGCTCTCGGCGGTGCCATCAGAGATGGTGGCAACCGTGGCGGAGAAGAAGACGTCAAAAGAGGCTTGGGATGCAATCGCTACCATGCGTGTGGGCGATGACCGAGTCAAGAAGGCAGTTGCGCGATAGTTGCGCAATCAATTTGATTGGGCGACGTTCAAGGAGGGTGAGTTGGTCGAGGATTTCACCCTCTGGCTGAACGGGATGGTGGCCACTCTGGCCACACTCTGCGAGACCGTTAATGAGCATGTGGTGGTGGAGAAAATTCTCTGATCTGTTCATCCTCGGCTGAAGCAGATCGCACTAGCGATTTCCACGCTGCTTGACGTTTGGTCGCTCACCGTCGTGAACCTTGCTGGACAGCTGAAGATGGTGAAGGAGGCGTTTGAAGATCCGCCATCATCGCTACAACATGAGGGCAAGTTGTATCTGACTGAAGAAGAGTGGGATGCGCGTCGTGCATGGCGCGAGTCCAATAATCATGGCTCTAGCGGATTAACCTCTGGTGGATCTGGCGCGGGCGGCAGTCGAAAAGGGGGTCGAGGTGACCATGGACGTGGCAGAGGACACGAACACGGTGGTGCCGTGGGAAGCAGAGGTCGTGGGCCTCAGAAAACTGATGAGTGTCGTTGGTGTGGGAAACTAGGCCATTGGTCCCTGGAGTGTCGCTCGAAGACTAAAACAGATCAAACCCATGCGGTTCAAGACAAAGAGGCATCCCTAAGAGCATATCCAGCAGATGCCCTATACCATCCCCTATAGCTAAATTTAAGGTATTTGCTCTAAAAACCACCCTCCAGCAGATTCCCTATTTTATCCCCTACCCTATCTCATCCCCTACTCCTCTCTCCCCATCCCCCAAATCTGGGGAATCTCTCTCCTCCCCCTATCCATGCCACGTAAGCACCGGGAGAAAGAAATAAAAAAAGAAAGGAAAAAAGAGAAAGAAGAGAAGGAAAAAATAAAAAAGAAAATAAAAAAGAAAAGAGAAAAGAAAAGAGAAAAATAGAAAAATAAAAGGAAAAATTATTTTCTTTATAATTTTTAATATGTTTTTGAGATCAACTATTTAGACTAATTATAGGATATTTATTTATTCATGAAAAAAATAAAAATTCACAACAAAAATATAGCTGTTGAAAATATAACCGTTGTAATTTTTACCGTTGAATGATAATAAAAAATCTATCAATCGTCAACAACAATAATGATCATACATAATAGTATATGTGTTAGAGATATAGCCGTTGAAAATATAGTCGTTAGAATTTTTATCGTTAGATAATAATAAAATAGAGAATTCAAAAATATAGGGAATGAGTTTTAGGGAAGTTGTTAGAGACCGAAGATGTATAGGGATGGAATCTTTTAGGGTCATTCCCTATATGATAGGTATAGGGAATGAGTTTTAGGGAAACTGCTGGAGATGCTCTAATGGTGTTAAATACCACCGTGAATCAAAGTCCAGTGGAGGGGGTGGTGGCAGCGATGACTAATGGGGAAAAGGGCACCGACATGGTGCTACGGGAGGAGAAGGTGTTTGTGCAATTGGGGAAGCCAGAGGCCCGCCGTGATGCATCGGTTTGGATCATTGACACGGGGGCAACAAACCATATCACCAGATCCCGCGCAGCATTCATCGATTTGGACATGCGCGTACGGGGTATGGTTTGTTTTGGAGAAGATTCTGCAGCAGAGATCGAAGGAAGAGGGAAGGTGGAGTTTGTCTGCAAGAATGGTGAGCTCAAGAATTTCGACGGGGTGTACTTCATCCCCAAACTCACGGAAAACATCGGGAGTGTAGGGTGTCTCGATGAAGATGGATATGGGGTGCTTATCGGTGGTGGCGAGGTGGCGATTAGGGAGTTGGGAGGCAAGCTATTGGCAAAGGTGAAGCAGGCAGCTAACCGCATGTACTTGCTTCACATGAGGCTATCGACGGTGTTGTGTCAAGTGACCCGAGGAGATGAGATGGCTTGGTGCTGGCATGAGCATCTAGGTCATCTGAATTTTCTGGCAATGAAGAAGCTAGTGCGTGAATATCTTGTGTGAGAACTCCTTGATGTTGGGCTGGTGGAGCGACCATGCAAGGCATGTCTCACCGGCAAGCAGAGGAGGTATTCCTTTCTAGCCCAAGCACAGTACCAGGCGGAGGGTGTGCTGTAGTTAGTCCACAACGATCTCGACGGCAAGATTTCCCCACCAACACCCTCCGGTAATGAGTATTTCCTCCTGATGGTAGATGATAGAAGCTGATTTATGTTTGTGGTGTTGTTGTCATCCAAGTGCCAAGCAGCAAAGGCAATCAAGAGTTTTCAGTTAAAGGCTGAAGCAGAAACAAGATAGAAGCTCGATGGTATGAGGACCGATCGAGGAGGGGAGTTCAATTTAGCGAACTTCCTTGAGTACTGCATGGAGAAGGGTGTGTAGTGCCAATTGATGGCGCCCTACTCCCTTAGTAGAATGGGGTGGTAGAGCGTCGCAACTTAACCATTGTGGGGACTGCACATAGTATGTTGAAAGCGAAAGGATTGCCCAATTGGTTTTGGGGAGAGGAAGTGCAGACAACTGTCTACTTGTTGAATAGGGCACCAACGAAAGGTTTGCAGGGAGCTACTCCATTTGAGATTTGGTATGGCAAGAAGTCTTCAGTACATCATCTTCGTACTTTTGGTTGCATAGCCAATGTCAAGAACATCAAGCCTCATTTGAGCAAGTTGGAAGACAGGGGTCACAAGATGATTTATGTTGGATACGAGAAGGGAACAAAAGCCTATAGAGTATATAATCATGTGACTCAACGAGTACATATAACTCATGATGTTGTGTTTGATGAAGCAGCTTAATGGGACTGGGGAAAGGATGATGGTGCAGAGATAGCCAAGTTAGGAGAATTCTTTGTGGAGTATATGGTTTATAGCACTAGGACACAAATGGAGCAAGATGGTGCTAATACTGAGCAGTGGCAAGTTGACTTACCTACAGGGGAACCTAAACAGCCTACACCAGTGGGTCATGCACAAGATGATGTGGTGGATGCAGCTGAACAATTTGTTCCAGAGTCTGAAGTTCAATTAGATGCTGATCATGATGATGCCCCCTTGATAGTGAGATCAATAGGGAATATTGTTGGACAGGCCCCTATTCTTGGTCTGGCAATAAGAAATCTGCAGGAACACCTTCACATCATTAGTGCTGATGAACCTGTTACTGTTACTCTGGAAGAAGCTCTTCATGATCCTTGTTGGAATGCTGCTATGAAGGAAGAGCTGAAGGCCATAGAGGAAAATAACACTTGGGAGATGACCACACTACCATCTAACAGGAAGGCTATTGGGCTAAAGTGGGTGTTCAAAGTAAAAAAAATGAGCATGATACAGTTGTGATACACAAAACAAGGCTAGTGGTAAAGGGCTTCTCTCAACGTCAGTGAATAGACTATGAGGAGGTTTTTGCCCTAGTAGTAAGGCTTGAGGAAGTAAGGCTTTTGTTGGCTTTAGCAGCAGATCAGTAGTGGTAGGTCCATCACATGGATGTAAAATATTCTTTTCAGAATGGTGATCTAGCTGAGGAAATTTATGTGATGCAACCACCATGTTTCTCTAGAGTTGGAGAAGAAAACCAGGTGCTGAGATTGAAGAAAGCCTTGTATGGATTACACTAGGCACCTAGGGCTTGGAACACAAGCTAGATGAAAGCTTGTTGTCCTTGGGTTTTCAGAGGTGTCCATCTGATCCTGTTGTGTACTGTAGAGGCAACAAAGGAGGAGCAAAACTGGTGCTGGGAATTTATGTTGATGATCTAGTAATAACAAGAAGTTGCAAACAAGAGATTATGAAGTTCAAGGGTGAAATGAAGAAGCTGTTTAAGATGAGTGATTTAGGTCTTCTACACTATTACTTGGGCATTAAGGTGAAGCAGCAATAGTCAAGTTTTGCTCTGAGCCAATGAGCCAATGCAGTTATGCGAAGAAAATTCTGTAGAGGGCATGGATGTGGGGCTGCTGCAAGACACCCTTGGAGCCGAAGATTAAGCTAAGAAAGGACAATGAAAGTCCTTTGGTAGATGCTACCTTCTACATAAGCCTAGTTGGGAGTCTAAGGTACTTGGTGAATACGAGACCTGATTTAGTTTTTTATGTTGGCTATGTGAGTCAATTTATGTTGGAGCCTCATGCTGATCACCTAGCAGTTGTTAAACACATCTTGAGATACCTAGCAAGAACTTGTGATTGGGGCCTTTTCTATGAGAAGGGAAAGGAGAAGAACCAAGGCTAGTGGGTTTTAGTGACAGTGACTGGGAAAATGATTTAGATGGAAGAAAAAGCACCACTAGGTTGATCTTCTTTCTAAATAATGGTGCGGCCTGCTGGCTATCGATGAAACAAAGGATTGTGGCAATGTCTAGCTGTGAGGCAGAGTATGTGGCTGCGGCAGCTTGCTGCTGCGGCTGCTACAAGCTGCCAAATTATTTGGTTAGTAGACTCCTAACAGAGATGTTGAACAAGGAGATTGAGAGGCATGTTCTAAAAATATACAACAAGTCTGCTATTTCCATCATAAAGAACCCTGTTTTGAATGATCGTAGCAGACACATTGAAACTTGGTTCCATCTAATCAGAGAGCATGAAGCAACCGGGCAGGTCTGTGTTGAGTTTATTGACACCAAGGATCAGCTAGGGGATATCTTCACCAAGTCGTTGAGTAGGACCAGACTCCTGGAGTTAACTCTCAATGTTGGTGTTCATAGTGTGTAAATTTAGTGTGACCGGCTTCAAGCTTAAGGGGGGATTTGTTAGAAGTAATACTTGAAACTGGTTTTAGCTGGTGAGGTCGGCATAGTGGTGCTTTGTCATGTCATGAGTCGTATGATGTCTAAAAGAGCTCATGCGTGAGCGCGTCGTGCGCAGCATGCTGTTAATGGTGTGGCATGTTTTTGCTTTTCAGTATAATAAAGAAAACAGTGTAAGGTGGTCTGGAGGCTCTGGCTAAAATCAATTCTGGGTGTGCTCTGTTCATGTGTGTATCCTTCCATCTCCTCCAATTCTCTCACTGTGTTGTTCCTTTCTTGTTGTTCTTGCTGTCGGTGGTGACCATGCATTCCTGGTGAATTCCAACAGTGAGTATGGGTAGCTAACAAGCTTACATGATCTCACAGCTAACATGTATAGACATCTTATTTTGTACCTTGTCATGCCAACTAATTGCTTACTTTTCCGGTCTTTGATCACCTGGTATTACCCATTCCACTATTTTGGTCATCACTTGCACACCCATATAATCATTTGTCCATTTCATGCTTATGCGAAATACATCCATACAAACAGTTCCTAGGCTACTATTTTGAGAATACTGACTGTACGAGATTTTTTCTATAAAATTAATTATTCCTCACCCTAAATAGGCGACTTGTGTAGTTCTGGATTTATTTATTAAAGAAAAATCCTAAAAGAGCCCTAATAAAGCCAAACAGGGAGAAATAATCAAAATATGGACTTGAAAATTTTATGAGATGAACTAGAGACCAAAATATAATTTTAGGAATTTTTCCAAATTTTTATCAACAGTGATTCAACCCTTAATCAAATATATGAATTATTGGATTTATTTTAAATCAGAAAAAGATTTTAAATCCTTAACGGGCCTCAACCTCCAAAGCGCCTCGGCCCAACCCAGCCCAGCACTCGCGTCGCTGACATGTGGGACCCGCCTGTCGGCGCGTTCCCCCACCTCTCTCTCCCGCCCGCGCTCGCCCCGACCCCACTTGGCAGCCCCCTGCGTCCGCCTTTCACCCACAGACCGCTCGGGCCCGCCTGTCGGCGCTCGTTTTCCCCCTCGACCTCTGACAGGTGGAGCCCACCTGTCAGATTCGTCTTCTCCATGGAAGGCGATGGCCCCCTTCCTTCTTCCCGGCGATCACCTTCAGTTTTTCGCCGCCGGCCGCCCGCGTTCACCCCGATCGCCCCGGGATCACCTTCCCTGGTCGCCACTGCCCCCTTTCCTTCCATAGTCGACGCGGTTTTTTGAGAAAGGAAGCTATCCGAAGCTTTTGGAAAGAGATCGACGGAGCTCACGGGAACCCTTCGGTTCCTTGCCATATGGACGCCGGCGACCCCCTATTTAAACCCCCTCCGACCTCCGCACTCAGCCCACGCCAGCAGAGCCCTCCTTGTGCGAAAGCAAAGCGCCGTCGCCCTCCTTTCGAACTTCGGTTCTGCTCCTCCTCCAGCGAGCCATCGCCGTCGACTCCGGATCCCTTAGCCCTAGACACCGCCACCGTCGAATCTGTCGTCGCCCACCCGTCCCCGGCATCCACTCGGTTGGCCGTGGACACCGCCGGATCATCGTCGCCGTCGAGCACCCGAACCCTCTCCACCATCTACACTCGCCGCCGGTCACCTCCGAACCTCCTTCGCCGTCGAAGGTACGGTCATGACCCCCATCCTCTCCGCGTTCCATTTTTGGCCATAACTATGCCCATAAGCGCTCGCCGCCACCGTCGCCACCGCACCCGAGCCCCCACCGTCGCCGAAGATGAAGGGTACGTACCCCTTACGCCCGTGCCGTGCCGGAAGGCATCGTGGCCGTCCGATCGTGATCAGAGGGCTACGATTAAATCCCTCCGGGATTTAATCTGGGCCCTCGGATATGGTCAAAGGGGTATCGAGGCCTCTCGGCCGTCGATCGCCACTTAAAACCCCGAAGTGATCTCGAGCGTCCACGCGTACCGTTTCGGTATGATTTAATCGTGGCCGTCCGATTTCGTTAAAACCTTCTCGCCTCGCGCCCGATCGCTGGATCCAGATCCGACGGTCCTGGTTGACCTGGTTCACGCGCACAGTGCAGCGGTCCACCGTGGGCCTGGCTCACCATGGACCAGAGCCCATTTTCAGTTTAAATAAAATTCCAGAAATTGATTTAAACTTTGAAAATTCATAACTTGCTCATTTTAACTCCAAATTTCACCATTCAAATTTTGTTAAATCCAGTATAATATTGTCTACACATTAGTGCCATAAAAACAGTATGTTATTGTTACCCAAAATATTTTTAATAAATATTTAAATAAAAACCCCTTAGGGATAAATTATTAATTCAGAAAAATAAATTAGAAAAGCCTTGAGAAATATAAGTTTACTGTTTATTCACCAAACATCAGAATAATGAAACTTTATTCCACATAATAAAACCCACAAATATGTATGTTTATTATTTGGTGGATTTTATCTGTTTATTGAATGTGTTGTTTATTTTTCCGTATCGAGAAGACTACGAGTTCGTCGAGGAGCTGGAGTTCTACCCCGAGGTTCCTCCATCCCCATTTGCTGATCAAGGCAAGTCATCGACAACCACTGTTGAAACAGTTGATCATCATTGAGCCCATGTTTTAATAAATTATCGCTATAACCCATAGGTAAATATTGCATTAGTCAAATATCAAAGCCTTACAATTATATCTATTAGATCCCCGTCCTTGTGTGCAAACCCAAGCCATCCTTATTGAGCCTTAACTCCTTGTCACTCTACTATAAAATTATTAGCTAGTGCCCAATGTACCGGCACAACTGCTATAGGATAAAAAGAATGAGTCGTAGATAGCTGGTTTCTGTATATAAATTTCCCCGTTAATCTCGTCTCTGGACTCTGTTGGAGTTGGCTATGTTATAAGTATGGTGGGTTCCGGGTGCAAGCTCGGGTATTGGTATGTCGCACCCGGGGCACTATAAGGACCGGTCTGCGGGATCTGTTGCAAAGCACTTCCGTACCAACCACAAGTCTAATGGGTAAGTCCTAACTGGAAGTGTGGAACGCTCCGGCTCTCGGCACCATAGTGGAGGGGTCAAGGGGCTAGCCCTCAGGGCGCCTTGTACCGACGATGGCTCAAGGGGGGGTATGGTGGAAACTCGACATGGCGAGACACGATACAAAACCCATAAGAGGGTGCTGTTGAGTCGGGGAAGACCATATGGAAGGTTTTGGCATGAGTTCCCGTGAAATGGGTCATCTCGTTACACTTCAGTGTAAGTGATGAGTGCGTGGCTTGTGGGTACAGTGGTACATCTCTGATCAGAGTAATTTAATCTTTTCGAAAAGCCGAGCCCACGGTCAAGGGCGGGTTGTGTGACTACTCGCAGTTAGTTTAGAATTGTTTGAATGATTGAGTTATTCATGGCATGTAAGGACCGTTGTGCGAGGAGGTAAAACGTACTCCTCGAGTTAGAAGATGATGATGCATACACATGTTTACTTTTCAGTACTAATAAATTGATCACATTTAATGCTTTACAATTATGCTTCTTCCGCAAAACTAGCCACTATCACCCTTGTTATTACCTTGCATTATATCTACATTCGGTGGCTTGCTGAGTACATCTGTACTCACCCCGTTGACTTACACCATCAGAGCCCGTCTACTACGAGGAGGATGAAGGTCTGGAGTAGCGACCCAGTCAAGGCGAGACTGGAAGGAGGCATTCATCTAGGACCCTTATTTTATTAGTTTCTCTTCATCTTTATTCACTTTTGTATTAATGCGGTCTACGAACCGTGAATGATTGCCCGTTTTGTACGAGGTCGCTTGATGAACATCTTGGTTTATTGATTTTCTTTGGAATTTCAATAAAGGTCCTGATTTATTAAATCGGGGCATGACAAGATGGTATCAGAGCCGACTTGACTGTAGGAAGCCAAACAGACCTGACCTTAGGAATTATATATTTACTATATTTTCTTACAAAAATTACTTATCCTCTCATCTTCCGAGATTTTCACAAAAACTTTCTCTCTTTTGTAGATGTCGGTCCATACCATGAGCGGGACTCTTCGTGACGAGGCCGGATTCATCCGCGAGCTACGCATGCTCGTCGGTTTCCTCGGATTTGAGCACGAGCTGATGTACCATGGAGTCTTCCCCGACGAGGAAGAAATCTTCTGTGAGGTCACCGTCGTCGTCCATCCCTCCCCTCAGACAGCTCACACCTATCGTGGAGGAGGACCTACCTTCTTGGTTGCCAGTCAGCGCACCGCCCTCCAGGCCCTCAGTGAGCTTCGGATGATCTACGACAGTGAGCTCTACGACACGGACTACCGCTTCGTACCTCTTCGCACTCCAGGGAGTCCCCACAGCGTCTACGTCAGCACGCTCTCCCAGCGTCATTCTGCGATTGGTCATACCATGCGCTTGTTGGAGGCAATGGATGATCTCCATTACGAGGCACTGCAGGACGCCAATGGACAGCGTGACACAATCAGTTTTTACAGACACTCTTCCGAGGATCTGAACCGCGAGAACAGAGATCTTCGTCACCGCCTCCAGCAGGGACACCGTTTGGCTGCCGAGGCAGAGGAGTTACGGTGCTAGAATGAGCTCCTACGTCAGCGCGTCGCCACCAACCCGCAGCTCTGCCACCAGATCGAGGAGTTGAAGAAGGACATTGAGGAGATCGCACCTCTTCCGCCTCGCAAGCGGAAATCCCTTCGGATCCCCACCGTGAGGCCCAAGAGGATTTCCCGCAGCGCACCTCCAGTCGGACCATCCAGCTCCTCGACCCCGACCGTCTCCCACGAGCCCGTGATCGAGCCGTCCCCCGAGCTACCGTAGACGTAGTTTTACGTTTGCTTGCTTTTCTTTTTGCTTGATTGTATTGCCATTCATGTCAAAATATAAGGCATGAATGAAGAAATAAATAAAATGTAACCGCAAGAACGGCATTTTTGGAATAAAACTTAATAATAATATTCTCTTAGAAAACGTTGTCTACTTTGGAAACTTCAGGATGACCAACACTCAAGGCTCCGACGCTCCTCAGAACGGAGGAGACAATGGAAACCTGCCTCAGTGGGGAGCAACTGGGCAGAGGCAAGCCCCGGTTGCCAACCACCCCACTCTAGCTGAAATGATGGCTACTCAGAACCAGCTGGTCTCAGCTCTTCTGAATCAGATGCAGCAGCAACAGCAGCAGATGCAAGAGCAGCAGGCTCACTTCTTCCGTCTCCACCAACAGCCCGAGCTGCCACGGCCCGCCACTCCAGCTCCAGCTCCCGCCTCCCAACTCTCGGAGTTCCTCCGAGTCCGCCCACCGACCTTCTCGAGCACCACCAACCCCATGGAGGCTGGGGATTGGTTAAGGACCATCGAAAAGGTGGCCTTCGCCACCCACTAGCTCCATGGTCCCACCGCAGAGTGGTGGGACAATCTGCGCGAGACCCTGCCCGAGGGACACGTCCATACTTTGGCGGAGTTCTCGACTGCCTTCCATGCAGCTCACATCCCCAACGGTATCATAGCTCAGAAGCAGCAGGAGTTCAGGGACCTACAGCAGGGGAGCAGGTCCGTAACAGAATACTTGCACGAGTTCAACAGACTGGCCAGGTACGCACCGGAGTAGGTCCGTACAGATGCGGCTAGGCAGGCTAAGTTCCTCCGGGGACTGAATGATGAGTTGTCCCTACAGCTTATCTCTGGAGATTATACCAGCTTCCAAAAGCTGGTGAACAAAGCTATCATTCAGGAGACCCAGCAGAACAAGGTCGACTTGAAGAAGAAAAGGATGATTGCCTTCAGGCAGAATCAGGGCATGGCTCAGAGGCCCCGTTTCACACCTCCTCCAGCGGCACCACAATACCACCCCCGACCAGTATATCGCCCGGCGCCACCCGCCACCAACGCCGGAGCCGGACAACCTCACCCTGCTCCCGCCGCACCAGCTGCACCACCCGCCCCGGCAAAGAAGGCGGAGATCCTGCGCGACAAGCACGGCAAGCCCGTGGTATGCTTCAACTGCCGCCAGGAGGGGCATTACTCCAACTCGTGCCCCCACCCCAAGCGCGTCCAAGGAGTTGCAGTGAACCCCGCTGTCCACGCCCGAGTCAATCACGTCACCGCTAAAGAAGCCCAGGCCGCACCCGAGATCGTGATGGGTAAGTTCATGGTACATTCAACACTTGCAGTGGTTTTATTTGACACTGGAGCTACGCACTCCTTCATATCAACTGATTATGTGGAAAAGAACAATCTAAACATAGAAGAACTACCAAGAGCCATGCAAATAGTCACCCCGAGAAAACAAACCCTAGCCCTAACCTATAGCCCAAAGGTATGGATAGATATCCACGACACCATATTTTGGACCGATCCCATCCTTATTGAATGCCAAGGCTTGGATCTCATTCTGGGAATGGATTGGCTCAATAAACACCAAGGAGTAATAGAGTGTGCCCCGAGAAGAGTAACGGTGACCAGTGAAGAATGGACTACCGTCACATTTCAGATGCCAAGCCCGAAGATCAGAAGACCAAGACTACATCAGATTACCTTGGAGGAAATACCGGTAGTCAGTGAATACCCGGACGTATTCCCAGAGGATTTACCAGGAATGCCACCCAAGAGAGACATCGAGTTCAGGATCAATTTGGTACCCGGGACCACCCCCATTTACAAGCGACCATACCGGATGGCCGCTAATGAGTTAGCTGAGATGAAGCAGCAATTGGAGGATCTCGAGAAGAAAGGCTACATCAGACCAAGTACATCGCCATGGGGTGCCCCTGTCATCTTTGTCGAGAAGAAAGAAGACAAGGCTAAGCAGATGTGTGTGGATTACCGCGCCTTGAATGAAGTGACTATCAAGAACAAGTACCCGTTGCCTCGGATTGATGATCTCTTCGACCAGCTAAAGGAAGCTACGGTATTATCAAAGATCGACCTGCGGTCTGGTTATCATTAGTTGAGGATTTGAGAAGAAGATATACCCAAGACAGCCTTCACCACCCGCTACGGACTATACGAGTGTACGGTTATGTCCTTTGGATTGACCAACGCCCCTGCATTCTTCATGAACATGATGAATAAGGTGTTCATGGAGTATTTAGACAAATTCATCGTGGTCTTTATAGGTGACATCCTAATTTATTCCAAGGATCAGAAAGAGCATGAGACCCACCTCCGATTAACCTTAGGCAAGCTAAGGGAACACCAGTTATACGCCAAGTACAGCAAGTGCAAGTTTTGGACAGCAGAAGTGAAGTTCCTTGGACACATTATCTCTGCACAAGGCATTGCAGTAGATCCTGCCACCGTGGAAGCTGTTACAGATTGGTTGCCACCCATGAACGTATCTGAGATACGAAGTTTCCTGGGTTTGGCCGGATATTATCGGAGATTCATTGAGAATTTTTCCAAGATAGCCAAGCCAATGACCAAGTTGTTGCAGAAAGGGGAAAAGTTTGAATGGACCCCTGAATGCGAGGAAAGTTTCCGCACCCTCAAGACCCGGCTGGTATCTGCACCCATACTGACCCTACCCGATATACGGAAAGACTTCCATGTCTATTGCGACGCATCTCGCCAAGGATTGGGATGTGTTCTTATGCAAGATGGAAAGGTTATCTCTTATGCCTCTCGTCAGTTGAGACCTCATGAGTTGAACTACCCGACCCACGATTTGGAATTAGCCGCAGTAGTGCACACCCTTAAGATATGGAGGCATTATTTGGTCGGAAATCGCTGTGAGATCTTTACGGATCACAAGAGCTTGAAGTACATCTTCACACAGCCAGACCTTAACCTGAGGCAAAGACGATGGTTGGAACTAATAAAGGACTATGACTTAGGTATCCACTACCACACCGGAAAAGCAAATGTGGTAGCCGATGCATTAAGTCGCAAGGGATATTGCACAGCCATAATGATTCCGGATCACGCACCCTTGTTATGTAAAGAGATGGAAAAGTTGAATCTCAGGTTGACCACCGGAGCATACCTAGCCACCTTGGAGACTCAACCTGTCTTGTTCGAACAAATCCGAGAAGCTCAGTTCGAAGACCCGGATATTGCAGCCATTAGGAAGAACATGAGACAAGGAAAAGCCCCAGGATTTTCAGAGGACGAGAATGGCACCATATGGTTTGGAACTCGGATATGTGTACTAGATAAGCCAGAAATAAAAACCCTTATCCTGAGAGAAGCCCATGAGACATTGTACTCCATTCATCCTAGCAGTACCAAGATGTACCAGGACCTGAAGGAACGTTATTGGTGGGTTAGCATGAAGAGGGAAATTGCACAGTTTGTCGCCGAGTGTGACACCTGCAGAAGGGTAAAAGCTGAACACTAGAGACCTGCAGGGCTGTTACAGCCATTGAAAGTACCTGAATGGAAGTGGGAAGAGATTGGAATGGACTTCATCACCGGACTCCCAAAGACCCAACTTGGATATGATTCTATTTGGGTAATCATCTACCGGCTTATGAAAGTAGCACACTTCATAGCCGTTAAAACAACCTTCAGTGGCCCTAAGCTAGCAGAATTGTACATGGTCCGCATCGTGTGTCTTCATGGAGTACCCAAGAAGATAGTGTATGATAGAGGAAGTCAGTTCACCTCTCGTTTCTGGAAGAACCTTCAAGAAGAGATGGGAACAAGATTGAACTTTAGCACTGCCTACCACCCTCAGACGGATGGACAAACAGAGAGGGTAAATCAGATATTGGAGGATATGCTTCGAGCATGTGTCTTGGATTTTGGAGCCACTTGGGACAAGATCTTACCGTACGCTGAGTTTTCGTACAACAACAGCTATCAAGCCAATCTTTAGATGTCTCCTTTTGAAGCCCTATATGGACGTAAGTGCAGAACGCCTCTACTTTGGGATCAAACCGGTGAATTTCAAGTATTCGGAATAGACATCCTTAGAGAAGCTGAAGAGAAGGTACGAATCATCAGAGACCGACTCAAGACAGCCCAATCACGACAAAAGAGCTACGCGGACAATCGACGCAGAGATCTAGCCTTTGAAGAGGGAGATCATGTCTACCTTCGAGTTACGCCTCTACGTGGTACTCAACGGTTTAACATGAGAGGAAAGTTGGCCCCTCGATATGTTGGACCATTTCCCATTATTCGACGCCAAGGCGAAGTTGCTTATCAGTTGGAACTACCGCCCTCATTGGCTAGAGTACATGACGTATTTCACGTGTCCCAACTCAAGAAGTGTCTTGGCGTCCCGACAGATCAAGTGGATCTACAACAGTTGGATGTTCAAGAGGATCTGACCTATGTGGAAAAGCCTGTCAAGATCTTGGAGGTCAAAGAAAGGATCACCAGGAGTCGGGTCATCCGCTTCTGCAAAGTGCAGTGGAGCAATCATCCTGTAGAGGAAGCTACATGGGAAAAAGAAGATGAACTCAAGGCACATCATCCTGAACTATTCGAGGATTGATCCGAATCTCGAGGACGAGATTCTCTGTAAGGGGGATAGGATTGTAACACCCCAAGAAATAAAAACAAATAAAATAAAAGAAAATTATTATTTACATCATTTCTGGATTTATTTATTAAAGAAAAATCCTACAAGAGCCCTAATAAAGCCAAACAGGGAGAAATAATCAAAATATGGACTTGAAAATTTTATGAGATGAACTAGAGACCAAAATATAATTTTAGGAATTTTTCCAAATTTTTATCAATAGTGATTCAACCCTTAATCAAATATATGAATTATTGGATTTATTTTAAATCAGAAATAGATTTTAAATCCTTAACGGGCCTCAACCTCCAAAGTGCCTCGGCCCAACCCAGCCCAGCACTCGTGTTGCTGACATGTGGGACCCGCCTGTCGGCGTGTTCCCCCGCCTCTCTCTCCCGCCCGCGCTCGCCCCGACCCCACTTGGCAGCCTCCTGCGTCCGCCTTTCACCCACCGACCGCTCGGGCCCGCCTGTCGGCGCTCGTTTTCCCCCTCGACCTCTGACAGGTGGAGCCCACCTGTCAGATTCGTCTTCTCCATGGAAGGCGATCGCCCCCTTCCTTCTTCCCGGCGATCACCTTCGGTTTTTCGCCGCCGCCCGCCCACGTTCACCCCGATCGCCCTGGGATCACCTTCCCTGGTCGCCACCGCCCCCTTTCCTTCCATAGCCGACGCGGTTTCGCGAGAAAGGAAGCTATCCGAAGCTTTTGGAAAAAGATCGCTGGAGCTCACGGGAACCCTTCGGTTCCTTGCCATATGGACACCGGCGACCCCCTATTTAAACCCCCTCCAACCTTCGCACTCAGCCCACGCCAGCAGAGCCCTCCTCGTGCGAAAGAAAAGCGTCGTCGCCCTCCTTTCAAACTTCAGTTCTGCTCCTCCTCCGGCGAGCCATCGCCATCGACTCCGGCTCCCTTAGCCCTAGCCACCGCCACCGTCGGATCTGTCGTTGCCCACCCATCCCCGGCATCCACTTGGTTGGCCGTGGACACCGCCGGATCATCGTCGCCGTCGAGCACCCGAACCCTCTCCGCCATCTACACTCGCCGCCGGTCACCTCCGGACCTCCTTCTTCGCCGTCGAAGGTACGGTCATGACCCCCATCCTCTCCGCGTTCCATTTTTGTCCATAACTATGCCCATAAGCGCTCGTCGCCGCCGTCGCCACCGCACCCGAGCCCCCGCCGTCGCCGGAGACGAAGGGTACGTACCCCTTACGCCCGTGCCATGCCGGAAGACACCGTGGCCGTCTGATCGTGATCGGAGGGCTACGATTAAATCCCTCCGGGATTTAATCTGGGCCCTCAGATCTGGTCAAAGGGGTATCGAGGCCTCTCGGCCGTCGATCGCCACTTAAACCCCCGAAGTGATCTCGAGCGTCCACGCGTACCGTTTCGGTATGATTTAATCGTGGCCGTCCGATTTCGTTAAAACCTTCTCGCCTCGCGCCCGATCGCTGGATCCAGATCCGACGGTCCTGGTTGACCTGGTTCACGCGCACAGTGCAGCGGTCCACCGTGGGCCTGGCTCACCATGGACCAGAGCCCATTTTCAGTTTAAATAAAATTCCAGAAATTGATTTAAACTTTGAAAATTCATAACTTGCTCATTTTAACTCCAAAATTCACCATTCAAATTTTGTTAAATCCAGTATAATATTGTCTACACATTAGTGCCATAAAAACAGTATGTTATTGTTACCCAAAATATTTTAATAAATATTTAAATAAAAACCCCTTAGGGATAAATTATTAATTCAGAAAAATAAATTAGAAAAGCCTTGAGAAATATAAGTTTACTGTTTATTCACCAAACATCAGAATAATGAAACGTTATTCCACATAATAAAACCCACAAATATGTATGTTTATTATTTGGTGGATTTTATCTGTTTATTGAATGTGTTGTTTATTTTTCCGTATCGAGAAGACTACGAGTTCGTCGAGGAGCCGGAGTTCTACCCCGAGGTTCCTCCATCCCCATTTGCTGATCAAGGCAAGTCATCGACCACCACTGTTGAAACAGTTGATCATCATTGAGCCCATGTTTTAATAAATTATTGCTATAAACCATAGGTAAATATTGCATTAGTCAAATATCAAAGCCTTACAATTATATCTATTAGATCCCCGTCCTTGTGTGCAAACCCAAGCCATGCTTATTGAGCCTTAACTCCTTGTCACTCTACTATAAAATTATTAGCTAGTGCCCAATGTACCGGCACAACTTCTATAGGATAAAAAGAATGAGTCGTAGATAGCTGGTTTCTGTATATGAATTTCCCCGTTAATCTCGTCTCTGGACTCTGTTGGAGTTGGATATGTTATAAGTATGGTGGGTTCCGGGTGCAAGCTCGGGTATTGGTATGTCGCACCCGGGGCACTATAAGGACCGGTCTGCGGGATCTGTTGCAAAGCACTTCCGTACCAACCACAAGTCTAATGGGTAAGTCCTAACTGGAAGTGTGGAACACTCCGGCTCTCGGCACCATAGTGGAGGGGTCAAGGGGCTAGCCCTCAGGGCGCCTTGTACCGACGATGGCTCAAGGGGGGTATGGTGGAAACTCGACATGGCGAGACACGATACGAAACCCAGAAGAGGGTGCTGTTGAGTCGGGGAAGACCATATGGAAGGTTTTGGCACGAGTTCCCGTGAAATGGGTCATCTCATTACACTTCGGTGTAAGTGATGAGTGCGTGCCTTGTGGGTACAGTGGTACATCTCTGATCAGAGTAATTTAATCTTTTCGAAAAGCCGAGCCCACGGTCAAGGGCGGGTTGTGTGACTATTCGCAGTTAGTTTACAATTATTTGAATGATTGAGTTATTCATGGCATGTAAGGATCATTGTGCGAGGAGGTAAAACGTACTCCTCGAGTTAGAAGATGATGATGCATACACATGTTTACTTTTCAGTACTAATAAATTGATCACATTTAATGCTTTACAATTATGCTTCTTCCGCAAAACTAGCCACTATCTCCCTTGTTATTACCTTGCATTATATCTACATTCGGTGGCTTGCTGAGTACATTTGTACTCACCCCGTTGACTTACACCATTAGAGCCCGTCTACTACGAGGAGGATGAAGGTCTGGAGTAGCGACCCAGTCAAGGCGAGACTGGAAGGAGGCATTCATCTAGGACCCTTATTTTATTAGTTTCTCTTCATCTTTATTCACTTTTGTATTAATGCGGTCTACGAACCGTGAATGATTGCCCGTTTTGTACGAGGTCGCTTGATGAACGTCTTGGTTTATTGATTTTCTTTGGAATTTCAATAAAGGTCCTGATTTATTAAATCGGGGCGTGACATCAGTTCTCACTCACTCATTCACTATTTTTTTCCAAATTACTGAATTTTATATTTTGATATCTTTTGTCCAATTTTGTGATTTTAAGTTTCAACGCTACTCCCTATGAGCTTTTAGGGAGTTTAAGCCTGTAAGTATTACCTTTTAGTTTGCAGTTTTGTTTTTAGAACTTACATGTCTCAAATAATACTCAAATGTTCTGGAATTCTTTTCAATTTACACTTGAATTGGACACACCCATGTATAAGATGTAAAATAATGGATTCACATTGAAGTGCAAAAAATGTTTCATGCTGATTAACCAATTCACATGATAGGGAAGAAAAAAGAGTGCAACAGATGGTTGGTGTCGTAGGAAACTGAAAAGGGAAGAGTAATGGAGCATAGCAGCCAAAGTTGAAGATGTTCTTAATTAAGTGGCTATCATGACAGCAAGAGTTGAAGATGTTATCAAAGCAAGCAGCTATCTTATGTTTTCTGGCCCCCAACTCTCCATGTTATCTATCTAGCTATCCTTCTTACCTTTGAAAATTGCCAACTTTTGCATATTGAAATGTAGGTAAGGCATGCCAATCTTTCCAAATTGAGCTTAAGCAAGTTTCTTTTTGTTAAAGAAGTAAACTTTCCATTTATGTTGTTTGTCTACCCTAAATCAGTAGAACTAAGATTCCACTTTGTTTATGTTTTAAGCTTGCAATTTGTGGGATTGAGTATTTCTAAAACCTACAATTTATGCCATTTATGTACAAGTTTGTTTTTTAGTACATTGATGTGTCCACTGACAAAAATGATTGTCAGCACTTATCAAACAGCAAGCGGTGCTTGCACTACAGCCATGGAAGAACTCAAGCTTCAAACTCAAGAGGTAATATTTGTTCCGTACTAATTTGCTCTCTCCAGTTATGGTGTTTTATTCAGTTATATGATTTACATTTTAAGCTTTATTTAGATCTTGGTGGGGAAGACGCCAACATGTAATATTTTCAGTCAACGGAGTTCTTACTCTATAACATCCTGAATACATGTCAATTTTTTGTTTTTTATTAGCCATTCATGAGAAATATCCATATAATATTGTATTTTGTCGTGACAATGACTACTCGGTAATAAGACATGGTTTATTAATGGACACCTCCTTACCTAGAGTATATACAAGCTGTCATCCATACATGTATGAACGGCTGCCTACATATATATATATATGTATGTATATATACCCATATGTATATACGCATACATATACATGTTTGTGTATATATGTATATGTATATGTGTATATGTATATATGTATATGTATATGTGTCTATATGTGTGTATATATGTATGTGTGTGTGTATATATATATATATATATATGTATATATATATAATATTCGCAAGCGTGTCGACACCCAGCGAGAGGCAAATTATGTTTAGAACAGGCTCACATAATGGCTCACTGGCAATTAATGTCTTAATTACCATTTGTGACACAGTTCTTATTTATACAAATAATGATTGTGGGTGCAACTCCGATGTGTAAAAAAATAAAAAATAATAAGTTTTCCCTTGAACAGGAGCCAAATGATGTCAGCCTCCGTAGGCCTTCGGCCCGGAGACTAACACTTTCGAAGCAGATTCCCACCTATCGAAGTTATTTCCAAGCAGCATTTAGCCTAAGCCTCCGAGCTCCTTTCGGAGCCTTCCAGGGCGAAGCCTCCAGGCTCCCTTCGAGGTCCGCCAGGAGCCAAGTCCCCAAGCTCTCTTCAAAGTTCTCTTCGGAGTTAACCTCCGAGTGCTCTTCGAAGTTAACCTCCGGGCTTCTTTCAGACTTCCCTAGAGCCGGTCTCCGAACCCTCTCCAGTAAATTCGAAGCTAAGTCTTTGAGAGCCATTCGGAGTTCAGTTCAGAGCATGCTTCAAAGCTTACTTCGGAGTGTCCTTCGAAGCCTTCATCACAATCTCCGCCTGAAGGGCTCTGGCCACTGCTCTGAACCAAGAAAATATCCCCACTCCGCTACAGTGTAGAGCCATACCAGGGGCCCCTCCACCCTAGGTATATTGTTTAGCTGTTCAGAAGTGATGTTTATCTGACACGTTTGTAAAGCTGTAAAGCACTTTGTGTAGTAGACTAGTCTTTTTCTCTTCTTGCCCCTATAAAGTTATGACTTATAGAGGGGATTTAGGTCTTTTCCTTTGGCCTGCGTGCCTATAAAAGCAGGGCCCAGCCCTTGTAATAGATCAGTTCCGCCAGATCCATGAGATCCTCTGGATCCATTAGATTCAACCAAGGAAAATTATGCCAAATCCACCACAAACTGGACGTAGGGCTATTATCCCTTTGGGGAGGTCCGAACCAGTATAAATCTTTTCACCTTTTGAGAGAACCCTTCGAGGTTCATTTTATACACCATATACACATAAAACATGTGTTGTAGCTAACGCAATTGCTACAACAACATGCTACTCGTAACGGTAAAAATCAAAAAATAATTAATTATAACTCTATTACAAAATTCTGCAATGAGATTTTCAATTCTTTTATGTGAGAACTGCACACCGCACACTTTCTGAAATGGGGTGGTCCGATCTTCTCGCTGATCTTGATGTAGATGGAGGATAACTTGTGAGACACTGACGATTATCCAGTTGTTCTCCTGCTGCCAAAGCAATAGATCTCAACGCTATAGATATTCGCAACACCACACACTTGCGCATGTAGCCGCCGACCACGAAGCGGTGCTGCTATCTCCTAATTCCCAATGGAACAGCAGATAACACTTGACTTTCCCAGTAGTAATCACACCAGATCGAAACAAAGTGGTGGAGGTAAAATTCCTGATCGAAACAAAGAGGAATTCGTGATAACAGTAGAAGGAAGAATAGCACTTCAATCTAAATCAATCTAATTTCGAAAATAAACAGCGAGTTTGCTAGGGCCATCTACTTCTATATATAGGGGTATTTAAGAGGCTAGGGACGTGTCGGGTCATCCAAATAGAATCCTAGATGAATACAACTCGGTTACAAGCCCATGGGCTTCGAACTGAATAAGTAACACGCATTGTTTTACTGATTTCGATCTTCTCGGACCGAATCTAGAGATGTGGCTTGATCCGTTGGAAAGAAGACTTCTCAAGCTTTACAAAAAAGTCCAATATCATCCAAATTGGGCCTTCCATGTAAAAGTTATACACATTTTAATCTGGTGTTATTTCTGTAGTCCGAGTCCAAGTCCAAGACGTGTAAAACTTTATCTCCACCTTCTCCTGGCACAAAAGTAACGTCCCAAACTTATATATTATATTTGGATGGCCTTGACTTGGTCCCCAATCAACTTCCATGATGTTCCATTGCCTTGATGTGCTCTCAACATGTCGCTTTATCCATATAAGTATTTCTGTAATTGAATAGCAACACCTTTCATGGTGTAGTGTACATTGTTCAAATAAATAAAATGTAAATATAATATAGAATACATGCATCGTGGGTTGTTTATTATAAAGCATAAGCATGGTCATATCCCAGCTTGTGATGTCCTCATCATTCTTTCCTTCTTGGCTACAAACCGTCCTCGGTTTGTTCTTGTATTGGTAGTCATTGTAGGTCCTAGCAAAAAAGATATTATTGTGCAATATCACTTGTTCTTTATTTACGTTGAGAGTAGGATGAAACCAACTCACCATAGCATTCTGTTGTTCAAGTGTAAGTGAAGAATCACCCTTGATGAAAAGAGAGGTGACCTTGGTGTTGCTAAACAGCTCAGCACACTCTCCTTCTTGAAAACCAACTTGTGTATTTAAATCAAAACAAAAGAGTCTCGAGATAATAGGATTAGTTAAAACACATTGCTCGAAATCAATATTTTTAGGCTTTACGTGCAGTTTCAAATCAGAACATATATAAACTCTATGCACAAAGTATACTCCTTTATCATTATATTTTCCAATTACATGAAAAGTGATATGAGCAGGACATGGCAAGTCAATTCTAGTGAATAATTTCTCATTTAAAGTACTAAGTTCACAAAGATTATCAAATTCAATATAACCCGAAGTGTTTAAAAAAGATAACACTTTTCACTAGCAATGTGAACAACATGTATCAAATCATTTAAATGTTCAGCAGAAAAATCAACATGTTCATTCACTAGTTGTGGGATAAATATAAGTGAAGCATTGTGTTGGACCGGAAACGGCGACTAGAGGGGGGTGAATGGGAGCTTTTAAAAATTCAGGCTAAAAACAACCTTCGGTTTTTAATTCTGTCTACTGCGGAACAGGCTTCGAACACCAACCTTCGAAGGTCTGGTTCGGAGGTATTTGACAGCTCCGAACACAGGCTTCACAAGGAGTAAAAGTCCGAAGTCAAGCAGACTTCGCTCCACCCACAACCCTGAAAACAACTCTGCTAAGTCAGTGCAGGCTCCGCACACAGGGTGCTTCGAGCAGGCTTCGCACTTCACCCTTCGCAAGAGTGGACTACCCTCTGAGGACTTCGACCTAATACTTAGCGACAGCAACTGGTGCTGGGCTTCGTACACCGAAGGTCTAAACGCACACTAACAGACTTCGCTAGGGGCTTAGACACGATAAAAACGCGGGCTTCGATCAGGGCTTTGCTAGTAAGTAGCAAGGTCAAGCCTTCTGTTACACAGAGCGAACGCACACCGAAAAGCACACTTCGCACAAAACACCCTTCGCCTAGACAGGCTTCGGTGCACTACAACTAGCGAGGTATGCAAACAAGCTCAAGCAGAAAGACAACACAGAAGCAGGGCTTCGCCACTTGAACAAGGAACACAGTAAAAGAACTCACTGGATGAAATACAACGTGTGTGGGGCTAGTACAGGAGCTCAACAGTAAATGCTCAAAGTGTTAAATGTTACCTACCCAGCCCCCATATTTATAGCCACTATTCACCGAAGTGAAATGACTACTTTACCCCTAGGGTTTACAACAGTTTTGTCTCTACAGAACAGAGGGGTATTAAAGGTAGTCAACTTTATTTGGAGGCTTCTCTGTCAACTTTGCAGAGGGGACAGCGTCAGCTTTTTGCAGAGCAAACAATGTCAGCCTTTGCAGTCTTTGACCTTTCCGGAGCCCCCCTTCGCACGCGAGGGGTGTGGTAGCTTCGGTGAGAAGCCTTGAGCCTGACGGCCTTCGCTTCACCGAAGTCAGCCTTCGATACAGTGACGGTTTTGAGCCGAAGCCGTCAAAGCCCTTGGGCCTTCGCACCAACACCTCCGGAGTGGACCACCACGGCTTCACAGCTACTCCCAGCTCAAACTCTGTCAGTCCGTGTACCGAAGCCATGCATGGCCGAAGTACCACAAGTCAACCTCGCTCCGAAGCCCCACCTTCGGAGTACCATCCTTCGAAGTCCCTCCTTCGTCCAAGGCCTCCGCACGAAGCATTCCATGAGCACTCCGTCTCAGTGTCTCTCCCCGAGCACACTCCTCAACGAGCCTCACCCGGACCATGCTTTCGATGCACCTCGACTTCTGAGACCTTCGTCAGGTACCTTCGAGTGTCTCCCTCCGGAGCACACTTCGAAAGCCTTGCCTCCACAGAGGACTTGATCCACCATACTCCAAAGTCACTCCATCCGGAGTACCTTCGAAGTGCCTCACCTCCGAGGACTTTGTCTCGGAGTACCTTCACCCGGAGCCACACTCCGCACTTACTGCCTTCTCCTGGTGCACCTCGACCCGAGGTCCGACCTGGACCTCTTCGCAGCCACTGTGACGGAGCTCCCCGCTCCCCTGGCATCAAGCCTCCCGCTTGACCCAGGTTCACCTGCTACGTCCGTCCGTCGCCTCCGAAGTCCCCTGCGTACCACAGACAAACAGACAAGTGTATCCAGTACTCCGGAGACTTCTCTGGGTTAGTAACCTTCGGCACACCCTCCGGTGTACCGCCCAAAGTACCGAGACCTTCGGTACGAACCCAGTCATCGTGTATTGTCGGACCCCTCCGACAGGCACACTCCGCTGCAACAGCTGCAGCAACCAAGGCCCACCAAACCCTTCGGTGAAACCACCTCCGAATACCTTCGGAGTTCCAACCTCCGAACCCCCTTCGGAGGTACCCCTTCAAACCAGAGGGTAAAAACCTGTCAATCACTCATCACAAACACCGAAACCAACCCTTGGTTTCTCAATCTCCCCCTTGATGAGTGCATTGACAACCAAATTCAAGTTCAAGAAAATTTAAAGATTTTCAGCACACAAGTGACCATAAAAACTCTACAACGAGCCAAAGCATGTCACTTGATAAGAGAATTTTCCTCCCCCTTTTCAAAAGATAAAAGCCCCTTCGGCAAATCTCCCCTTTCTCAAGATAAAAACTCCCCCTGAGTTAATTTTCTCTTTTTGCAACAGAGAACTCAAATTTCTCCCCCTTTGGCAATGCAAGCATCAAGGAGCATGTAAAAGATGCATTGCTTGGAAATGAGCAGAATTGCAAAGACATATAAAGCAAAAATATGCCAACAGTAATACCAATGATCATGGGCTCAGCTCAATTTAACATTCTCTAAAAACATGATGACATCATGTGATTTTATCATTTTTGAAATAAAAGCATCACCACTCAATCAAGATAACTAGACAAGTAACAACAAGGACTGCGCAAAGCTAGTCAGTTTCGACTTTAGACAGACAAGTCCAGTTCAAATGGAGCATTAAAAGCAAACTTGATGATCAATAAATTTTGTTGTTCTTTTTCATAATGCCAGGGGTTATTTGTTTGTCCACCTTATACTGTCCAATCAAGCCAAGCCTAGGCATAAAAGCCATCGGAAGCTTAAGGCGGTGATTTTGGCAGACACTACACTATCCCAGTTCAGACCAATGTGCAATGGTAAGCAGTCTAGAATAGAGTAGTGCGACAAACAAACCCACCTGGATCTTTTCACTTAAAGCATGCAAATCATGGATATTGGAATTTGGGATTAAGTGAACAAATTGTTTGGCACTTTATGAATATCCATGAAAATGTAGAACAATTTTTCAAGTTGCAATTTTTAGCGTCCAGAGGAAAGTGTCTTGCTATCAAGCAGATAAAACTAGCTAAAGCAGTCCTGCCTAAACATGCTATATACAAGATTGAGCAGTGGGCATGATTTTGAAAAGAAAACGTCATGCACATTAATGTTTCAGATAAATTAAAAGGAGCTGAGCTGACACGATTTCATGAATTACAATCAGGCATATAAATGCAAAAGATGTAAATGCAATTTCACACAGGATGAGCAAATGCAATACAATTAAAGACAGCTCCTCCTCACAAAATGCCGTAAGGGTGACAAATACCAAGTTCCCCACGCAAGTAGGCAAATCGAGAAGCATCGAGGGGTTTAGTGAAAATGTCGGCTAGCTGGTGTTGGGTATCAACATATTGAAGTTCAATATCACCCTTCTCAGTGTGATCTATGAGAAAATGATATCGCACATCAATGTGTTTGCAATAAAAATCATCTTGTGATAAAGGAATTTCATAAATAGGTTCCACTATTTGCTCCATACCTCGTAATGGTGGCAAACTAGCAGGTACCTCCTCCGGAAACACGTCACAAAATTCCTGTAAAATAGTAGAAACACCAAGAGATGGAGGGGTAATGTCATTAGTAATCAAAATCTCACCACTGCACATGAGCTCCTATGAAACAGAAGTGGGATCCTTGCGAAACTCTGTCATATCAGAATTCCACTCGAATTTTTGCTGAGATTCATCCACTATTTGCTGCGTTGGCATTGGCCTCAAAGTAATCTCAGAGGCAAGAACAACATCATCACCTATCTTAGACTTTAAATCCTCATTGACCAACATTACCTTTTTATTTGGACAATCCCCCTTGAAATGACCCTTGCAACCACATGTATAGCAACTCATATCTCGATTTCTTGTTGTAGATATTGAAGAATCAGCACCACTAACCACAGGCTACACTTTGTTTCTTGCAATAATTTTTGACTTGCCCATGGAAGAAACACAAGAGTTAATGTCACAGGTATGTGCTCCACTAGTCGGTCTAGAAGAAAACTGACGTCTAGCTGCAATGGAATGACAAGCAACATTTATGTCTTTGGCAATCTGAAGTTCAACCTCACGTGCTTGTTGTAACAAATTTATCATGTTATCATATTTGTGATGCTGAACAATACACTTGATGTTGTATGTTAACCCTCAAAGAAAACGTTCCATGGTCTGCTCGGGCTGTTCACGTACTCTAGCTCGCTGCATGATCAACTTCATCTCTTGATAATAAGCGCGCATCCACAGTCATAATACCATGCTTCAAATTCTGCAATTTGTCATATTGAGAGGGGATATAGTTGCAAGGAACAAAACACTCACGCATGACTTCCTTCATAGTTCTCCATGTAACAATTGTTGGTTCACCATCTTCCTGTCTGGTATGCACTATATTATCCCACCAACGCAAAGCATAACTAGCAAATTCAGAAGATGCCAACTTGATTTTTCTATTCTCTGTATAATCATGAAGGCGCCAAAACTTTTCCATCTTTAACTCCCAAGTGAGGTATTCTTCAACATCAGTAGTCCCTACAAACATGGGTATAGAAAATTTTGGTTTGCTTAGTCCATCATCTACACGGTTAGCTGGTGCAACATGAGCATCAAACATTAGATGATGAACAGAACCACAGACTCCATTGCCATGACCTCCAATGCCATGGCCTCCATTGCCATGACCTCCATTGCAGCGGCCATGCTGATCCTTATAAACACTTGTCTCTCCATCATCATCGGATTTGACCACATGTTGCTGGTTGTGTTGACGATCAAACGAAGTTTGCAAGGTTGCTACAGCGTGTGTTAAGTCTGTTATAGAACATTGAAGTGTTGTCACTTGCCTTTGTGCTGATTGAACCGTGTGGACAGCGCCATCTACTTTCACCTGTACTTTTTGCAAATCAGTAGAAAACGGTTTAAGAACATAGTCAATTTTTACCTTCAAGTGGTCGCGGAGTGCTTCACATTCATTCCAATGCACTAGCGAAGTAGGATCCTTTTCCTGCAAAACATTAATACACTCGTCCTCGGAAGACATTATTTAGTAGACACAAAATAGATAAACAGAACAAGAAGAAAAAATGGGATATATGTGAGACAACTCTCAACTGAAAGAAAACAATGTATCTTACCGTTCCAGAGTGAATTAGAGTAGCTTACCAACTTGTATGGACAGAACATGCACAAATGTGATGAAGCGAATACCAAGGGTGAAAACTATCACACAACATACCAGGGTATATAGTGGATCACACAACAGACCAGGGTATATAGTGGAGTTTGGTTGGGAGACCTAACAACACCAATTCACGAATCCTAGTGTTGTTCGTATGACAAACGACACAAATGGAAACGCACACGTGGAGATAAATGGGGCGATTGCAAATTTAGGGATGAGCTAAAAATCAATGTCGGAGTACTACTCGTGTTGCAACGCACAAGGAGAGACGCTAGCAATAACTCAAATAAGGGGTCACAAGATTGCTCACATCTACTAGTGAAACGAAAGAGATAGGACAGAACTTGAAACTTCAAATAAAAACTCCAAACTGAATTAAACACTTTCGGCCACTTTTATTTTTTTTTCTTTCTTCTTTTTTTGATATACTTTGGATAGAACACTTCTTTCTCTCTTCTTTTTTTTGATATACTTTAGACAAGCCAATTCTTTCTCTCTTCTTTTTTTTTGTATTTGGCCAACTCGATTTTTTTTCTTGCAATGGAGTAAAGATTAGCACTGCCAACAATCGGAAACACTATACAAACCTAAGTAAGCAGTCTCCAGAGTTGTCAATATGCTAGTCTCATGGGTTAGGGAAAAATTTCCTACACAATAGATTTGCTTGTTATGGTTCTCAATCTGAAAAGAGAGGAATTTATGTGGACTCGGATGGAACAAACAGAAATAACACAATCTTAAAATGAAATTTCCAGCAACTAAATAGATACTAAAACCTTAAAATTAGACTCTTTACTACGATGAAAACAGCAAGACAAGATTGACACTTATACTCTATGACTTGGTTCAGAAAAAAATTAGAAAAAAGTTACGCCAAAGAAGGACTACGACCAGCACCAAAACTAGGTGAACCGATGCAATCAAGGTTATGGAAACAAATCTAACCCTAATAATTTTCGTGGCTTTTTCTGGATGGGACAGAAATAAAAACCTAACAACGGATTAATTATACCAAGATGATACGGGGTGGGCCGATCTTTTCGGTGAGCTTGATGTAGATGGAGGATAACAAGTGAAACGTTGACGATTATCCGGTTGTTCCTCTATTGCCAATGCAACAGATCTCAACCCTATAGATATTCGCAACACCACACACTTGTGCACGTAGCCGCCACCACGAAGCGGTGCTGCTATCTCCTAATTCCCAATGGAAGAGCAGATAACACTTGACTTTCCTAGTAGCAATCACACCAGATCGAAACAAAGTGGTGGAGGTAAAATTTTAGATCGAAACAAAGAGGAATTCGTGATAACAGTAGAAGGAAAAATAGCACTTCATTCTGAAGCAATCTAATTTCGAAAATAAACAGCCGAGTTTTCTAGGGCCGGCTACTTCTATATATATAGGGGTATTTAAGAGGCTAGGGATGTGTGGGGGTCATCCAAATAGAATCCTAGATAAATACAACTCGGTTACAAGCTCATGGGCTTCACACTGAATAAGTAACACACATTGTTTTGCTGATTGCGATCTGCTCGGACCAAATCTAGAGGTGTAGCTTGATCCTTTGGAAAGAATACTTCTCAAGCTTTCCAAAAAGTCCAAGATCATCCAAAGTGGGCCTTCCATGTAAAAGTTATGCATGTTTTAATCTGGTGTTGTTTCTATAGTCCGAGTCCGAGTCCAAGTCCAAGACATGTAAAACTTTATCTCCACCTTCTCTTGGCACAAAAGTAACGTCCCAAACTTATATATTATCTTTGGATGGCCTTTACTGGATCCTCAATCAACTTTCATGATGTTTCATTGCCTTGATGTGCTCTCAACATGTCACTTTATCCATGTAAGTATTTCTGTAATTGAATAGCAACACATTTCATGGTGTAGTGTAAATTGTTCAAATAAATAAAATGTAAATCTAATATAGAATGCATGCACCTTGGGTTGTTTTTTATAAAGCATAAGTATGGTCATATCCCAGCTTATGATGTCCTCATCACTTTCGATGGAGCTATAATCAATAGAGATGAGATCAGGCAAGAACTCAGCATAGTCACATGATCTAGACATTGATACATGACAAAGAAAAATAATCAAACATACATTATTGGTCAATAATAATAGCATGTAGACAAAAATAAGCAGCATAGTGTAACGTCCCACTCCGTACGGACTTCGTCGTACCGAGACGAGGGCTATGCAACTGAATTGAAACAAACATCATACCTGATATTTATTCAATTTAGCGGTAGACCATCACATACATGTTTACTTAATTATAGAATAGTGTATACAAAAGCCGTATGAGGCATACCTCATGACAAACAATCATTACAAAGAACAACGGAAGTGAACATAGACATTGCACAAACAACATACTCTAAATCTACTTGGGAACTAGGCCCAAAACCCTACTTTATCGTGATATTCTTCTTCTTCAACTTCTTCATTGGATGATGGAGTTCTCCGCATCGGAATCTTCACAATATGGAGGTGATGAGAGGGAGGGTGAGTACAAAAAGTACTCAACAAGTCCCGAAATATTTTATAGATGCATTCGGGTTCAAGGAAAGGCTTATGGTTCATGAGAAAGAAGGTGCATGAAAAGTCTACGTGTATTTTTAGTTTTAAGGTAATTACCTTGTCTACAATGAACTAAAACTATTAACCATTAACTACCATATTTAACGAAAGACCTCCTCATTCTTTTGAACCTATCTTATTTTTTCGGTTACTATCTCATCATGACCTTCATCATTCTATGGTATAATAATCCTTTCCACTAAACATTTCACACATCCTCAACTATTCAACATGACCTTCATCATTCTAGGGTCTAATCATCACTTCCACTAAACATTTCACACATCCTCAACTATTCAAGTTCACACTTTCTTTTCCACTAAACAGTCCACACATCCTCGACTATTCAAGTTAACACTTTTGGTTCCACTACTCTAAACTTATTTATAAAAATTCACACATTTCTACGCAAGGGAAAACAATCAATGCATATGCTCATGACCGTGGGCACGTCTGTTCGAATAGATTTAACTTCAGTTGAAGGTTTACACTTTACCATCGTGACACAAAACACTCCTACCCACGAGAAGTAGAGGAGGTTTTATAACAAGGTCTTTCACAAGCGAGCCTAGGATACTGTACCACCAGTACGATGAGTCCGCGACCAAGGATCATAGGCATTCGCCCCTATTTCCTCAGGAATTCCGTGAGTGCTCCACCGTAACCGCACTTCTTCCACAATATGCTCCTTGGGCCAAGATTTTCCCCATGAGCCACCCCAGTGATTCCACGTCTCCCGACAACTATAGACTATCCTAAATCTACTGGCTACTAAACTAGGGGCAGAGCCATGATACCCGTGAGGTTGCACGAGGGTGGTGCAAGATATAGTTTCCCCGAGGAATCAGTCCTTAATCGCCATATGAAATCAGGCCTTCGATGTAACGAGTCCATACAACAATATCTATCCCACTACCCCTCTTTCTCTATTTGTATCCAAAACCTAGTCCTTGCTATCCTTTAAATATTTTCCTAAACTCCCATTACATCCCACACACAAGTCTTTATCAATTCCTAGATCAATAATGTAAAGCTTACCTATCATAAAGTTTATTATCAAAACAAGTTTGATTTCATACAACCCATCAAAATATTAGGATAAAGTTGTATTAATCATCAAGGCTTCAAGGCAATACAAGTACAATTTCACAGGGAATGCTAGTGCATTAAGTTTTAGATTTATTTGACTTAATCGTTTGGGCGATGTCATAATTCAACAGTGCATGTGTGTGTCCTAATCATATATATAGCAAAGACAATTTTAACAAATCATGGGATCAATATGATCAAAGTAGGGCCTTGCCTTAGTCCTTAAAGTACTTATGATAAAAAACGAAGATCTTCAAGTTGTCGTCTTAACTTGTCTTCCGAAGGGACCACTTCATAAGAAACAATAAAAATAAATAAAATATATAAGAAAGATCCTAATATTATTTCTAGTGGTGCCAAAATAGAGTTTGGAATTATATAAATTTTTAGGAGCTTGAACGGAGTTGATCAGAGCTATAATGAATTTTCTAGAATTGTTTGAAGTGCCTCAGATTTTCTGGAAATAAAGGAACAGTACTGCACTGCACTGTTCACTCGGGTTGCAATGGGCTGAAATTGTGGGCTCGTACATGGATCTAATGGGCTAATGCCTGTTTTTTATTTTGAAAATAAAAAGGAGCATTGTTTACTGGGCTGGCCGAACCGGCCCATTTGGCCGAGCGTGCTGTGCGCGCAGGGCGCACGCGCAGCGGCTTCCACACAGTAGCAGCGCAGGCAGCCGACAGCGTCTGCCAAGCGGGCCCATCATGTGCGACGCCGAAGGCTGGCGTTGGCGAATGAGGCACAGACGTCAGGGACAGAAAACAGAGAGGAAAGGAGACGGCTGGAGGTTAAAGAAGGGTTTCAACGGCTGAAACTTTTCCAGAAGTTATCTTTCGTGTATTAGCTCTGATTGCAATTAAATTTTAACTGTAGGTACTGTAGACTATGATGAACATATCCTACGGTAGTATTTGCATAAGGAGCTACATACACGGCGCACGGCTGTGCGTGGTGAGGGCTCGGGCCATCGGTGCGGAGGAAGAAGAAGATGATCCAGAGACAAACGGGGCCTTATTTCACGGGAGATACCCCAGCAGTAAGCTATACTCACTACCTGATCTAGCTAGGGAGCTTTACAACGACCTGACGACGGTGAACCGAAACGATGAGTACGGGATGTTAAACATAATCTTGATTTGCTTTAAGTAGTGAGGAAAGGTGATTAGTGCTCCATGTAGTGGGAGAAGTGGAGGTGATTAGTGCTCCAAGTAGTGGGAGAAGTGGAGGTGATTAGTGCTCCAAGTAGTGGGAGAAGTGTAGGTGATTAGTGCTTCAAGTAGTGGAAGAAGTGGAAGTGTGTGCTTGAGTGCATGGCCAAATTGTGTGGCTGAACTTGGGTCAACATGGGTGTGTTGTGTGCTATATAAGTAGCGTAGTTCTTGTGTTATGTAAGAAGCCAAATAAAGAAAATGTAGTTCCTCATACTGAGTTTGTGCGTGTTCTTCTTGCTTGTTATATTGAGAAAGATAAACGGTGCTAGATGAGAGAGTGAAACAACTAAATTAGTGATAAAAGAGATAAGTTGCAAGATGCGGCTTCAACAATTGGTATCAGAGCTATGTGATCCTACAACAAGGTGATGTCGTCCGATGCTATGTCGAGGTGCGACGACATCGATGACAACGTTACATCAAAGAGGAGCACCGACAAGCTCTCCATGGCACGTGCGGGAGGCATGTGGTGGCCATGGAGCATGGCTACATGTTGAGTGATGCTGCAAATAAGAGGCAAAAAGGTTGTGTTGAGTTTTGGTGTTTGTTCGTGAGTGTGTTATTAAGTCATGTGTTTTTTGTGAGTGTTGTGTTCGTGTATGGTGTTGTGTTTGGGGTGTTTTAGTAGTGAAGAAAACAAGTGGGCGAGTGTGTGTGTAGTGAGTGCTCTTGAGAGAAGAGGATCTAATCGTGACGATTAGTTTGTGTGCCATGCAAGAGGCTGTTGTGTGTGGCAACATGAGGCCATTGTGTGCGGCAAGACGAAGTGGTGATCGACACTGTGAAGGAGCCTTCAAGGAGGCTCCTGCGTGTGTCTATAGTGGTGCCAATGATCCGTATCAAAGAATCAACAAATCAAGATTAGGGGGAAAATGTTAAACATAATCTTGATTTGCTTTAAGTAGTGAGAAAAGGTGATTAGTGCTCCAAGTAGTGGGAGAAGTGGAGGTGATTAGTGCTCTAAGTAGTGGGAGAAGTGTAGGTGATTAGTGCTTCAAGTAGTGGAAGAAGTGGAAGTGTGTGCTTGAGTGCATGGCCAAATTGTGTGGCTGAACTTGGGTCAACATGGGTGTGTTGTGTGCTATATAAGTAGCGTAGTTCTTGTGTTATGTAAGAAGCCAAATAAAGAAAATGTAGTTCCTCATACTGAGTTTGGGCGTGTTCTTCTTGCTTGTTATATTGAGGAAGATAAACAGTGCTAGATGAGAGAGTGAAACAACTAAATTAGTGATAAAAGAGAGAAGTTGCGAGATGCGGCTTCAACACGGGAGCATGTTGCCGGCGATCCTCAGCCTCAACTATGGATAGAAAAATATGGGAACATGATCATAAGACTGTGGTGGTGCTACTGTAAAGAGGAATCTGACTAATTTTATACTTTGGCGAGTGTGGATGTCCGGCGGCGGAAATTGGGCGTTTTCGGTGAGGATGAAATCTGATGCTCATAGCTACGAAAATGGGTATAGTGACACACCAAGGGTGGTGGTGATTGGATTCAGCGGAATCCCGGCGAATCAAGGCTTCAGGGACTCCGGCAAGCTCGGGAGAGCGGATTAGAGTAACTGGGGCAGATGTGTGCACAACATTTGGCGGTCGGGAGCTTTTATAGCCCGAGAGCGACAGCTGGCCTACGGGACGTGAGCGGCGCGAGTGGCGCGAGCTTATCCGCTCTACGGCACGGGGCTTGAGGATGAACTAGCGGTTTTATCCGTTGTGGCCGTTGTCGAACGGCGATTGGCGGCGCTAGCTTCCGTGAAGCTTCGTGCGTGCGGCGGAGCGATGAAGGCGGTTGCGACGCTCATGGCTAGTGACAGGACGTTGGAGTTACGGCGAGACAAAAGTCGATGCGTGTTTGAAGCGACGATTGGACGAACGCCGGTCGGTACAGCGGGGACATGTGGCGGCATGAGCTGGCTAGCGCGGGGCTCAAGGCGATGGTCGGAACAGTGCGCACGTGCACTATCGGCGAAACAACGGCACGACGAGCGAACGCGTAGTCTGAGCGTCACAGAGCGAGGAGCAACGTGGGCGCGGGTGCGGTTCAGGCATGGCTACATGCGGCGTGGCGCGAAGCGTGGGAGCGGGCGCGGTTCAGGGGCGACGCGAGCGGCGATGGCGCGTGATCCGGGCGACACGAACTACGGTGCAGCCATGGTTCGGGCGCGAGCGAGCGGCGCCGGCACATCCAGCGCTTAGCGTGCGGCCGGCGCAGAGCGCGGGCGCACGACCTAACCAAGGTTTTAAATAGAAGGCTAAGCCATTTAGCGGATGTCTAATAAAAAGGTTATAAAGGCTATAGCGGGCTATAGCCTCAAATAGCTTAATTTAGCGGATTAGACAAAATACACGTAAAAATTTAGAATCAAGGATAATTGAGCACATAAACATATGCAGTACAAAACTACATGTCTTCATTACATCACCAATCAAGCACAGAAACTTAATCTGAAGTTTTCAGCACATAAACATATGCAGTACAGAACTACATGTCTTCATTACATCATCAATCAAGCACAGAAATTTAATCTAAAGTTTTCAGCACATAAACGTATGCAGTATAGAACCACATGTCTTCATTACATCATCAATCAAACACATAAATTCAATCTGAAGTTTACAGTGCATTCAAATATGTCTATTCATCTTCTAAATCAGCAGAATCTGAAGACTGAACATGCATTAAAATATCACCATCTTGATTATCCTCTGATTCAGAAGAAGCAGAGACTACAGGCTCTGAAACATCACGCATAAGATATTGCAAGCTCCTGATCTTCTTTTTTGCAGGGCGCACAAGCCGCTTTCTTTTGGCTTGTTTCTTGTGACATTGATTTTCCACCTTGAACTTGTGCAACTTCATGATTTGCATCTTGACCTCCATTTGCATTTGGTATGAAAGTCACAAACTCATTGTTGTCATCTTATAAAACATCATTGAACTCCTTTAATATAGGATCTCTGTTTTTCTTCTCTTTCTTGAGCTTTAGTATGGAATTAAATTTCACAAATACAAGATCTCTCATCCTGTCATGAAGTAATCTATTGCGCTTCTTTGTGTGTACCTAATAACATATAGATAAATTAAAAAATAAAGAACAAATCATGACAAAGTTAGATCAAAAATCAGAGTACAAACATTTTTTCTTACTTGTTCAAAGACTGACCAGTTCCTCTCACAAGCTGAGGAGCTACATGTCAAATTTAGAATCTTTGTTGCCAATATTCTTAGATTTGGTGTGCTTGTGCCATGATTTTGCCACCATTTTGCTACATGAACAAGTTAGAAGTTAAACAATAATGATATCAAAATGAAGACATTCATCAATTATATTGCATTCAGTTATTCACCTAGATTGAAGTTTTTGTTTCTCCTTTGCCTTGTGGCTATGTCATGTCCAAATGTGTTGTTCTTGATATATATTAAGATCTTCAATTATATTATCTTGTGTATCCTCGTCATCAATCATCTTTGTAACACATGTGATTACAGCTGCTCTAAATGATCCATCATGCTCAATCTCTGACTTGTTTGGGTAATAATAATAAGGGTTTAAATAGTACCCAGCCAAGTGAAGTGAAGTCTTGAGCTTGTTATCCCACCTTTTATCAATGATATCCCAAGCAACTTTGAAGCTATTCTCATCATTATCAAACCTCATAGCAATTTCTTTCTTCGCCTCAAGCATACATCCATGTAAGAATCCCATGGCTGGCACATCACTATCCATTCTCCTTAGCACATTAGCCAATGGCTCAAAGAAATTAACAGCCATGTCAACATTTTTCTAGAAAGATTCAGATCTCACCACTTTGTTAGCTTTCTTCCCCTTTGCTTTCTTCAAGTAACCTAAGTCATTGAGCTCATCTGATCTAAAGAGTCTTGTTAAATCCTTTTTATTGTCTTGTAAACTTTTTAGATTCAAATAAGTTGTAGCAAATCAAGTAACTCCAGAGCGAACCAAATCTTTCCGAAGAAATTTCCTCATCAAGTCCAACACCCTTGTATGAGCATATAGGAATGTAGTCACTTGTTTTGCACTGGCAATTGTCTGCTCAACTGGTCCAAGCTTCCCAAGATCCTCCAACATAAGATCTAGGCAATGAGCAGCACATCCATTCCAAAATATAGAGGGTCTCTTTGCTGCTAGTAGACTTGTTGCTGCTGTATTGACACTAGCATTGTCAGTGACCACTTGGACAACATTTTTCTCCCCTATGTCTTCAATGCATTTGTCAACAAGGTCAAAGACATATTTGCCATCTTTCTTGACAGATGAGCAATCCACAGAATTGAAGAATAATACACCATAAGCACTGTGCACAACTAAATTCATTACTCTTCTGCCCTTTTTATCTGTCCATGCATCTGTCATAATTGTGCAACCAGTGAGTTGCCATGATTCCTTATGATTTTTGAATCCATCTAACACCTTTTGTTTCCTTCTCTGTAAGAATGGTCCACTCATCTCATAGTGACTAGGTCCTATCAATCCTCTACCAAAGGCTCCAATGGCCTCGAGCATATAAGCAAAGCTTGGAAGGTTGACCGTGTTGTGTGGAATGCTAGCTTCATAGAAAAATTGGCATATGTACTCACAGGCTCTATCTCTCCTATCTTCTCTTTTCTGAGTTGACAACTTTGTTTGAGTCTTATTCTTGTGAATAGACTCTTCTATAGAACATGGCTTATAGAAATTCTCAATAGAGCCACCACTTGCTATAGTCGTAGCATTGGAGCTACCTGTTCCTTTTGTCATCTTTAGCATAAGAACTTCATTGTCTTTGTTAGAATCTTCTTCACTACTACCATCTGAATTGTTTATGTCAATTTCATCTCTTCCCCTTTGCTTTTCCTTCTTTTTCTGTTCCTTATCACTTGTCTTCTTTGTAAGTAAAGCATGCATCTCCTCCTTCACTAGAGTTGGAACCTTTTTGCACTTGGCAACATTAAAACCAGCAATGCAAGCAAGATGATACTTCATTCTAGTAATTCCAGCATTGACCATCTTGTCACAATACTTGCATTGCAATGAATGCTTCTTATTTAGGTCTGGGCAAGAACAATGAGCCCATGCAGGGTCATCTGAGTTAATAGTAGACTCTCCTCGTTCTTGTGTTACTGAAATAGAGGCACCACTTGATATGCCACCTATGAAAAATTGAAAACAAAAAATAAACAATATGGTATATAATTTGTTGTCTATACAATCTGCACTACATTGATCATAACTTGCTAACATTCAAATTACTATCTCTGCACTGTCCACTATTTATCTAACATATTTTATCTATCATCAAACAATAAGTTTTTTAGCTATCAATCCCTATATATAATTAACAGTGTAGATTTTTCTGCCTATGATCCATTTCTTTGACATTGATGCTCACTACATATATATATAAAGTATAAACCATATGCCTGCTATATGTATAAACTAGGATTAGATAAATGCCATCTTATTTTTCAGCAAATCTGATGTAGTTGTGAAGCCTATGATCAAAGAAGAACTCTTGCCTGGTCGTTGTTGCTCCGGCGGCTGGGACATGATCTTCAAGCAACTCTGGTTGCAGCCGCTGCCTCCAATCGCTGCAGCCAATGGCCACCGCCGCCGTTGTTCACACCAAAAGCAGCAACAGCACTGCAGCAGTCGTCGTCTCTATTTTACAGGAGGAATACCAAAAGCAGTGGTCAGGGTTTGTACGTATTTATACTCCTTTGGAACTTGGGCCTATTTTAATTCCCTCACGCAGCCCATTTTGATTTCATCAGCCCATTTTGATTTCAGTCTAGCGCTAAACATTTCACTATTTAGCGGATTTAGCCGGCTAATCACAACTATTAGCGGAAGAAATCACTTAGCGCTAAACGATAGCTAGCCTAGCTTTAACCCTGAGCCAGCTATTTGAAACCTTGGACCTGACGCAACTCCGAACTGCAAGCCATGGCATGCTAAAGCAACGACGCCCACGAAAAATTATAATTGTTGATTTGGAGAGAAAATTTGAATCAAGGACTTTGAATTTTTGCGTACAAATAGATTATAGATTCCTCTAGTGAATTGTTTGCCGGTTCATGAATATAACTTGTGGACTAGAGAGAGTTTATTTGGGATGAAATATTTTGATTCAACGATTGCATCGAAGAATTGAATGGGAAGAAGTTTCAATATTTCAAAATAGGATTGATCAAATGGTAAATAGTGATTCTCGGATTTGATGAGTGGTTTGGTATAATTCAGTAGAATCAAAGGATAATTTGAAAGTAGGCGAATAATATTTTTTGTTTGGGATTCGATTGATATTGTTTTGAATTTATTTTTGCACAAACAACCATAAATCAACAAGAAACCAAAATTTTACAATTAGTATTTTATCAAAATTAAAGGTTTTAAAACAGCCTAAAAATTAGGATGTTGCACATAACATAATGTTCATATACATAGCATATAAAAATTAACACATTCGATAGCAGACAAAATACTTTAAAAAGTAAAAAAAATCCCATCATGGTGTAAACAGGTGAACAAGCAAGAATCCACATGCCTAAATTCTAGCCTACTGTATATTGAAATTTTAGATAGTATCACTAACAACTAGAAACATAGTCAATTAGTTATCATGCTTTCACATATAATGTGTTATGATAGAATTCATTATATATTCTCATGCCAAGGAAGAGCATATGGTATATGTTAAGGAGCACATAAGTAGATAACTTTAACTCAAGATATCAATTTGTCATATGCAATGGAATATGCATCCTTTACAGTTGCTCATTCAAACAATGTTCTATTCAAAATTATCGCTTGACAGTTAATATGTATCAGTTTGCTATTACCTCTAGGGTGTTTTATGATAAAGGGCATGTAATCTTAGGCTGACAAGATATTCTAAACCTTTTTACCATTTTTAATGCTACATACATGATACTCACAGATCATTGTAAACCCTAAGAAAACCATGTCCTTACTCACAAGGCACAACTAATGTTGTTTATTCACTGGTTTATGGACGCAACTCACAAGTACACACAACTAATTAGTTTCTTTAGTGCAGTGCAACCCATCATATCCTTACTCAAAGAACCAAAATAGTAAATAAAAAAGATGACAAGTCAAACAAAAAATTCCTTCTTAGCATCTTCAGTTGAAAGCAAACTAAACATGGCCAAAGCCTCTAAGAGTGCCATCTTCATGTGTAGCCAAACGAACATAAACAATCTCAGCAACTTCCTTAAAGAACTCTTTCCTGTAAACACAAATGGGAAAGCATTAAGAAGTATAACTTCTGAAAGGATACTTGGGGAAACGGGGCTTACACTTGTTCATATCAATTGTTGGGGGAAATAATCACAGCGGTGGTCAAGGCAAGATTAAAGGTCGCCATGCGGTCTCCGGGGTCAATGGCTATGAGGACCGAAGATCTAGGCAAGGGACACGTAAGCCCTCCAGAGCCAGAGGCCTCCGGCCGCTGCTCTTGCTCCCTAATCGAGGCTCGGTGTGGAGCTCTCCAGAAGTCAGGGTCTATCGATGGGCAGCCCCAAGGGAGGTAGTGACGGAGGCCCAGAGCTAACCCCTCCAAGTCTCGGTGGTCCCTAGGCGCCAACCACTAAAGTGAAGACACGACAGTCATGACGTCAGGAAGCTCCTGTAGAGTGTGACGAGTGGGTCGGTACCGATCACATCGTGACCGAGAGTACGATGGGACCGCACGTGCGCGTCGTCACTCCTACCTAACATAGCATAAGTCTTAGCAATAAGCAGAGTGTGTACTCTAGTACCCCTACGGATTAGGGAAATGGAGTTTGTAATGACGTATGAGAGACTGGGGTAGGAAGGTATGGGCGTAGCTGAAGGCTCCCCCTTATAAATACCTTCCACCCGTATTGTACAAGGGCCATTAGGCTCAAGATCCAAGTATACAACGTTCTAAAAAATCTCTCCATCTCAACTTAGTTTCTTCAAACCTGTCGGTGTAATCTTTTATGCCAAAAAAGAAGAAAAGCTAGCGTCCTCTCCACCTTACATCCACAAAGAAGAAACATGTCTTCCAAGAAGGGTGCAAGTACAGTTACATTTCGAAGGTCCGCTCGGACTTCGCGACGGGAGCCTATCCAAGCCAGCGCCTCCCCTGCGGTGACCGAGGCCGCCTCGAGCCAGGCTCTAGATATGATGCCGAGGGCCGAAGATCTCCCCAACTCCGTGAACCCATCCGTGGACATCCAGGCCCCTGCCCAAGAGGGACTCGTAGACCTCCATCCGTCAGGCGATCGCCCTACTATGGCCCTCCGGACAAACTTCGTTCGCTCGTAGGATCCGGAGACTAACTCCGGAGGGAGCGGGAGCCAAGACGACACGCTGGCCACCAAAAACGCCCGGCGGAGGGCTGAGCTCACACGATGGTGGCAAGTAGCCGCAGTCCAGCCCCTAGAGCTCACAAGGGTGCCCGAGGTCGAAGCCATCATGCTGAGAGACGACATGACCAAGGGGCTTGGAGGGAGGAACAGAACGCATCCTTCGACGAATAGTCTCCGCTGCACCCTGACTTGTAGAGGGTGTGGTTCGATTCGAACTTCCGCGCATCGAAACTTCTGAAATACTCTAGGGAATCTGACCCTAGGGAGTTTTCTCGGTCCTACGCCCTAGCAATAAAAGCCTGTAGAGGGGGCCTAGACATAATGGCGAAGTGCTTCCCCCTCGCCCTCGAAGGAATCGCCCTCCGGTGGTTCTGGTCGCTGAGGCCGAGATCCATCAGATTGTGGGACCAACTGAAGAAAAAGTTTGTCAAAAACTTCCAAGGGACCTTCATAGCCCCCATGTCCACCGGAAGCCTCTTCCAGGTGAAGCAGTAACCCGGCGAGACGTTGTACTAGTATTCGCAGCGCTTCGCCCACACCAAGGCCTAGATCAAGGGGTTGTCGGCCTCCTCCGTCATCATCGCGGCCCTCGAAGGCATCACCAACCCCGGCCTCCTCGACAAGCTTCATCGGAAGCCAATTTCGTCGGTGGCCCAACTGATGACGTACTTCGAGGAATACGACAGGTCTGAGGAAGGGCAGCTTCATAGGCGGGCGATGATTGCCCCTGTCTGAACTCCAGAAGCTAAAGTATACGAGGCAAGAAGCCACGGTCCTCTGTGCGCCGCTCCAGCAGAGCCCCATACCCGCAACTCGTGGTGGGGGCGGAAGCATTACAAGGGGGAGGTGCTCAGCCACGTCGCCCCGGCCCCCAAGCCCTCTAAGTTCTAGCACGCCCAACGTTCATGGAGAGAATCGGAGCCATGACACCGATTAATGCAGAACCATTCTCGCCCTCTAGAATGACTACCTCAAGCGGAGCTCCGGGCGAGGGTCTTTCGACAGAGCCCGTCCAGGTGGTGGGATGGATTGAGGAGCGCGGAGATCCGAGGCACTTCCCGAATACGGAGAAGTTCTCGACCTCGAAAGTTGAGGAAGGTTCGGATCGGGGAAAGCGCATAGTACTACCCATCTCTAGATGGGAGCCATGGGTGGTATGTCGAAGAGGCAACAGCGAGAATATGTTCGATAAATAGGGCACATCGGGACCTCGACCTCGGTCACGATGCCCGAATGGTCACATGTGCCCATCTCCTTCACCGCCAATGACGCAGCTGACATCAAGTTCCCGCACGCCGACCCTCTCGTCGTCACCGCCGATATCGCCGGCGTCGAGGTCCGTCGGGTGTTTATTGATGAGGGAAGTTCCGCTGATATTATTTTTGTGTAGGCCTTCGACCAGCTCTACATCTCCAGGAAGCACCTGCTCCCAGCCACCAGGCCGCTCCAAGGTTTTACGGGCCCACCGCTCGATGCCCTCGGACAAATAGGCCTCGAAGTGACCTTCGAAGAGGGTCCCCTCGTGCGAACCGAGGAAGTCATCTTCGACGTCGTCGACGCCCCCTAGGCCTACAATGCCATCTTCGAGAAGGGAATGTTGAACCGGTTCAGAGCCGTCGCGCATCACAATTACCTCTGCATGAAGATGCTGACTCCGGGCAGAGTCCTCTCCATCCTCGGTGATCAGGCTGCAGCCTGAAGAGTGGATTACGACCACTCTGCCCTGCTGGAACCTTGGCAAGTCAACAATGTCCGGGAGAATCCGGATGACCAAGACCCCCAACCTCTCTCCGAGCCCCGAGGGGACCAGCCACAAAACCTCACCCCGAAGGAGAGGTGATAACCAAGGTCATCGTCAAGGAGGGGCGGGAGTACCTCATCCAGTTCGGCGGAGGACTAGAACCCAAAGTCATGACCATCCTGAAGACGTGGTCCGAGACAACCTAGATGTCTTCGCCTGGTCCGACAAGGACATCCCGAGGGTGGACCGCAGCATCATCGAGCACTCCCTATCAGTGAACCCGAAGGCACGCCCAGTCCCCCAAGGGCTCCGCAAGTTGTCCGCAGAAAAATCCGAGCTCACCAAGGCAGAGGTCGAAAAGCTGCTCCAAGCCAGGGTCATCAGGGAAATCAGCCATACGATGTGGCTGTTGAACCCCGTCTTTGTTAAAAATAAAAACTCCGGCAAATGGCGCATGTGTATCGATTTCACCTCCTTAAATAAAGCATGCCCTCGTGACCCGTACCCCATGCTTCACATCAACCAATTAGTTTACTCCATAGCCGCTTTGAAGCTCCTATTTTTCTTGATGCATATTATGGATACCATCAAATATGACTGAAGCATGAAGACCAGGCCAAGACTAGTTTTATCACCCCCTCCGGAGTATTCTGCTACGTAAGAATGCCCTTCGGCCTTAGAAATGTCGGGGCCACCTTTTCTAGGCTAATTGCCAAGGCCTTAGGCCATCAGATAGGTCGTAACATCGAAGCATACATGAATGATATTGTAATCAAAAGTGCGCATAAGCACCAACATAGCCTAGACATAGCAAAAACATTTGATAGCCTCCGAGCCTGCGAGATCCGCTTGAACCGCGACAAATGTGTCTTCGGGGCCCGGGCCGACAAGTTACTAGGATACCTGGTCTCGAACCGGGGCATTGAAGCCAGCCCAACCCAAATCAGCGCGCTACAAAACATGGCCCCTCTGGAGAATTTAAAGCAGACTCAAAAGTTGGTCGAGCGTCTCGCCACCCTCAGTCGCTTTCTTGCTAGATTTTTCGAGCGAATCCTCCCAATCTTCAAGGCATTAAAGGGGTCAGCGGACTTCGCTTGGACCCTTGAGTGCCAGAAATGCTTCAATGAGATCAAGGAGTACCTCGCTAATTTGGCTACTCTTACCACCCCTCGCAGCGAAGAGACCCTCTTCGTCTACCTCGCTGCTACGGGCTTCGCAACAAGCGCCGTATTAATTCAAGAGGAAGAGACCGAAGGGAAACTAATCCAGCGGCCGATATAATTTGTATCTGAAGCCCTTTTGGGAGCCAAGACAAGATATACCAAACTCGAGAAGGTGGCCTATGCCCTCGTAATGGCTTCCCGAAAGTTGCGCCACTACTTCTTGGCTCACGGTATTGTCATCCCTACTTCATATCCTCTCGGAGACATGTTCAGGAATAGGGATGCTACCGGAAGGATAGGGAAGTGGGCGGTGGAGCTCGCCCCCTTCAACGTCACGTTCATCACCAGGACTTCCATCAAGTCCCAGGTCCTTGCCGACTTCGTCGTGGAATGGACCCCATCGGCAAGCTGGACTCTAGAAGAAGCAGTCGAAGGAGTATGGATAGTCTTCTCCGGAGCTGTCATCATCTCACCGTCAGGGCAAAAAGCATTGTACTCTATAAGGCTGAATTTTAAAACCACAAACAATATAGCTAAGTACAAGGGTGTGTTGTTAGGCCTTCGAAAAGCACGTGCGCTAGGTGCTGCTCGGGTGGATGTAAAAACAAACTCCCAGATTGTAGCGGGGCATGTAGATAAGAGTTTCCAGGTATGACACCCGGATCTCATTGCCTATCTAGAAGCGATCCGCAAGACCGAAGCAACATTCAAAGGGATCTTCGTCTGAAACATCCCGCAAGCCGACAACCAGCAAGCGGACGCCCTCGCCAAAGCGTACCCCCAGGGGGATTTTTCGAAGAGCTATCCAGACCCTTGGTGCCGTACCCGGAACCCGCCCTAGTCCTTTGCACCGCCACCGGAGACTAGCGAGTCTAGATCCTGAATTTGCTACGAGGTGATGGCGAGCTCCCCACAGGCCCCAAGCTTTCAAGACTTGGCACAGGGCGCGACATTACCACGTCATCATCAAAGCATTATACAAATCCGGCGTATGTTCGCCATTACTCCAGTGTATCTCTCGTCCTGAAGGGCAGCAAGTGCTGCAGGACATCCACGAAGGCCTATGCGGCAGCTACCTGGCGCCCCAGGCCTTAGCCGGAAAGACACTTCACCAAGGCCTATATTGTCCCACTATTATGACCGATGTCGAAACCTTGGTACGTACTTGCTAAGGATGCAAATGGATGAGGCGGCGAAGTCACCACCCCCCACCCCGCTCCAAATCATCACCCTAGTGGCCCTTGTCCCGATGGGATGGATCTCATAGGTCCGTTCCCGAGAGCTAAGGGGAACTTCAGGTTTGCCATGGTCACCATCGAATACTTCTCCAAATGGGTCGAAGTAGAATCGCTAACCACCATCATCTCGAACAGCGTCAAGAAGTTCTTTTGGCAAAACATCATCTATAGGTTCGGAGTGCCTAGGCAGCTCACAATCGACAACGGTACACAATTCGACATCGAAGCGTTTAGGAAGTTCTGCGAAGAGTTGGGAGTCCAGTTGTGCTTCGCCGCCGTACGGCACCCGTAGTCCAACGAAGCCATCGAGAGGTCCCATGGAAACATACTCTTCAGACTCAACCGGCGAATCGTGGGCCTCGCTAAGGGGCTATGGATGGAAGAATTGCCGAAGATTTTGTGGTCCATTCAAACCACTCAGACCAAGGCGACCGGGTTCACCCTTTCCGACTGCTATTCGGAAATGAAGCGATGACCCTGACGGAGCTCAAAGGCGGCTCTCTGTAGGCAACGGAGCACAGATACAAGCAAGAACGAAGCATCTCCCTCAACCTCTCCGAAGAAACGAGACTGCAAGCCGTTGCCAACTTCACCAAGTATCATGACCAGATGAAAGCATGGTACGAACCCAAGGTTAAGTTAAACGAGTTAAAGCCAGGGCACCTCGTTCTTCGGAGCGTGCTCGCCCCAGGAAAACTTGGCAACAAATGGGAAGCGTCATTCATCATCCTCCGCTCTAATCAACCCGGTTCATTGAAGTTAGCTACCTTAGATGGAGAAGAGCTAAAACATGCTTGGCACGCGGAGCACTTGAAGCGGTACTACGCATGATACCAATGTAATCCTAACAAATGTACTATCCTATAATACAATCCATCCCCTCGCTTGTTAGTGATGCTTCTCCGAAACAAAACTTTGCCAAAGTGAACACACTACGGTACAAGGCTTGTTTCGGATTATAGCGAAGCATCCAAATTAAGGATTTCGAGCCCCAGCTCGAAGCATCCCAATTAAGGATTCCGAGCCCCGGCTTGAAGCATCCCAATTAAGATTCCGAGCCCCAGCTCGAAGCATCTCAATTAAGGATTCCGAGCCCCGGCTCGAAGCATCCCAATTAAGGATTCCGAGCCCCTGACTCGAAGCATCCCAATTAAGGATTCCAAACCCTGGCTCAAAGCATCCCAATTAAGGATTCCGAGCCCCAGTCTCGAAGCATCCCAATTAAGGATTCCGAGTCCTGGCTTGAAGCATCCTAATTAAGGATTCCGAGCCCCCGGCTCGAAGCATCATGATTAAGGATTCTGAGCCCCAGCTTGAAGCATTCCAATTAAGGATTCCGAGCCACCGGCTCGAAGCATCTGCAACAAGAACCCTCAACACCCAGAATTCGAACCTCGATCCTTGGGTCCGAACACCCCGTCAAGGGCTCCCAAACGATCACACTCTACATCACAACCAGACGACTTAGGCCAACATAAAATACGCTCCGAGTATCGACAACGATTATTGCGCGAAGCCGGCAAGTCGCCTACCCGCAAGGGGGCAGGAGGAATAAGTTCGGAGAGACCAAATCCCACAAACATCGATAATAAGCACAAAGACAGAATAAGCAATCCAATTTTATTTAAATAATAAGTTACAATTACAACACGACTAAAAATTTGAGCAACACTCAAGGCCCTATGAAAAACCAGTGTCTAAACCGAGAAGGAACCGGAAACCCTTCCGATCCTACAGACTGGCTCGGTCTTGAGAACCCTCTTTGGCCAGCACCCTCGGAGACCTAGGGGATGCGAGGGCCATCCCCATAGACTGCCTCTTCTTCGTCTTTTTCGAAGCCCTCCAAGATCTTTGATCCTCCTAGAGCTACACCCAAGTCCAAAGAGGTTGGCCTCCGAGCCCCGACTCGTCAAGGTCCAACTCCACGTCGGACCAATCCACAGGCTTAGGTGATGAAGATGAAGCCCTCACCTCCCTCTCTTCTTCTTTTATAAAAGCTAGCATTTCATGCAAAATCTCAGGGATAACGCGTCCCTGATTATCGCGAGGTACAGTAAAGCGAGCGTGTTCGCTAGTCCTAAGGGCTTCGAAAATAGCCCACTGATGGAAAAGAGCTTCAGTTACATTAAGCACCTCAACCACGGAGTCCGAGGCACCGACCGGAACCTAAACAATTTCAGAAAAGACGTTTTTACTTATAAAGTCACAAATCTTTGCTTATAGGATTGACTTTACAAAAGGAAGCCCTAAGGAGACTACACCTTCAGGCTCGACGGGGAGATGGTAGAGATAGGCCTTTGAAGGGGCTGCGTCCACGGCAAGATCGAGTGATGGGCTTCGTCCGTCCGGGCTTTCACCGTGACCGGGCCCTTAGCGTTCCAAGCCGCTTGGAAGACCTTCCAAGCCTTCACCACCAACGGAGTTGGGGAGAGAAGATGGTCCTCCCCGAAGTCGATCGGAGTCGTCCCTATCGACATCGGGATGGCACCTCCAACGGCCTCGGGGTGATGGATGATGCCAAAGGGCGGCCACTCACCCCGAGACCTCCCCTTAACTAGCCACAGTGACGTCCAGATTCCTGGTAGCCTGGATGAACTTCAGCCGATGAATCAAGGGCTCACGAGCAATGTCGAAGGGCGCACAAGACGTCCCGAAGCGCTGCAAGACATCTCGGAGAGTCCCTACGGCACCGGCCGCTGCCTCCTCGCCTTTCACCAACGACTCCTTCAACTCCTCGTTCGAAGCCAAGAGGTCAAAAATCGACCAATCCAGCTTGGTTCTCTGAGCTTTAAGGGCCTTGACTTCGCCCGTGCCATGAGTCCCTCGACCTCGACCGCTCGAACCCAGAGATCATCAACCTTAGCCGCCCGAGCCCGAAGTTCGCCGATCTCGGTTCCTTGCACTCGAAGGCTGGCGACTTCTGCTTCCAAGGCCCGAAGTCCTTCGACCTTGGCAGCCTGCTCGTGAAGCTTCGCCGCTTCGGCGACTAGGGCTTCCTGTTCGGCTCAGTGGTCTCGCGCTACTCCCTCCGCCGCTTTGATGCGCTCGCGGAGCCCTGTGACTTCGCAGTCGTGACGGCTTCGTTCCGCGAAGAGAGATGTCAAAGACCCCTGGGCCAAAACGACGAGTTGCCCATAAAAGAAGCGGGAGGGATAGATAGGAGAAGAAAGGGAAGCATGTCTGAAGATGCTCAGGAGTGCGTACATAGAAAGCCGTGCGTTCTATGGCGAAGTCCAGGTCAGCCCCGTCCGACTGACCGACCTCCGAGACCAGGTCAGTGCGCCTCAAACCCAGATAAGTCTGGTGTAGGGGCTCCATCCTCACGATGAGGTCTGGTTCGGGGCCCATGAATGGAGCCAGTAGGGGGATGCCTCCGTGCGCGTGACTGGACTCCCCCTCCGGAGGGACCATAGAGCGCGGAGAGGCCCTCCTTTGAGCCCTCCCCGAGTTCACCTCCTCGTTAGACTCTGACACCTTGACTACCTCGACACCGGCCTTCGGCCTTGCCTCGGTACCTTCTTGAGGAAGTGGGAGGAGAGAAGAGCCATCCCCGTCCAAGGTACCTGCGTATGAACGGGTATTTGTAAATAACATGTAAATAACATAGGAAGAATGAAGACGACGAGGTCCAAAGATGCGGGCTCAAACGAAACTACTTTCCACTCCAGACCCCCTCTGACAAGGAGTCTGGAGACCGTGCAGCCACCGGGGACTGGGCGGTATGGAAGAACTCCCCCAGCGAGTTCACCGGAGATACCGACAGTGCGGCGGTCAGCTTGGCCGCAACATTGGTGCTCCCAATCTCTTCCGCTAAGGGGTCAGCTAGCCCCCCGCAAGCCACGCTGTCCTCCTCTGGGCTCCCACGGGAGTTGGTCGAAGCCTCTTCAGCCGCCTCTCCCGGAGGCGTAGCAATCCGTGGGGTCGCGGAGACCCCTCAGGCTTACCCTTCCATGGCCAACTCCGCTGGAAGCATGGACGATACTTCGCCAACCACTACGTCGTCAGCTACGTCGTCACCCGCGATGGAGTTCGGCATGGGAATTTTGAGGTTCGATGTGGAGGCCTCTGGTTCGGCCACTAGCCCCACGCTCAATGCCTCCTCTCCCGAGTTGCTGAGGGAAGAGGAGGCGGAGAGGTGCTTAGGCTTGCTCGTGGTCTTCTTCTAAGGGTGCTTCGAAGGACTGACCGATCGGGCCGGCGTCCGCCTTCCTCTTCTTCGGAGCCAAGTCCAGAAGGTCGTGTTTACACGAAAATATGTCCCCGCACTTAGGTCAGTTTGACGATCAAAAAATGCCGTGAGACGTTGATATCGCATTTCGACAATCCTTAAACCGTGGTAAGGGAATAATGGAGTCACCAGGCAATCAAATAATAATAATTCTAAAATTACTCAATTAACCGAAGTGTTGGAAAAATAACTGAAAGCGATAAATAACCTAACTAAACCAAACCGGCTAGAACAAGGCCGGTTGAACCAATGCTAGCGATCGGACCAGACGGGGGTGTCCGGTCAGACTAAAGGCACACTACTGGTCTGACCGGCAGTGCGAAGCCCTCGCCGAAGGGGGCCTTCGGCACACGGATGCGAAGGGGTCCTATACCCTTTGGCCGATCGGACCGAGGCTATACCTCCGGTCAGACCGTAGATGGCCGAAGGGGTCGGGTACTCCGGCGCGAGAACACCTCCGGTGCGAAATAAACTTTGACGTGAATATACCTTCGGTGTGGAGGGGTCTCTGGAGCCTCCTGCAAAGCCCGGTCAAACCGGCCTCGTGTCGTCGATCGGACCGCAGTGTGCCGGCGCGTCAGATGACGCCACGACACGGGTCGGACCGAGAAGTGACATCTGATCGGACCGACTGCTCCTGAAAAGTGGCCTCCGGGCTCCAGCGACTGTCTTCCCGTGGATGGATCATGGCTAAACTCTTTGGAAGAGATGATAGTGATGAATTACTGAAAAAAATACTAAGAGATCAAAGTAATTCGGCCAAGAGACCGAATTACCGATAGAAAGCGACAAAACCGATAGAAATCCGTTACGTCGATGAAATAGACGATTCACAAGCGAACTGACAAGGACTTACCGTGATTACGACGTGGTGGACGGATGGTTTACAGCGCAAACCAGCAAATATGTACGTGTTAGACTAAAACTAGGGCAAAGAAAATAAATACGATTCAAGGTAGACAATAGATTGGATCTATTAGGGTTTTTGGGGTTCCTTGAATCATCCTTACCTCTATTTATAGAGGTGGACCATGAGTTCCTCGGGTCTAATCTGAGTTAACACGGGTTCTAAGTCGTCCAAAATTAATTAGGGATAAAAATACCACGAAATTGGTCATTTGGAGTCGGACTCGGGTTCGGCCAGTCTGATTGAGCACTTATGGCCGGTCATACTGAGCCTACCTGGCCAGTCAGACCGGGCCTACATGGCCGGTTGGACCGACCTATGCCAGGTCTCAGCATATTTTCGGTAAAACTACCAAAAAGTGATATTTTTGATAATCTTGACCATTAATGTCATTTTTTGCTATCAACACATGCCCCCCTTTGTTTTGGCTAACTTTAGTAGGCCAAAAGCACAACGAGCTAAGGGCGATATGCTTTATATTGGCCTTTCGACACCTCAAGCATTTTGCCACACACTTGGGAAGTACTTTTTCACATACCTACCATTCAAAGCCTTGCGAAATTGCTCTCCTTGAAGTGACTCTAGCAAATACGCGTTACCTAGAGCGATTAAAACAACTCTAAAAGGACCTTCTCATCTAGGTGACCATTTGCCAAATTTTGGGCTCTTAGTGCCTAAAGGAAAAATCTTCCAAACAAAGTCACCAACTTTAAACGATTTTGCTCTTACATTCTTATTATAAGCTCTAGCCACTCTTCTTTTGTCTCTTTCTATTGCTTCTAGAGCTCTCAACCTTTTATTGATCATTCCTTCTACATTATCCTTCAAAAGAGTTTCATACTCATCGACCGATAATCCATCTTGCTTAAGTAATCTTAAAGAGCCAAGATTTACCTCCACGGGTAAAATGACTTCTTGTCCATACACCAATTCATATGGACTTATCTGGGTGGCACCATGTTTTACAACTCTACATGCCCATAATACTTCAGAAAGCACTTCATGCCACCTTTTAGGAAACTATTCAATCTTTTTCTTAATGAGCTTAATCATAGTTTTATTACTAGACTCGACCTGAGCATAGTATGGTGAAGAGTTTACCAATTTTATACCATAAGATTCGACAAAACCACATACTTCTTTAAAAACAAATGAGGCACTCTGATCTGTAGTAAGAGTTTGAGGAATACTGAATCTATATATAATGTGTTGCAAGATGAAATCAATTACCTCATTTTGCGTCATGTTCTTGAGAGGAATGGCCTCGGTCCACTTGGTGAAGTAGTTTGTAGCCATTAGCACGAACCGATGCCCTTTTGAAGAGGAAGAATAAATTTGGCCGATGATGTCCAAGGCCCAACCTCGGAACGACCATAGCTTGATGATGGGGTTAAGTAAAGATGCAGGAGCCAGCTGAATATTACCAAACCTTTGACAAGCTTCACATCCCCTATAAAACTTAAAACAGTCCTCAGTCATGGTCGACCAATAAAAACCCGCTCTTTTGAGCATCCAACTCATTTTTGGGCCGACTGATGAGTACCGGATAGACCTTCATGTACTTCACCCACAACAAACCTAGATTGATCGGCATTCAAACATCTCAAAAGTACTCCGTCAATAGTTCAGCAATACAACTAGTCGTCGAGTAGGACAAACTTAAACGCTTGCCGCCAAACTTTCTGATCAACCCACTTGCTAGGATCCCTCAAATATTGAATAATTGGAGTCCTCCAATCATCCCCATGACTCCCTGTAGTACTCGCCAAATCTTTGTTTGAATTGGCGTTTAAATAAAAAATCTCGGCTTGCCCCCCGTGTTTTGAAACCTTCTGACACGGGGCGGTCGGACCGGACATAGAGGGCCGGTCAGACCAGCCATTGCCAGACAACTGGCACAAGGCGGTCAGACCGGACTGGCATGGGTGGTCAGACCGACCAGATGCTTGAGGTCGGACCAGACATATTAGGTCGGTCAGACCGAAATACTCTGACTAGCGAGGTAAATTAAAGTCAAGCATTGGTTTTTCTTGTGTGAAAAATCTACCTTTTTTAATTTGGTAATCAAATGTTTGTTGAGCCAAGTCATTTGCTACTGATTTGGCTTCTCTAGACACGTGTGAAATCTCAAAATCATCAAAAGTAGCAATTATATCTAGACACATTGAGCAAGTCTAGTTACTTGTCAGACTACTAATAGCGAATCACCATATGTATGAACATATTTAATACCCATAGAGCTTAGCAATTCAAGTCCTAACAACAAAGCTTCATATTCAACTTGATTATTAGTACAAGGGAATTTTAATCGGACCGAAGTTTCGAAACTCACACTGTTATGAACCATCAAAGTAAAGTTTCCATGGTAATACCTCAATGAGAGCAGCGTCACTACTCCAATTGGCGCCTACATGGTATCAACTATAAAATTCGCGACCACTTGACTTTTCATAACTTTTAGGGGTTCATAAGCCAAATCATACTCAATCAAAGCATAAGCCCATTTTTCGATTCTTCCACTAAGAATCGGCTTTTGCAACATGTATTTTATGATATCAATTTGACAAGTAACAATACATGTTCCAGATAGAAGATAGTGTTGAAGCTTGGTGCATGCATAATAAAGCGACAAACATAAACGTTCTAAAAACATGTACCTCGTTTCGGCATTCAATAGGCGGCGACTTAAGAAAGTGATGATGTACTACTTCTCCTCTACCTCCTGAGTTAACACAACTCCTATCACGCTATCTTCTGCAGCAACGTATAGCCGAAATGGAATCCTAGCTTCTGGTGCTTTAACCACGGGCGGTGATGTCAAGCACTCTTTAATCTTCTCAAAGGCGTGTTGCTGACTTGGCCCCAAGTAAATTTGGCTTCATTTTTAGCCGAAATATGGAGACAAAAGCATCAATCTTGCCAGACAAGTTAGATATAAAGCGGCGCAAATAATTAACCTTGCCTAGCAACTTTTGCACATCTCTCTTGCATGTTGGCGCTTCACAGTTTTTAATCTTCTCGAGCCTCTTGGGATCAATCTTAATACCTGTTTCATGGATCATGAATCCCAAGAACTTGCCCGCCGACACGCCAAAAGCACACTTGAGCGGGTTTATTTTTAAGCCATACTAACGCATCCTATCAAAAGCAACTCTCAAATCGGCTAAATGGTTTCTCATAGCATCTGATTTGACTATGTCATCTATATAGACCTCTAACATAACTCCTAGCAAGTCGTGAAAGATCAAGTTCATATAACGTTGGTATGTAGCGCCGGCATTCTTTAAAGCAAATGTCATAACAACCCACTCAAACAAGCCAATAAAACCAGGGCATTGAAAGGCTGCCTTGTAGGGATCCTCTTCGGCCATAAAGATTTGATTATAACCAGTGTTACCATCAAGAAAACTAAGTACTTTCATCCTGAAGCATCGTTGACCAGCATGTCGACTACGGGCATGGGGTACTCATCCTTCGGAGAGGCCTTGTTCAAGTCCCTGAAATCAATACACACACGAATCTTGTCACTCCCTTTCTTCTCTACACGCACAATGTTAGCGACCCATTCAATATACCTGCATGGCCTAATGAACTCAGCCTTAAGTAATCGCTCTATCTGTTCTTTAACTTGGTTATACACGACCGAATTAAAGTGGAGAGGGGGCTGCTTATAAGGCTTAAACCCGGGTTTGTTAGGCAGTCGATGCTCCACGAGCTCACGTGTTGGACCGAAATGGGCGACCAGAGGGGGGGTGAATGTGAGCTTTTAAAATTTCAGGTAAAAACTTGCCTTCTGTTTTAAACAATGTCTCCTGCGGAACAGGCTTCGAACACACCCTTCGAAGGTCTGTTTCGGAGGTATTTTATAGCTCCGAGAACAAGCTTTGCAAAGAGGTTAAAAGGTCGAAGACAGGGAGACTTCACTCACACTTAGAAACCCAAAAACACAACTCAGCGAAGTTAGTGCAGGCTCCGCACATGAGGTGCCTTCGAGCAGGCTTCACAATAGTACTCGTGCGAGTATGTTTCCCTCTAAGGGCTCCGAACAGATACTCCGCACTAGCAACTAGTACTAGGATTCGTACTTCGGAGGTCAGAAAACAGACACTGAGCAAACAGCGCTGAGGACATTCACTGAGGAAAGAAAACAGGCTTTGAGCAAAACTTCGCACAGTGCTTCGCTAGTAATCAGAGAAAACTTGCCTCTAGTTTACACAGAGCAAACACACACTAAAAGATTCTCACGAGCAGGAGTCAAACACACTTCATCAGAAATGAAACAGAGCAAAAACTCTGGTGAGTACAGAACAAACTATAAGGCAGAAATCACAACTCATGCAGTACAAAAAGCAGATAGAAGTTCAAGCAACAAATGAACAGAATGAAATTTTCCTTGCAAGAATAGGGAACACAAAAGACTCACAGAATTGAGTACATGGTAATGGCAGCTAGCTTTGGGAGTTCTGAAAATGGATTCTCAAAGTGTTAGCCTATACCTAGCCAGCCTCACTATTTATTGGCACAACTCAGCCATGAGAATAGACTACTTTACCCTTATGGTTTACTGTGATTTTATCTCTACCAGACATGGGGGTACAGATCGTAGTCTACGTTACAGGAGGCTTCTTTTGTTAGCTTCGTAGAAGAGACAACATCGGCTTTTGTAGAGTAGACATGATCACCATTTTCAAAGTGGAATCTTCTAAAGCCCCCTTCGCACACGAAGTGTGCAGAAGCTTTGGTGACAACTTCGAACCCGAAGGCCTTCGCTTCACCGAAGATAGTCTTCGATACAGTGATGGTTTTGAGCCAAAACCGTCAAAGCTCTTGAGCCTTCACACCATCACCTCCTGAGTGGACCACCACGTCTTCGCAGCTACTCCCAGCTCGAACTCCATCAGTCCGTATACTAAAGCTATGCATGGCTGAAGTACCTCAAGTCAGCCACACTCTGAAGCCCCACCTTCGGAGTACCTTCACCACCTTCCGAAGTCCCTCCGTCCAAGTCCTCTGCATGAAGCATACCCATAAGCACCCCTTCACAGTGTCTCACCCCCGAGCACACTCCACGAAGAACCTTATCGGGACCATGCTTTCGATGCACCTTGACTTTCGAGACCTTCGTCAAGTGTCCCTTCAAGTGCCTCCCTCCGGAGCTCACTTCGAAAGTCTTGCCTCAATCCTGAGGACTTTGTCCACCATACTCCGAAGTCCGCTCGCCTAGCATCAAGCCTCCCGCTTGACCCAGGTTCACTCGCTGCGAACCGTCTGTCGCCTCCGAAGTCTCCTGCACACCACCGACAACACTACTACAAAGCGATACTGGTTAGCAGTGGCGGGCGCGCTGACCTCATCTGCCCGCCACTGTTGGCTCTTCTGGGCAACGGTTGATGGACCTGACGCCTGCATACGTAACATATAAGTACATACGCTGCAAGTTATATTAGATTAACACACAAGAAATCAACTTACTTCTTTAGTGTCCTCAGATATTGTCCGCGCAAACTTTCCTAAGTTATTGCTCATGAAATCACAAGTATAATAGCCGCAATGCACCGAACCAAGAGATTGTTTGTGAAACTTCAAAATAGACAAAGTTAGAATGATATATAGTTTGGCTTTATCAATTGAATTAAGAAATTTAAAAATATAATATTACCGGATAGTTGGTTCTGATAAGCATATCTTCCGGCCTCTGTGGATCATGTGGGCCACCTAACTTTTCCACGTAGTATTTGTATGCACTCTGAATAACATTTAATATATCTTGATATTCTTTTTTCGGTTTGTCGAGCGAGTCGAGCACATAAACCCTTGATCTCTTCGGGTATATCAGAAGTGCAATCCAATGATCACTATCGAAAGAAGTAATATATGATTATGTTAGTTTCATAATTGATAAAACGTGATTAAGTGGATATAGTGGGTATACTTACTTAAAGTTATATGCCCCACTTATCATTTCTCTGTCCTTCCATTGATCCATGCACCGCGCAATATACAACGCAGCACAATTCCTTTTCTTCTTCTTAAGTGCGTCTTCGTCTTTATTGAACATCTTCCTTTGAAATTTTTTCTTATCTATAGTCCAGTACTTGCTATCGTTCTGGTTTAGTGTCGGGTTCAGCGTACTTTGGCTTATGAATGTTGGGTTCAAGTACCCATACATATTAGACGCGTCACAACATGAATTACAACTGCATATGTTATGAAACAATAGTCAATATAAGACATGATTGATTTTTGCTTTGTATTGACAAAGTATAAAGTACTTACATGCACCAGAGCATTATGCTTGTGATGTCGGTTCGCTACAGATGAAACATCCGATGGAAGTCATCGAAAAATAGTGCAAGCTTAAACTCTGGGCAGTTGAATATTTCTTGTGGAACCTTCAGTTCTATTTGTGTAACTCCTAACGAAGACGCTTTGAGGTACCAGTCATGAAATGTTTTCATCTGCCAAGGCATACTCTTAAGTATTCGTTGGGGTAATAATGGTTTGCATGGTTAGTATTCGATATAATCCTCGTCTCCGTAGGTCCATTTATCAACAGAAAGTGAGCCAGTCTGCTTTTGTACTGGAGCCTTTATGAGAGCCGCTTCGGGCGTAGAACGTGTTTGCCCCATAGTAGTAAAAAATTTAAGCATCTCAGATTTCGGCACAGAACACTACCCAGCTTGAACAATTATCTGGTGGATTGCTAGCTTTGGGCGTGCATCTTGTTTTTCAGGCTCGGCCACTAGCACTGGCCCTTTTGTTATGGGCTTGGCCACTGGCACTTGAGGCTCGGCTGGAACTGGCACTGCATTTGATCTGGCTCTGGCACTTTTGTGTTGGGCTCATCAGTGGGCTCAAGCGTTGGCACTAGCTCTGTCACTTGAGGATCAGGCTCAGTCACTTTCGGTTCTGTCACTTCTGCCACTTTATCGGGCACTGGCTCTTCCTCTGCCTCTTCCTCTATCTCACGCTCATCAACAGGTGATAAAGATCCTATATTTTGCACATCCTGAGATGAAAGATATGTGGGGGATTGTGATGAGACAATAGGCGATTTACTCTGAGAACTTGTCTGCAGTAATTTGATATCTCGGCTCGCCCATAGGACAAAGTTATTTAGAGCATCTCCGATTGTCTCAATCCCCTCATCAGGCATTGGAAGATCCAAGGGGTCATTAATAAATATGTCGTTGGTGATCTCATTGACCTGAACCTTGGTATACTCAACAGGAATAGGCCGATTGTGAAATAAATCCCCAGGCATAGCAATGCCTCGTGCAGCCTCTTGGGAATGCCCTTTGCACCCTATCGGTACATGCAGGCTGCATGGTGTGTCCTCTTTAATATAATTTATAGGAAATTTGTCTTGTACTGAGCCAACACTGCTTGTTACGTCGAGTCGTACCTCTGGCACAATTATTTGTCCCGCTCTAGCCTGCATTATATTTGGATTCTCATTAATAAATTCAAAAAAGTGTCGCTACTACTCTGCACGGCGCTCTGCGGCGTCGTCTGTGCATGCTTGATGCTTCTTGTATGTGACACTCTCCTGTTTCTTGAAAGTATTTTTCCAGGGTGCTATAGAAGAGACACCTCGGGTGCGCCCTCGATGTTCCTCGTTTCCGAGAGCAGATGTAAGCTGGTCATTACATCCCCCGGGCTTAAACTTTTCAGTCTTCTCCAACTCAGCGATTTCATGTGCTTTCTGTAATACTTCACTAGTCCGTGAGTCGGAGAGCATATATTGGCCCTCGGGTGTTTTTTAGCTCGACCTAGGAGCCATCTCTTAGTGCGCTAATCAGCACCTGAAAACTGTTCAGGTAACCCAGCCGCACGGTCCTCCTCCTCCTTTCTACTCCACTCATCCTCCTTGGCCTTATATCCACATGGCCCAAGTTTATGTGGGAACTTATTCTTCTTATTAAGTTCTTTGAACATGATGCTCTCTTGTTTGGCTTCTTCCGAGCAATGCTGCATTTTGAATTCATTCCATTCATTTGGTGTTATAATGCCGTAGTCGTTGAGCGGCGACTCATCTTTTTGAAGGTGTTGTGTGTTCAGTTTAGTCCTAAATGTACGGATAGTCTTCCCGATAGTCTTCAATGTGGCAGCTTTAGCGTCTTCTAAGCGGTCTTCTAGGAATTTACAATGCGCTTTTATATGCTGCCACAATTCGTTCTTTGTAGCTTCAGAGACACTCTTCCAATTTTTCCAAACTATCTTGCATCACTCCCTGGCGAGACATCCACAGTCGTTATGCCACTTAGCTGTGATTTCTTTTGGCTTCTTTGGAGCCCCATCAACATGCACTTCTTCAACCTCACAGATAGTTGTATGCAGCTTGTTTTTCTCCCGTTTCCCTCTCCTCTTCGCATTTGCAGAGGATGTTGTGGCAGTGGGCTCAACATCTGTTTGCTCAGCTGACTCAACAGTTGGGACAATAGTTGTTCTTTTCTCGACTTGGAATAATCGACGCTTGCTTCCTCGCTTTGGACGATCCTACGATGATAGACAATGTGAGCTTCAGGAATGTAATCCTCAGTTAGAAGCTGCTCTGACTTGTTACTAACGTAATAATTACCTCCGCTTGAGCTTCAGGAATGTAATCCTCATCGGCGTCTTCTCTCGTTCTCTTCTTCCTAGGCTCCATTGGATGTTCATTCTCCGGAGAGTGGTACGAAGATTCGCTATCGGAGGATCCTTCAGATGAACCCTCTTTATTTGTTTTTGCGGGAGACTCGTAGATGAGCTCCTCGATGGAACGTCCTTCTTCCGCCATAGATAAACTATTCATAGTTAAGAGGCTAATGTATCAGAATTTTGGTTATGCAAAAAAGGTCTGCTGTCATATTTTCATAGTTAAGAGGCTATTACTTCTGAAGCCACTATACTAATCCTAAAGTTAGGAGATTGTGTTGTTCTCTCTCTCTAGTATTGTTGAGGCCTCAGCATATTTTGTGTTGTTTTTCAAAATGTTCATGGCTGCCATGGAACCATGTGCACATCCATTCCCTGTCAGCAACACGAGAAAGAAAAAGCTGTTGATGGGAATGGACGTGTCACATGGCTTGATGACATACATGAGATAACTCATTAACAATTTGCATCATAGGCCTCTAAAAGGAATTGCGGAATCTAATGTTAGTCTTCAGCCGGATGAACTTGAGGATTAGTATAGTAGCCTTAGTAGTAATAGCAGTAGTAAACTGATCACAATGTCAAAGGTGGGAAATGTATGAAAACTCTTCTTGGCTACAGTAGTCAGCTATTACTTCTGAAGCCACTATATTAATCCTCAAGTTAGGAGATTGTGTTGTTCTCTCTCTAGTGTTGTTGAGGCCTCAACATATTTTGTGTTGTATTTCAAAATGTTCATGGCTTCCATGGAACCATGAGCACATCAATTCCCTGTCAACAACACGAGAAAGAAGAAGCTGTTGATAGGAATGGATGTGTCCCATGGCTTGATGACATACATGAGATAACTCAATAACAATTTGCATCATATGCCTCTAAAAGGAATTGCAGAATCTAATGTTGGTCTTCAGCCGGATGAACTTGAGGATTAGTATAGTAGCCTTAGAAGTAATAGCAGTAGTAAACTGATCACAATGTCAAAGGTGGGAAATGTATGAAAACTCTTATTGGCTACAGTAGTTAGCTATTACTTCCGAAGCCACTATATTAATTCTCAAGTTAGAAGATTGTGTTGTTCTCTCTCTAGTGTTGTTGAGACCTCAGCATATTTTGTGTTGTTTTAAAATGTTCATGGCTGCCATGGAACGTGTGCACATCCATTCCCTGCCAACAACATGAGAAATAAGTTGTTGATGGGAATGGATGTGTCACACGGCTTGATGACATACATGAGATAACTCAATAACAATTTGCATCATAGGGCTCTAAAAGGAATTGCAGAATCTAATGTTGGTATTTAGCCGGATTAGTAGTGGCGGGCATCAAATTGAGCTTAAAGGAGCACAAAGTGTCATTGGTGAGCCAAACAAATTTTTAGCAAATTCTATAGGATTCACTCCCTAACATCATTGAATCCTTTGTTTCTCATGTGGTAAGCCAAACAAATTTTTAGCAAATTCTATAGAAATCCATTCCTATAGGATTCAAATATATACTACATCTCAATATGTATGTTACCAAAGAATGTGGGAAATGTAGCATGTTAGCATCACTATAAATTTATAGATTTTTAACCAAATTTATTAATTCTTTTCGGAGCACAATGATAAGAGAATTTTTTCCAGCTATCTACCATTATCTACCACATTTTCTCATAACTAAAATGCAGAAGGAAGAGATACACCATATGAGCAGCAATAGCTCAGTCTCTTCTGTTGTCTGAAGTATATATCTTCCATTCAATGCTAGAGGTGAAAATGTTATGAAAAATCAAGGTAAAGATGAACCATTTTCCTACAAACCCCTCTAATTTCCTTCCCTCTTCATGAGTCAATAGCAACCAACAACTTTTGAAAATGCATTCAACCACATTCAAACCATAACCTAAACAATATGAACTCTAACAAAAAACCCAATCTGACAATGCATTCAAACCATAACCTACCAGTGTCGGCAACGGGCTCCGGTGGCGGTGGCGGTCTCCGGGGCGGCGACGGGGATGGCGCACGGTGAAGGGCTCTGGGGGGCGGTGGTGGGCTCCAACAGTGGCGACGGGCCAGCTCCGGTGACAGCGCCGGGAAACGGTGGCGGCGGTGGTCTCCGGTGGAGGCGGTGGTCTCCGGGGCGGCGACGGGGACGACACACGGTGAAGGGCTCTGGGGGGCGGTGGCAGGCTCTGACGGTGGCGACGGGCCGGCTCCGGTGACAGCGCCGGGAAACGGTGGCGGCGATGGTCTCCGAGGGCGGCTGCGGTCTCCGAGGTTGGCGGCGGTCTCCGGTGGAGGCGGCAGTCTCCGAGGGGGGCGGTGGGAGTTTGATTTGCAAATGAACTAGGGTTTAGTCTGGGCGGGAGCCAAAAACTATATATTACTAGTATAGTAGTGGCGGGCACACGCTGACGTCAGCATGCCCGCCATTGATATTTCTCGTAGTAGTGGCGGGCCGCTGACGTCACCGACCGCCACTACTAGGTTTTAGTCTGGGCGGGTGGCAAAAACTATATATTACCAGTATAGTAGTGACGGGAATACGCTGACATCACTAACCGTCACTACTAATATGGGTAGTAGGGATTGTTGGCGTAAAAGATTACGCTAACAGGTTTCTAAAGGTTAGAAACTAACAAACGAAGTGTTTGCAAAGTAAACTATTTCAAGCCTCCGAAAGGATAATAGCTTAAAACAGTTCGAAAATGTATATTGAATAACTTGTATCCGGTCCTTATTACAGGGTAAAACAGGGGTATTTATAGGCCCAAACATTAAGGAAAGGACCCTTTTACCCCTCTATTACAACCGACATAGTAGAAACTATTCGGTACCCTTAATAGGGCTAAAATGGTAAAAGACTAATCTACTGAGAAAGAAGATAAGTCTTCCATCCTAGCTGGCAAAGAATCTCTTGGAAGAGTTCTAGTTCGAAGATATACTCCGAACTAGAGTTCGCCTCCATACTTCGAACTTGATCCACGGTGATTCCGAAGTTATATGCTGGAAACCTTTGATTCAATCATCTGTCTTTGTCTTGTTACAACGATGGCTCTGAGGATGAAGTATTTTCCCCCAACAGTAGCCCCTCGAATACGCTTCTCCGCTAGACCTGTGATGTTAGGAGAGTAGTATACGCAAGAAAAATAATCATGCGCAGAGGTTAACAGTTTAATCAGCCTTCGAAATATGCGAAGATTCGAAACTTTGAATCAACTTATATGAAAGTTATGTTCGAACTATTTTTTTAGAATTAGCTTAAAAAGTCCGAAAGCTTTTTAGGATTAGAAGAAATAGTCGTTGGCTTTTTCTTCAACGGAAGTTAAGGAAATACGTTAGGTTCGCAAAGAAATAACGGTTAGGAATGCAAAACGGCAGGACATCAAACGGTAAAACATCACGGCCTGGGCTATAAATAAGGGGCCCAGACCTTTCTCGAATACCTTCTCACCGCTTTCGTGCAAACAAATCAGCAGACAACCTTAGCCTCCATTCTTTCCTCTCAAGCAATCCACGCGATTTCATGGCGAAGACTAGTTTCAAGGTTCCTAGGGGGGCTTCAACCTTGGCTCGGCAGCAGGTTGCGGCTGCAGCGGCGGTGGCGACATCGGTGACGGCGACTCTGACAGCAACAGTAGCAGCAATTGCGGCGCCAGGGAGAAATCCCCAACGTGATGATCCTCATGACCTCCTCCCTGTGTCGACGAAGTATGCGGATCAGTCCTATCAGTTGGGGCCTTCAACCTGTAAGAGGGAATCGCTTGCGGCTGCAATAGAAGGCAAGATTAGCTCAGAGATAGTGATCCGCAAACCTGGAAAGGAAGCTATTCCTTCGCCATGGCCCGGAGAAGTGGTCGTCTTCGAAGCCTTTTTCGAAGCTAGATTGGGACTTCCGGTTGTCGACTTCCTGGCCGAGGTACTGGATTTATTCCATGTTACCCTCCCCCAGCTCTCTTCGAACGCGATAGCACGCCTCTCCATCTTCGAGTGGGTGTTGCGAGTCGAAGGATGTGAAGGCAGAGCAGAAATCTTCGCAGCTTTACATCGAGCTTCGTGCCAACCCAAGACCTCCGTAGGTCCCGGAGGTGAGAAGATGGTGGTGGCCTTCGGGAGTATCAACTTCCGACTTCGAGACGAGTACGCTCTTCGGTTTCCAGCCAAGGCCATCAATACCAGGTGGTACACTGTTTGGATACTCCGATGGTTTTATGCCAAAGTTGGGGCAGGGAGTCGCCTAGCTGGACCTCTTCGGGACATAAACTTCCGGAGGGAAGCTCTTGTCCACCCGGATCCAGGTCAGCTTGAAGCTCGCCTTAGCCTACTTCAACGCATCAGCCATCGTCTGAGCATGCGGGATCTGGCTGAGGAGTTCATCAGACTTAAGATCCCTCCTCTGATGGCCAACTGGCCAATCACCTTCAAAGAAGATACGGAAGGTGGCCTTCGAAAGATTTCTTCGAACTCGAGCCCTGCATGTAACTTCGAAAACAACATGTTTCATATATATTTATTTGAAGAAATAACCAACATCAACTTATCTTTCAGTCTCTTCAGTCCCTATGACTTCGGAGCAAATCGTATAGGCTTCGGAGAAAATTCTGGGAGTCCCGACTCCGGCCGAAAAAGAATGGAGGATTAAGTTGGTAGGTACTTGGGAGCGGTCCGACCGAGTATGGGGGCTACTCGAAGTTGTTCCTCCTCCTCTTTTGGATTGGGTGCCTTCGGAACAAGGGCCTAAGAAAAGGAAGGCCGAAGTTGGAGCCTCGACCTCTGCCAAGACTCCAACGAAAGAAAGTAGCCCGAAAGCCGAAAACTGCGGCGCCTCCACGCCCAATAGCTTCGGTCTCTGATTCCTCGGAGGATGAAGGCAGGATGCTTGTTGACCTGATTGACAAGGATGCAGCCCAAATAGATGCAAACATCGGTGATGCTGTGGGCGTGCTAGAGTTTCAAGGCAACCTTGGGCAAGTTGGGACTTCGGTTGCCCAAGAAGACTTATCGCGAGATGAAGCCCTTATGGACGAAGGTGGAGCCGAGGTTGCTGTAGAATCAACTTCGATTCTGGGTGAAGAAACGACGGCAGCTCCCGAAGAGGCTCCAAGAGTCGAAGATTTAACTGTGAATTCTGACTCCGACGAAGACTTTGGGGTAGCCTTCGACCCACCAAGCAGTCCGATGCTCACTCGTCGACAGGACTTCGGAGGTAAACTTCACATAATTCTTTTGTTCTTCTTTCCTGCGAAATTATACAATGTATAATACCTTTGCTTCAATAGGATCTACTCCTATGGAAGAGGGCCTTCCCGAAGATACCAATCCTGGGACTTCGGCTACTCCGGAGCCAATTCCAGAAGTCGCTCAAATGGGACCTGGAAAAGGCAAAGGCAAGGTGGATCCCCTCCCTGCTCCAAGCTCAGGATCAACTCCGTCTGAATCGACAGACAGAAGCCAATCTACAGAGGGGGGCCAGTCTGCCGAAGTTCCAAACGATACGACCCAGCGCTCCGGCTGCTCGCCAAACGAAGACGACCAGAGGGCCTTGTCTATGCTCCCTCTTCTAGCTCCTTTCTTGGAGCGAAGAACTGGACTTCGGACTTTGCTCGAGCCTTTGGATCGAGCTAGCCGCGAAATCGGGGAGATAGACTTGATAGCCATCTTGAGCGAGGCTAAGGGTTCGGAGCTCAACGCTGCTATGGAGCGTGCAGCGTACCAGGTACGAAGTATCTGCAAAAAAAATTAATCTTATATACAAATAATTTCTCACCTTGGTTTTTTCTCTTTGCAGCAAATAGTCCTGGCCCGAGCTGCGAACATTTCAAATGAACACAGAAGCCTTCGCCTTCGAGAGGAAATCACCACTCTTCAGAGAAATCTTAACATTTCCGAAGGTCGAGTTTCCCATTTAGACAACATGGTCTCAGCAGAGCGGAGGGCCAGGCAAGGCTTGGAGACTGCAAATAAAGAGCTCGAAGCAGAACAAATTGTGCTTTGGGCGGAAATAGAAAAGATGCGAGCGGAGCATGCTACGGCGGGGGCTGAACTTGTCAAGCTCCAAGAGGAGAAAGCCAAAGCTGCAGAGGAGGCTAGCAACCTGCTTACCCAGAAAAATTCTCTAGCTACGGAGGCCGCTAGGCTCTCCGCCGTGGTAGAGGAGCTGACTTCGGCGAAGGACGCTTTACTTGATGATAAGCTGAAATCGGAGAAGGTAGCTGCGGAGGTCATGAACCAACTGCTAGGTGTTCTAGAGTACTTCGGTACTACTGGGACACTTCCTTCAAACGACAACGTCTCCTTGCTTCAGTGGCTAAAAATGATCCAAGGAGCTGCGAAGACGATGAAGACGGCAGGCATTCGGTACGGAGAACTCTCTAGACTAGTGGCGGCTATCAGCATACTTCGCTACTACGAAGATCTGGGAATAACGATAACTCCGAACGCAGAGGCGGCTCCCATTACCTTCGACGAAAACCAGCTTCTCAATCCTTCCAAAGACGTGGCCGCTGCTTGGCAAGCCTTCCAAGCTTCATGGAGAGCCGAAGGTCGCACTGCGATCAAGGCTTGGATTGATGAAGGGCAACGCCAAAAGCAAGCTCGGTTGCAAGCTTCGAGCAGCCAGCCTCCGCCAAACCCGCAGATCTAGATTTACCTTAGGATCCAGACTATGTAAAGCATCATGTTTTTCATATATTATGAATGAAAATTTGCTTGTCATGTTTTTAGGCTTCACCTCATATGGATGATGTCGAAGTGTTAAACATTAATGAAGAACTCCACCTACTATGGGCTACCTTCGATCTTTTAAAACTTCACAAGCAACCTCGATTTTTAGTTCCTCGAGATAGCTCCGGTTCAATTACGCCCGAAGTAAGCAAAGATATACTATCTTATATTAAAGAGGAAGAAAAAGAAGTTAACTTGGAAACTTCATCTTCCGAAGACATTGCATGGTACGAAGATGAAGGTGAAGCTCAGGATAAAAAACCTGAAGAACTTGGAAGCTGGGAAAGGAGCCCCGAACGACTCCGAACTTGGGCCGAGCTTCAACAAGAACAAAAAGACTTTAGAGCTTCGAAGGGAGGTAGGAGAGTTAAACGTAAAGTTGTTAGAACTGTCGGCTCTGGAACTAGTCATTCCAACCTTGGCTCTAGAGATCGAAGGGGTCTTCGATTCCTTCTCGGTATAGATACCGATTTTTCATGATGTAATCGTAATTTGTTTGAATAATAAATATTGATTTAAAATTGTCTCCTTATTTCCCAACCCCTCTTTGGGCGTAAGCAACTTTGAATTATATTCAAAGATGGTTAGGCGCAAAGAAAAACTTAGGAGCACAATTTTGGGGACTCGGAGCCCCTCAGCAATTTAAAGATTGATTAAAATCTTATAAAATGTCTTAGACTACTTGGAGTCTGAAGATTGGCAACTTAGTACCTTGTGTTTCGAAAGATATCACTTTGGACAACTTTCCGGACACTTTAGTATCCCAAACAATTGGTTAATTTGGACTTTTTTTCACAGATATTCGAAGCTCACGAGCTCAAACTCTGTTTGTTTTGACCTCCTTCGGCTCTTTTTGCGAATTCTATCAAACCGGTGGTTTGGAATTCGCAGTGGTCTCCTTGGACTCTTTTTACGGATGCCTTCAAGCCAGTGGCTTAGACTCCACATTATTTGGTCTCCTTGGACTATTTTTACGGATGTCTTCAAGCCAGTGGCTTGGACTCCGCATTATTTGGTCTCCTTGGACTCTTTTTACGTATGTCTTCAAGCCGGTGGCTTGGACTCCGCATTATTTGGTCTCCTTGGACTCTTTTTACGGATGTCTTCAAACCGGTGGCTTGGACTCCGCATTTTTCAGTGGCTTTCCCACCTCGTCGGAAACTTCGGACCAGTGGTCCAATGTCCGAAAAATATGATTCAAATTAATGACACTTCCCTCTCGGTCAACTCCGCTATTCCAGTGTGTTCACTAGAAGTGGGAAGTTTATGAGGGGTAGGCATTATCTAAACCATATGCTTTATTGATTTGAAAGTTGTTTACAAATGATTACAAGGAGCCCCTATGCGAAATATCGCTTTAGGTGCTCCGCATGCCATGTATGTGCTAACTCTTCACCTTCCAAATTAGCTAACTTAAAAGAACCAGGACGCCCTGAGCGGATAATTATGTATGGACCTTCCCACTTATTTCCTAATTTCCCTGGCGCTATAATACTTCGCAAAACGAGATGACCCGGCCTAAGAAAATTAATCTTGACCTTCGGGTCGAACCAAGTCTTCGTCTGCTGCTAATATTTTGACAAATTTGCAACAGCTCGAAGTCTTGTCTCTTCTGTTAAATCAAGCGAAGTTTGTCTTTCTGCTTCAATTTCTGGTTCGGTGCTGCGAAGGGATCCTCCTTTAAGCTTCGTTGGTGTCATAGCTTCATCTCCAAATAATAGTCTGAAAGGAGTGAAACCGGTAGACCTTGTCTGTGTTGTCCGGATGGACCATAGGATCTTTGGGAGCTCTTCGGTCCACAATCCTTTTGCCAATCCCACTATTCTTCGATTCAGTCATGACAAGATATTACCATTGGCTCTTTCAACAGCTCCATTAGACTGAGGATGCCTTACTGCAGCAAAACATAATTGGATGCCTAGGTCTTCACAGAATTTCCTGAAGGGTTCTGCATCGAGCTGTGTTCCAGTATCCACTGTCAGCTGCCGAGGCACTCCGAACCGGCATATAATATTCTTCCAGAAAAATTTTTGGACATTATTCGATGTGATAGCTGTTAGGGGCTCTGCTTCGACCCACTTTGAAAAGTATTCGATTGCTACCACTACGAACTTCAAATTTCCTTTTGCTACTGGGAAGGGGCCAATAAGATCCATCCCCCATCTGGCCATGGGCCATACTGGAGCAATGACTTGGAGAGTTGTTGGTGGGCGATGACTTCTTCGTCCAATCCACTGACATCCGTGGCAAGTGCGGACTAAGCTTTCCGCATTAGCTACTATTGTAGGCCAATAAAGCCCCTGGTGAAGTGTTTTTCCTGCCAAAGCTCGAGGGGCTAAATGGCTACCGCAAAGTCCTTCATGAATTTCTCGAAGAATTTTTTGACATTCGGCTTGAGATATACATCGGAGCAAAGGGGAACATACTCCGGCCTTGTACAAAATACCGTTGATTATATGATAACTCTGAATTCTGAGTTTCAACCTTGAAAGCTGCGGCCCTTCAGACATATTTGCTTCTCCTTGCAACAATTCCATAATTGAACTTCGCCAATCTGTACTTGAAATGCAAAGGACTTCCGCAGCAGGGATTTGTGGCACCGAAGGTGTACTGAGTTCTTCATAAAAAGCTTCTTCTGGTATGTCCATAGCTCCGACGGCAGCTTTCGCTAAGATGTCGGCTTGCACATTTTCTTCTCTAGGTATACTCCGAATGGAAATCCCTTTAAATGCTGCTTCAATCTTATGGATTTCTTCCAAGTATTTTACAAGCTGTGGATGCCGAACCTGAAAACTCTTGTCTACGTGCCCTGCTACAATCTGAGAATCTGTCTTAATAACAACTCTTGTAGCCCCTAGGGCGCGTGCCTTTCGAAGTCCCAATAAAATTCCCTCATACTCCGCTGTATTATTGGTAGACTTAAAATTGAGTCTTGCGGAGTACATTGCCTTTTGGCCTGAAGGCGAAATTATCACGGCTCCGACACCTGCTCCGGATGCTTGGAAAGCTCCATCGGAATAAATAGTCCAAATCCCTTCACTTGGCTTTTCCGGAGCCCACGCTGTAGGGGGGGTCCATTCTGCCACGAAGTCCGCCAACACTTGTGACTTAATTGCTGTTCTTGCCACAAAGGATATGCCGAAGGGTGCTAACTCAACATCCCACCTCCCAATTCTTCCTGTAGAATCCTTACTTCGGAGCATATCTCCCAAAGGATATGAAGTTGGTACAATTACATTATGTGCCAAGAAATAATGTCTTAGCTTCCTCGAAGCCATTATCAGAGCATAAGTTAATTTCTCAAGCTCGGAATATCTTGTTTTTGCTCTAGACAATGCTTTGGACACAAAATAAACTGGGTTTTATACCAACTTCCCGTTGAAATCAACCTCTCTGACAAGGACTGCACTGACAGTAGAGCCAATAGCTGCAAGGTAGAGGAGTAGGGTTTCGTCCGCAATAGGCACCGTGAGTGTAGCAAGGTTAGTGAGATAATTCTTAATATCTTCGAAGCTCTTTTGACACTCTGGTGTCCATGCAAAATCTTCGGACCCTTTCAATGCTTTAAAGATGGGCAAACTTCTCTCCGCAGACCTTGCCAAAAACCTGCTAAGTGTTGCAAGACGACCAGTCAGCTTTTGCACTTGCTTTAAATTCATTGGGGGAGCCATCCTTTGCAACGCAGTTATTTGAGTGGGGCTAGCTTCGATCCCTTTGCATGAAACTAGATACCCTAACAATTTTCCAGCCTGCGCCCCGAAGATACATTTTTCGGGGTTAAGACGGATCCCACATGCCCGAAGGCTATTGAATGTTTCTGCTAGGTCTAGGCTATGCTGGTGCTTTAAAGCACTCTTTATTACAATATCATCCATATAGGCCTCTACATTGCGACCTAATTGATGACCTAGAGCCTTAGCAATTAACCTCGAAAAAGTAGCCCCGGCATTTCTTAAGCCAAAGGGCATTCTTACATAACAAAAGACTCCTGATGGAGTTACGAAGCTTGTCATGATTTCATCTTCGCGCTTCAGCCAGATTTGATGATAGCCGGAATACGCGTCGAGGAAGGTTAATAACTCCGAACCGGCAGTAGAGTCAACCAATTGATCAATTCAGAGCATGGGGTAGGGGTCTCGGGGGCATGCTTTATTCAAAGATGTAAAATCAATACACATGCACCACTTCCCGGAAGATTTCTTCCTAACGAAGACTGGGTTGGCTAACCACTCCGTATGAGCCACTTCTCTGATAATCCCAGCATTCAACAGCTTTTCCACTTCGTCTTTTGCAAGGATGGCTCTCTCTGTGGCCAACTTCCGGAGTCCTTGTCGAACAGGCCGAGCCTTTGGATTCACGAGTAAACTGTGTTCAATAATATCCCGACTGACTCCGGTGATGTCTTCGTCAGACCAAGCAAAGACATCTAAATTCTCCTCAACTACTTTCTCTAACGAAGTAGCGACTTCTAGAGGCAAGTCTTTGCCAAATTGAAATGAATATTCCCTGCCATCTTTTACAATAACCTTTGTTGCAATCTCTCCTTCGGGGCTTGGCCTTGGGACGGATTTCTTCGAAGATTCGTCAGGAGCAGAGAAACTCTCCGGGTTATCTTGCACGCTATTCACCTGTCTCGGGTCAAGGGGAGGGCCATGACCGTACTCCGCTCTTCGCGCGGTGGCCTGATCTCTGAAAATAGTGAGCACTCCCGCCTGTGTGGGCATCTTCATACACAGGTAATTATGATGCACCACAGCTCCGAATTGATTCAGCATGCCCCTTCCGAAGATAACATTGTATGCATATGGAGCATCCACAACATCGAAAATCACTTCTTCTGTCCTGGCCAGTGGCCCCTCTCCAAAAGTAACCTCCAGGCCAATTTGGCCGAGGGCATCGAGAGGCGGTCCTGCGAAGCCTTGCAAGGGACGGGCTGCTGGGAGAAGATGCTTCCGGGAGATGCAGAGTTGATCAAAAGCTTGAACAAAGATAATATCTGCCGAACTCCCTCCATCAATTAATACTCTCCGGACCTCAGTCCCTGCTATGTCGACAGTGATAACAAGTGGGTCTACATGTGGAAACTTAATACCAGCTGCATCATCTGCAGAAAAAGATATTGGCACATGGGACCATTCGGGCATAGCAGCTGCAGACGAAGAGGTTCCAATATGGCCCACTTCTCTAACATATTCTCTTCTCTGCCTTTTTGACATACTTCTGAGGGTCCCTCCTCTGGAGATGGGGAGGACTACTCTTTTCCCTCGATCTTGCCCCTCTTCTTGCTTCGGAGGTGGCATAACATTGACCACCAGAGGCCGTCTTGCAGGGTCGAAGTTCTCTATTCGTGCCACAGCCTGAACAGGCTCCGGATGCACTATGGTCGGAACTCAGTCAGTAGTGCCTCGACCCGAAGTTCTTTCCAAATACTCTCCTCTTAGAGCAAGTATAGTTCTTTCATGAATTTTTTATTGATGTTTAAATTCTAGTTTGAACTTGATTTTTTTTAACAATAAAAATACATCATAACTTATCAAATTTAAAAAATTGGTATTTTTCTGCCTCACTTTACTTTTTTTATTTTATTAAGAAACCTGAGATTCTCCGGGGATGCATTAGGGTTTAGAGATGAAATGACTGAGGTTTGAAAGCAAAATCTATAGTTGATTCTTCCTTTGAAATTGAAACTTTTTGTACAATAAAAATACAACACCAATATTCTAATTGCAAAAATTGGTATTTTTCTTCCTCAGTTTACTGTTTTTATTTCATTAAGTGTGTTTTTATGATCAAAGTCAAAATAAGTTCAATTTGAACTACAAGACGAAATAATTCACAAAAATTTATAGAAAAATCATATTCATGTTTTTGACTATAATTAGTTATTATCCAATAAATTTAAAACCATCATAAAAAATATAGGTTTTGAGAAACCAAGGGTAGGTTTCGGAGTGTGTGATGAGTGATTGACAGATTTTACCCTCTGATTCGAAGGGGTCCCTCCGAAGGGGTTCGGAGGTTGTTTCATCGAAGGGTTCGGTGGGCTCTGGTTGCTGCAGCTGTTGCAGCAGAGTGTGCCTATCGGAGGGGTCCGATAGTACACGATGACTGGGTTGTACCGACGGGTTCGGTACTTTGGGCGGTACACCGTAGTGTGTATCGGAGGTTGTTTACTCGGAGAGGTCTCCAGGGTACTGGATACAGTTGTCTGTTTGTCTGTGGTGCGCAGGGGACTTTGGAGGCGACGGATGGTTCGCAGCAGGTGAACCTGGGTCAAGCGGGAGGCTTGCTGCCAGGGGAGCAAGGAGCTCCATCACGAAGGCTGCGAAGGGGTCGAGGTCGGACCTCAGGTCGAGGTGCGCCAGGAGAAGGCAGTAAGTGCGGAGCCTGGCTCCGGGTGAATGTACCCCGAGACGAAGTCCTCGGAGGCGAGGCACTTCGAAGGGTACTCCGAATGGAGTGACTTCGGAGTATGGTGGATCAAGTCCTCAGCAATGAGGCAAGGTGTTCGAAGTGTGCTCCGGAGGGAGACACTCGAAGGTATACCCGACGAAGGTCTTAGAAGTCGAGGTGCATCGAAGGCATGGTCCGGGTGAGGATCGTCGAGGAGTGTGCTCGGGGAGAGACACTACGACGAAGTGCTCATGGAATGCTTCATGCGGAGGCCTTGGACGAAGGAGGGACTTTGAAGGGTGGTACTCCGAAGGTGTGGCTTCGGAGTGAAGCAGGCTTCGAAGCGAAGCTGGCTTCTTCGGAGTGAAGCAGGCTTCGGAGCGAAGCTGGCTTCTCCGGAGTGAAGCAGGCTTCAGAGCGAAGCTGGCTTCTCCAGACTGAAGCAGGCTTCGGAGCGAAGCAGGCTTTGGAGCGAAGCTGGCTTCTTCGGAGAGAGGCTGGCTCCGGAGTGAGGTTGACTTGAGGTACTTTGGCCTTGCGTGGCTTCGTTACATGGACTTACGGAGTTCGAGCGGGGAGAAGCTGTGAAGCCGTGGTGGTCCACTCCGAAGGTGTTGGTGCGAAGGCCCAAGGGCTTTGACGGCTTCGGCTCAAAACCGTCACTGTATCGAAGGCTGACTTCGGTGAAGCGAAGGCCGTCAAGCTCAAGGCTTCTAACTGAAGCTACTGCACCCCTCGCGAGCGAACGGGGGCTTCAGAAGGGTCCAAAACTACAAAGGCTGACAGCGTCTGCTCTGCAAAAGCTGGTGTTGTCCCCTCTGCGAAGCTGACAAAAGAAGCCTCCAAATAAAGTAGACTACCAGTTGTACCCCCTGTTCTGATGAGACAAAAACAGTATAAACCCTAGGGGTAAAGTAGTCTATTCACAGGACTGAATAGTGCCTATAAATAGTGGAGGCTGGCTAGGTCACATCAACACCTTGAGCATTCATTGTAGAACTCCTGTGCTAGCCACCACACTCTCTGTATTCTTCCTGTGAGTTCATTTTGTGTTCCCTGTTCAAGCATCGAAGCTTTGATTCTGTGTTCATTTACTGCTTGAGCTTGTATACATACTTCGCTGCATGCTTCGATCTCTTTTGTCTCACTTCTTTTGAGTTGAGCTTGTGCACTGAATCTTTTCTGGAGAAGTGTGTGAGAAGCCTGTGAGAAGCCTGTACGAGCGAAGTGTGTATGAGCGAAGTGTGTTTTTCTTCCCTTGTCGAAGCCATTAGCGAAGTCTGTTTAGTGTGCATTTTGACCTTCGAAGTACGAAGCCCAGCACCAGTTGTTGTAGCTAAGTATTTGGTCGAAGTCCGCGGAGTGAAGTCTGCTCTTGTGAAGTCTGTAGTGCGAAGCCTGCTCGAAGGCACCCAGTGTGCGGAGCCTGCACTAACTTAGCAAAGCTGATTGAAGTCCTCAGAGGGAAGTCCGCTCTTGCGAAGGGTGAAGTGTGAAGCCTGCACGAAGGCACCCTATGTGCGAAGGCTGCACTGACTGAGCAGAAGCTGAATTTTTGGGTTTGTGGGTGGAGCGAAGTCTTCTTGGCTTCGAACTTTTACTCCTTGGGAAGCCTGTTTTTAGAGCTGTGAAATACCTCCGAACCAGAACTCCAACCCTGAAACTCACACCTCTCAAACAGAGAAAGATCAATATAATGCCAACTCCAAGGCTAGAAGTATACTGTTCATTGGTTTCAGCCGGAGTGAGTTTGATAGGGTGCAGCACCTTAGGAAAGCTAGGGAAATTTGGACTACACTCACTATTTTTCATGAGGGTTCCACACAGATTAAGGCCAAGCGCCAAAGCACATACAATCAACAGTATCAATTGTTTGTGCAGGCACCTGGTGAATCTATAGATGCCATGTTTTCTCGCTTTGATGCGATAGTGAGTAACTTGCGGTCCAACGGGACGCCTGCTTACAATGATCATGATAGAGCTATCAAGCTTCTCTATGCTCTTGATCGTAGCACATGGGAAGTGAAGATATCCAACATTGAGGAGTCCGCAGGTTATGACACATTGACCTGTGATGAGCTCTTCAGCAAGCTGAAGTCCACAGAGATTGCCAAGGCATCTCTTGCAGTGCATAGGAACTCCTTGCCACAGCCATTGGCACTGGTTTCCAGCACTAGCCGTGGCACCACTGCAGAACCAAGCACATCTGGCACTTTTGTTCTTGCAGATGGTTTTGCTTTGTCCTCCCTAGTCTCCGTCACTAAGGAGCAGGTGGATACTCTCGATGATGATGAGCTTGCTCTCATTGCCAGAAGGTTCACCCGTTTTCACCATGAGAGACGGGATCAGAGGAGAAGTGGTTTTAGTGGTTGCTTTGAGTGTGGCGACACTTCTCATATCAAGGCCAATTGCCCTAAACTCAAGAAGAGAGATGAGAGTGAGCGCCCCAAATACCACAAGAAGGAGAGGAAACCCTTTGTGAAGGGCAAGCGCGACAAGGTGGCTAAGAGAGTAGCCAAAGCCGCTTCCAGAGCATTTGTTGCTGCTCTCAGTGACATCGACACTTCCTCAACTGAGGAGTCGAGCTCTGAGGAGGAGGAGTCTCCAAGGAAGGAGGAGAAGAAGGACAAGAAGGGACGAGATTTCACCGGCCTTTGCTTCATGGCTGACAGCGATCACAGCGGCGATGAGCTTGACTCATCTAAGGTACCTCTATCCTATGACCAGCTTTCAATTAAATTAGATGAGCTGAATGAAGTAGTTCTTGGTCAGGATAGATTACTTATGCAAGCCGCTAGAGATAGAAAAGACCTTAGACTTAGGCTAGAATATGTTTCTACTGATTATGCCATGCTTAAGTCTAGAGTTAATGATGCTGAATGTGAATCTTGTACTGTTGTCATGGGTGAGCTTGCTCAGTTGCGTTCTGTACATGCTCAAACTCTATCTGATCTTGAGACTGCACAGAAGCAGCTTTTGATGGTGGATTCTAGTCCTCATGATATAATTGAATGCATGAACTGCCCCTTATTACGTGAGAGCATTGATTTACGTAATAAGCATGTTCAGGATTTAAAGGCTAGATTGGAGAGGGCCGGTATTTCTAAGGATGTGCAACCTGTGTGTGACACATGCATAACCCTTAAGGACCAGCTAGGCACTGTTAGAGAGCGAGCTGAGAACCTAATGACTAAAAATGAATACCTTCTTTCTGTGGTTAACAAATGCACTGAGGGAAAGGGTAGGATGGACTTGCTCTTGGCCAAGACCAAGATGTGTGCTGACAGGGCAGGGTTAGCTCTAGGTTTGGGTTTTGAGAGGATTTCCTCAGACAGTGAGAACAAAATTGTTTTTACCTCACCCACTACCCTAGAGAAAGAGAGAGCTCTGTTAGACGCTCCATCAGCCAAAAAGCCTACCCAAATCCCAAAGAAAACCACTCCTCATGCCAAGAAAATTCCTCCCAAGAAAACCACTCAGCAGAAGCCCAAGGAGCCTGTGAGAGTTGCTGCTATGACCCATGAGAGTGTCCCTAGGAGAATTTTCATTGTTCCTATTGTCAGCGGGTGGGTCATCTGGTTGGGTTCTGTTTTCGTCGCATCAAGGATGAGCGATGCTCACAGGAGATGAGGTTCCAGAACATGCATTACCCATCTTTAGGTATGCATGAGTATGAGTTTTACTCTCGTCCTGTTTTCGAGGCTCCTCGTGCTTCTCGAAGAGGTTTTGCTCCTCGAGGTGTTCACCATGTTCCTTATGGTGGTAGACCCCGGGCGAGTAGCTTTGTACCTCATCAGAGTAGGAGACCTTGTCATGTTGATAGATCACAGCATGTAGGTAGACCTCGCACTTTGCATCATTCTGATTATCCTGTGCGTAGACAGTCTACTTTTACTGTGCCTACTACTCGTATCACTCAGTGTTGGATGCCTCGTCATATTTTCACTCACCCCAGCACTGAGCGATCGATATTTTCTTATCATGTGTAGGCGGCAGACCGAGGCTTGGAGGGCACGTGGATCATGGACTCCGGTTGTTCACGCCACATGACCGGAGATGCAGTATGGTTCTCCAGCCTCACCACAACCAAGCAAAGGGAACATATCACCTTCGGCAACAATCGAAGGAGTAGAGTGAAAGGTAAAGGTGTGGTAAGAATTAACTCGAATTTCGCTCTCAAAGATGTTGCTTTGGTTGAAAACCTGGGATACAATTTGCTTTCTGTATCTCAGTTGCTTGATGAGGGCTTCGAAGTGCGATTCCATCGCGATACTTCGCAAGTACTCAATTCTGATGGCGTTGTTGTCTGCAAGATATTTAGAGTTGGGAGAGTTTTTGGAGCTGATTTTTCTAAATCATCTGGTTCTTCTCATGTCTTGTTGCACATTCTACTTCTGAGCTTTGGAAGTGGCATAGGAGACTAGGGCATATGAGCTTTGAGCTGCTCGCTCGTCTGAGTGCCCTAGGTCTGATCCGAGGATTGCCCAAGCTCAAGTTTGAGAAGAATTTAGTTTGCGCTCCTTGTCGACATGGAAAAATGATTGCCGTTTCGCACTCGCCAGTCACCACAGTGATGACTGAACAACCCGGAGAACTTCTCCACATGGACACTGTAGGTCTTTCTCGGGTTAGTTCTTTAGGCGGCAAGTGGTATGTGTTAGTCATTGTCGACGATTCCTCTCGCTACTCTTGGGTCTTCTTTCTTGCCAGCAAGGATGAAGTGTTTTCACACTTTCGGAGCTTGGCTTTGAGACTTTTCACTGAACTCCCTGGTGCATTGAAATTCATTCGAAGTGATAATGGCACTGAGTTCAAAAACAGTCTTTTTGTTGACTTTTGCATGGAGCATGGCATAGAACATCAATTCTCTGCTCCGCGGGTTCCTCAACAGAACGGTGTCGTTGAGAGGAAGAACCGCACTTGGGTTGAGATGGCTAGGACGATGCTCGATGAGCATAGGACTCCTAGAAAATTCTGGGCTGAGGCCATGAACACTGCTTGTTACATCTCAAACCGAATCTTCTTGCGCTCAATTTTGAATTTGACATCTTATGAGCTACGTTTTGGGAGACAGCCCAAGGTTACTCATCTTCGAGTTTTTGGCTGTCGTTGCTTTATCCTAAAACGTGGAAATTTGGACAAATTTGAGTCGCGTACTTCTGATGGGATCTTTTTGGGTTATACTACACATGGTCATTCTTATCATGTTTATAATTTGGAGACTAACACCATCATCGAGTCATGTGATGTGACTTTTGATGAATCAACCCCCTCTGTTAGTTCCACTTTTGAACAGGCAAATGAACACGACATGGAACAGACCATCTTCGAAAAAGATCCCGGAGATTTCGAGGATGAACCCCTACTACCCTCGACATCAACCCCCGAAGCTGACCCCGCTTCGACTACTTCGGCACAAGGTCCCGAAGCAACTACCTCGACATCGGTCATCTTGGACGCACAAGTTGAGGGGGAGACTTCATCTCGCCGCGAGGCTCCACACCATGTTCAAAGGATGCATCCTCCCGAGCAGATCATTGGTGAGCTTGATCAAAGGGTAACACGTTCTCATGCTCATTTCATTGATTCCGCTTTTGTTGCTTCTTTCGAGCCCTTAGATGATAGTCATGCACTTTCTGATTCTAGTTGGATCAATGCCATGCATGAAAAACTTGAAAATTTTGAGAGAAACCAAGTCTGTACTTTAGTTGATCCTCCACCAAATGTTCATTTCATTGGAACAAAATGGATTTTCAAAAACAAACAAGGGGAGGATGGAACTATAGTTAGAAACAAGGCTAGACTTGTAGCTCAGGGTTATTCTCAATTAGAAGGGATTGATTTTACTAAAACTTTTGCACCTGTTGCTCGTCTTGAGGCCATTAGGATTTCGCTTGCCTTTGCGACATCCTGGGGATTCAAACTCTATCAAATGGATGTCAAAAGTGCTTTTCTTAATGGTTTCATAGGCGAAGATGTTTATGTAAAACAACCCCCTGGTTTTGAAAACCCCAAATACCCACATAAAGTCCTTAAACTTCATAAGGCTCTTTATGGACTTAAGCAGGCCCCTCGGGCATGGTATGACAGACTTAAGTCTTTTCTGCTTGAGCGGGGGTATTTGATGGGATCTGTTGATAAAACCCTGTTCACTCTCAAGCATGGCAAAGATTTCCTCCTAGTTCAGATTTATGTGGATGATATCATCTTTGGTGGCTCTTCTCATGCTTTGGTTGCCGAGTTTGCAGATGCCATGAGCAGGGAGTTTGAGATGTCCATGATGGGCGAACTCACTTTTTTCCTTGGTTTGCAAATCAAGCAAAGCAAACAAGGTACTTTCATCCACCAGACGAAGTACACCAAGGACCTGCTCAAGAAGTTCGACGTTGCTGATGCGAAGCCCCTCGCCACTCCAATGGCTACATCTGTAGCATTGGATCCTGATGAGGATGGAGAAGCCGTAGATTAGAAGGAGTTCTGAAGCATGATCGGCTCCCTCCTCTACTTGACCGCTACGAGGCCGGACATACACTTCGCAGTGTGTCTGTGCGCTCGTTTTTAGGCTTCACCACGAGCTTCGCACCGCCAAGCGATAAAGCGCATTCTCAGGTATCTCAAACATACCCTCGAATTTGGCATTTGGTATTCGACGTCTTCCTCTTTGTGTCTTCGAGGTTATTTCGATGCGGATTTTGCTGGGTGTAGGATTCATAGGAAAAGTACCTCTGGTACTTGTCATTTTCTGGGTACATCACTAGGTTGCTGGTCTTCCCGCAAACAGTCTAGTGTTGCACAATCGATGGCTGAGGCCGAATATGTTGCTGCAGCTAGCTGTTGCTCTCAGATTTTGTGGATGGTTTCCACTTTGCGGGATTTCGGGTTAGATTATAAGAGTGTTCCACTTTTCTGTGATAACACTAGTGCTATTTGTATTGCAAACAACCCGGTTCAGCACTCCAGAACCAAACACATTGATGTGCGATATCATTTTCTCAGAGATCATAATGAGAAGGGTGATATTGAACTTCAATATATTGAAACCCAACACCAGCTAGCCGATATTTTCACAAAACCCCTCGATGCTTCTCGATTTGCCTACTTGCGTGGGGAACTTGGTGTTTGTCACCCTTACGACATCTTGTGAGGGGGAGCAGATTTTTATTGTCTTGCATAGGCTCACTGTGTGTGAAATTGCATTTATATCTCTTGCACTTATATGCCTGATTTTAATTCATGTAATCATGACAGCTCAGCTCTATTTAATATGACTAAAACATTTTGTGCATGATTCTTCTTTCCAAAATCAAATCATGCTCACTACTTAGTCTTGAATCTAGCATGATTAGGCAGGACTGCTTTAGCTATCTTTTATCTGCTTGATAACAAGACTCCTTTTCTCTGGATGCTAAATATTTCAACTTGAAAAATTGTTCTACTTACTCATGGATATTCATCAAATGCTAAACAAATTGTTCACTTAATTCAAATCCAAAACTCCATGATTTGCATGCTACAAGTGAAAAGATTCAGGTGGGTTTGTTTGTCGCACTACTCTATTCTAGAATGCTTACCAGTGTACATTGGTCTGAACTGGGATAGTGTAGTGTATGCCAAAATCACCGCCTTAAGCTTCTGATGGCTTTCATGCCTAGGCTTGGCTTGATTGGAAAGTATAAGGTGGACAAACAAATAACCCCTGGCATTATGAAAAGAACAACAAAATTCATTGATCATCAAGTTTGCTTTCAATGCTCCATCTGAACTGGACTTGTTTGTCTAGAGTAGAAATTGACTAGCTTTGCGAAGTCCCTGCTTTTACTTGTCTAGTTACCTTGATTGAGTGGTGATGCTTTTATTTCAAAATGATAAAATCACATGCTGTCATCATGTTTTTAGAGAATGTTAAATTGAGCTGAGCACATGATAATTGGTATTAATATTGGCATATTTTTGTTTTATATGTCTTTGCAATTCTTCCCATTTCGAAGCTTTGCATCTTTTAAAAAATGCTCCTTGATGCTTGCATTGCCAAAGGGGGAGAAATTTTTGAGTTCTCTGCAGCAAAGGGGGAAAATTAACTCAGGGGGAGTTTTTATCTTGCAAAGGGAAGTTTTGCTAAAGGAGCTTTTACTCTTTTGAAATGGGAGAGGAAAATTCTTTTGTCAAGTGACATGATTTGGCTCGTTTCTGAGTTTTTATGGTCACTTGCGTGCTGAAATTTGTCAAATTTCTTGAACTTGAATTTGGTTGTCAATGCACTCTTCAAGGGGGGAGATTGAGAAACCAAGGGTTGGTTTCGGAGTCTGTGATGAGTGATTGACAGATTTTACCCTCTGATTCGAAGGGGTCCCTCCGAAGGGGTTCGGAGGTTGTTTCACCAAAGGGTTTGGTGGGCTCTAGTTGCTGCAGCTGTTGTAGCAGAGTGTGCCTATCGGAGGGGTCCGATAGTACACGATGACTGGGTTGTACCGAAGGGTTCGGTACTTTGGGCGGTACACCGGAGTGTGTATCGGAGGTTGTTTACTCGGAAAGGTCTCCGGGGTACTGGATACACTTGTTTGTTTGTCTGTGGTGCGCAGGGGACTTCGGAGGCGTCGGACGGTTCGCAGCAGGTGAACCTGGGTCAAGCGGGAGGCTTGATGCCAGGGGAGCAAGGAGCTCCATCACGAAGGCTGCGAAGGGGTCGAGGTCGGACCTCAGGTCGAGGTGCGCCAGGAGAAGGCAGTAAGTGTGGAGCCTGGCTCCGGGTGAATGTACCCCGAGACGAAGTCCTCGGAGGCGAGGCACTTCGAAGGGTACTCTGAATGGAGTGACTTCGGAGTATGGTGGATCAAGTCCTCAGCAATGAGGCAAGGTGTTCGAAGTGTGCTCCGGGGGGAGACACTCGAAGGTATACCCGACGAAGGTCTCAGAATTCGAGGTGCATCGAAGGCATGGTCTGGGTGAGGATCGTCGAGGAGTGTGCTTGGGGAGAGACACAACGACGAAGTGCTCATGGAATGCTTCATGCGGAGGCCTTGGACGAAGGAGAGACTTCGAAGGGTGGTACTCCGAAGGTGGGGCTTCGAAGCGAAGCTGGCTTCTTCGGAGTGAAGCAGGCTTCGGAGCGAAGCTGGCTTCTCCGGAGTGAAGCAGGATTCGGAGCGAAGCTGGCTTCTCCGCAGTGAAGCAGGCTTCGGAGCGAAGCAGGCTTTAGAGCAAAGCTGGCTTCTTCGGAGTGAAGCAGGCTTCTCCGGAGCGAAGCTGGCTTCTTCGGAGCGAGGCTGGCTCCGGAGTGAGGTTGACTTGAGGTACTTCGGCCTTGCGTGGCTTCGTTACATGGACTTACAGAGTTCGAGCGGGGAGATGCTGTGAAGCCGTGGTGGTCCACTCCGAAGGTGTTGGTGCGAAGGCCCAAGGGCTTTGACGGCTTCGGCTCAAAACCGTCACTGTATCGAAGGCTGACTTCGGTGAAGCGAAGGCCGTCAGGCTCAAGGCTTCTCACTGAAGCTACCGCACCCCTCGCGAGCGAAGGGGGGCTTCAGAAGGGTCCAAAACTGCAAAGGCTGACAGCGTCTTCTCTGCAAAAGCTGGTGTTGTCCCCTCTGCGAAGCTGACAAAAGAAGCCTCCAAATAAAGTAGACTACCAGTTGTACCCCCTGTTCTGATGAGACAAAAACAGTGTAAACCCTAGGGGTAAAGTGTCTATTCATAGGGTTGAATAGTGCCTATAAATAGTGGAGGCTGGCTAGGTCACATCAACACCTTGAGCATTCATTGTAGAACTCCTGTGCTAGCCACCACACTCTTTGTATTCTTCCTGTGAGTTCATTTTGTGTTCCCTGTTCAAGCATCGAAGCTTTGATTCTGTGTTCATTTACTGCTTGAGCTTGTATACATACTTCGCTGCATGCTTCGATCTCTTTTGTCTCACTTCTTTTGAGTTGAGCTTGTGCACTGAATCTTTTATGGAGAAGTGTGTGAGAAGCCTGTGAGAAGCATGTACGAGCGAAGTGTGTATGAGCGAAGTGTGTTTTTCTTCCCTTGTCGAAGCCATTAGCGAAGTCTGTTTAGTGTGCATTTTGACCTTCGAAGTACGAAGCCCAACACCAGTTGTTGTAGCTAAGTATTTGGTCGAAGTCCGCAGAGTGAAGTCTGCTCTTGTGAAGTCTGTAGTGCGAAGCCTGCTCGAAGGCACCCAGTGTGCGGAGCCTGCACTGACTTAGCAAAGCTGATTGAAGTCCTCAGAGGGAAGTCCGCTCTTGCGAAGGGTGAAGTGCGAAGCCTGCACGAAGGCACCCTATGTGCGAAGGCTGCACTGACTGCGCAGAAGCTGAATTTTTGGGTTTGTGGGTGGAGCGAAGTTTTTTGGCTTGGAACTTTTACTCCTTGCGAAGCCTGTTTTCAGAGCTGTGAAATACCTCCGAACCAGAACTTCGAAGGGTGTGTTCGAAGCCTGTTCCGCAGAAGACAGAATTAAAACAGAAGGCTATTTTTAGTCTGAAATTTTAAAAGCTCCCATTCACCCCCCTCTGGTCGCCGTTTCCGGTCCAACAAGCTTCTACAACACTCGATCGACAACTTGTATTTTTATAGTTTTTTAATCCTCAAAAAATAAAATAAAGTCTAAAAAAGATGAGACTTGTCATGTTGTTATGATATGATCGATCCATAGATGTTGTCATAAAAAATTAAATTGTTTCGAGAAAATAATCATGTAGGGCGTTAAGAAACCTAAGATTCTCCGGGGATGAATTAGGGTTTAGAGATGAAATGACTCAGGTTTGAAAGCAAAACCTATAGTTGATTCTTCCTTTGAACTTGAAACTTTTTGTACAATAAAAATACAACACCAATATTCTAATTGCAAAAATTGGTATTTTTCATTAACAGAAATTGGTATTTAAATAAAAAAAGTCCACGTAGAGGTAGGGATTATCTAGCATACATTGCACAAATTGCCGAGAAAGACTTTGTAGCGCAGTGGTGCGGGGGGTGCTTTGGTGCCATGCGGTTCGAGGTTCGAACCTTGCTGCCAGCAGGTGGTTTGAGGTTCGAACCTTGTTGCTGGCGCCAAAACAACATTTTTTTCTGTTTTGTACTTTTTTAAATTTTCAGCACTTTTTTATTGATGTTTAAATCCTCGTTTGAACTTGAATTTTTTTTAACAATAAAAATACATCATAACTTATCAAATTTAAAAAATTAGTATTTTTCTGCCTAAGTGTACGTCACTCGACTTAGTGGTGGCAGGCCGATGACGTCGGCATGCCCGCCACTGATGACACGTGCCCGCCACTACTAATATGGGTAGTAGGGATTATCTAGTATATAATACACTTCCTACAATGTCGAGAAACACTTGGTAGCGCGGTGGTGCGGGGGTTGCTTTGGTGCCATGCGGTTTGAGGTTCGAAACTCGCTGCCGGCAGGCGGTTTGAGGTTTGAACCTTGTTGCTGGCCCCAAACATTTTTTTCATTTCTGTTCTAATTCTCAGCATGTTTTTTATTGATGTTTAAATCTTCATTTGAACTTGAATTTTTTTTAACAATAAAAATACATCATAACTTATAATTTTTTAAAAAAGTGGCATTTTCTGCCTTGGTTTACGTTAGACATGTATTAAAAAAAATTGGTATTTTTCTTTCTCACTTTACTGTTTTTTATTTCACTAAGTGTGTTTTTATGATCAAAGTCAAAATAAGTTAAATTTGAACTACAAGACATGTATCTTTATAGTTTTTTAATCCACAAAAAATCAAATAAAGTCTAAAAAGACAAGACTTGTCATGTTGTTACGATATAATCGAGACTTTGTAGCGCGGTGGTGCGGGGGCTCGCTTGACACATCACGTTTATTTGAAAGCAATTAAACAAACACAAGTCCAAGCTGGGGAAACCAGCTTACACATCGAAACACACTACTGGTCAAACCCAGAAGAAAGATATGGTTTGGAGCTTCTTCTTCTTCCTCGGCACAAACCCAGCCTATTTCTGGTTAAATAGATTAAAAGCCTCAACTTGCCAATCCTCAACCAACTCGGCATCATCAGGCGGTCTGAACTGCTCTCCATGTTCCTGAACAAGAAAATACACGCGGCGGCGATAGTGAGAACAACTTATCAATGATTGAATTGGCTGATAAAAATATAAAATTTGCATAAAAAGAGGATCTTGCCTCCTTCCTCCTCTTGCTGCCGCATTGCTCTACATGCTTCCCTTTTCCACCGCTAGCCTCGGCATGTTTCCCTCTGCCACTGGTTATCTCATCATTCTTCCGTCTGCCAACACTTACCCTATCTGGTTGCGGCGATCGCGAGTCATCCTATGAGTTGGAGTCTATTATGAGAATCACTTTCTTCGCCAAACAACTGCAAACTATACCATGTACCTTAAGTTTACCGCATGTGCAAACCTCACACACGCCACTTGATGTAGAGTCTGAGGATCCACTATTTGGTTCAATCTTAGGAGGAGCCATCGTGAACCGGCGAGGAGGGCGTTGTCGCCGAGGTTGGGGGTCGGGAATGGCTAGTGGGAAATTTGTAGGCAACATATATACTTTGGTTAATTAATCTCATGAATATATGGCAACATATATGCATCTGCAATTTTTTTGTCACATTGATATAACATTAAAAACCCTAAGCTAGTAATATTATAGTACATTAAAAAACATTATTGTTATAGTGGAAATTTTTTTCTCAGAAATTTTTTATAATACATTAAAAAACATTATTGTTATAGTGCATTCTACTAGTAATATTATACTAAATTATATTACCATGCATAAATTAATATAACAATTAGAAATCATTTTAACCCTAAGCTCGAATAAAATAAGACCAAAGATAGGTTAATAATCATTTACTAACTGGCGGCGACGGGCGGCGCCGACGGGCTCCGAGGACGACGGCGACGGGCGGAGGGCGGCGGCGACATGCTCCGGGACGGTGGCGACGGGAGGAGGGGCGACATGGGAGTTTATGGTTTAGAAAATGAAACTAGGTTTTCGGACGACGGGAGTGGAAATTATATATAGGTGTATTAGCAATGGCGGGCATGCTGACGTCATCCTGCCCATTACTGCTATTTTCTCTTAGTAGTGGCGGGCGATGATGTCACCAGCCCACCACTACTAATAGAGGTAGGGATTATATATCTAGCATATAATACACTACCTATAATGTCGAGAAACACTTAGTAGCGTAGTGGTGCGGGGGGCTCACTTGGGGCCATATGGTTCGAGGTTCGAACCTCGGTGCCGACAGGCGGTTTGAGATTTGAACCTTGCTGTTGGCCCCAAACAATAAAAAATTTAAAAACTTTTCTATTGATGTTTAATTAAATCCTCATTTGATCTTGAACATGTTTTAACAATAAATGACATAATTGATTTTACAAATACGCACGCTAAACATAAATGATCTAGCCTTGCACTAATTTTCCATCGTCATTGGTGCGTAGATAAGGAATCACACTACCAAATGACAGTTTTGCTTCAACCACATTGATCTTTGATATGTCAATGAAAAACGGCACTTCATCAAACTGATTGTATTCTTCTTCGTCTTCGACTCCAACTCCAACAATTCTTTGTTTTCCTAGAGCAACAATGTATTTTTTTCATCTTTAGGATCAAGTATGTAAAATACTTGTGCCACGGTTTGAGCGAGTATCCAAGGGTCATCTTTATAAGCCACCTTATTAAGGTCAACTATCGTAAACCCGTAATCATCCACCTCCACACCTTCTGGATGTCTGACCCACTGGCACTTAAATACAGGGATTTCTATAGAGTTATCATAGTTAAGTTCCCATATTTCTTCGATGTATCCATAGTAAGCATTCTTTTGTCTAGTGCTATCTTCTGCAACTGCTCTAACACCACTATTTTGGCGCTGACTCTTTTGATCTTTTGCTTTGGTATAGAATGTCAAACCATTGATGTCATACGCTTGCCATGTTTTAACAATGCTCAATGGACCGTAAGACAATTTATTTATCATCATCTCTTCATCGGTTTCTCCAACTGAAAGGTTTAGATCCCTCAGCCATGATGTGAAATGAATTTTGTGTTCTTTCATAATCCATTGTTCATCGCGATCTTCATTCTTTTCACGAAGCTCTTGCAGGTGTTGTTCAACATATGGTCTCATAATCGCCAACTGATGCATTACACTATAATGTGATTCTCTTATTGTTTGGTAGCTATTGTCTCGTATGATTTTCCTGCCTTTAGTTCCTTTACCGGTGAGTCTTCCATGGTGCCGGGACACGGGAACTCCTATTGGTCTTCCATCTCTTATGTAATCTGTGTAGCACTCAATGACTTCCTCGGTCGTGTAGCCCTCTATCATGGAACCCTCTAGATAAGCACGATTTCGTACGTAACCCTTGAAGAGAACCATTAGACGCTCGTACGCATACATATTGTGCACGTACGATGGACCAAGAACAAAGATTTGGTCTGCTATATGTATCATATAGTGCTCCATAATATCAAAATACGAAGGAGGAATGCACATCTCAAGCTGACACAGTCTCCCTCATTTTAAAATATATTATTTGAAAAAATATTAATAAATTCATTATTGTTAATTTTAGTAATTTACAAATTGAAAATATATTGATTTATTATCGCTCATAAAAACATTAATTAAAAATACTTTAATTCAAACTATGTATTAAGCAGAAAAAAATTATTAAATAAATTAACTATATTGGTTTCTCTCTCTCCAAACAACATAACTCTAGATCTATAATCATAAATCAAATTAAAAAAGAGATTAAAATGACGTAAATCAATATACAAGTGATGAATAATTGTGAGGAGGGTCATATTTGTTCATTTGGGAGAAGGAAACACTGTAAATGGAAGATTATTTGAAAATTTCTATTCACAAACCCTAAATTAGTAAAACGCTAATAACTCATTGTATACATGATTAAATACAAAATAAATGTGAGATTCGGCATGGATTTACATCCTAGAATGAAATCCTTCAAAAGAAACGAAAACAAAGCCTCCCCCCTCTTTATCTAGATTTATAGCTAGAATAGTAGTGGCGGTCGCAAGTGATGTCATCAATACTTTAGTGGCGGACAGCTTAGCAGCGGCGGGCAGCACCAGTGCCCACCACTGCTATTGGTAAAATAGTGGCGGTCTAGGATGACGTCAGCACCGACCGCCACTACTTTACCAATAGTAGTGGCGGGCGCTGGTGCTGTCGTCAGCACCAGCAACTGTAGTGGCGGGCATCTAATGGCCCGCCACTACAGTGGTTTTTCCCAACGCCACTTCAGTGACGGTTTGTAGTAGTGCAAGCAGACAAGAGTTTCTAGTACCCGGGAGACCTCTCCGGTAAACATCCTTCAGTACACACTTCGATGTACCGCCCAAAGTACCGAGCCCTTCGGTACAACATATCATCATGCTCTGTCGGACCCCTCTGATAGACACAATTCGCTGCACAACTGTAGCCAGCAACCACCGAACCCTTCGGAAAACGCCTCTAAAACCCTTCGGAGGGACCCCTTCGCCTAGAAGAGAACTTGTCAATCACTCATCACAAACTTGAAACCAAGGCATATTTCAATTTGGTTTCTAATGACGGCTAAGTCCCGGCATCTCACTATATTCCCATGCGAAACAATCGACATAGGATCGAAGCAATTTTATTACTTCGGTCTTTTCATCAGCCTGCAATTTTTTTACAAATACCGGCCTTGGAATACTACCATTGCCTATATCTACCTTTTCTAGAGGATCAGCCGATGCAAAATCTTGACCTAACTTTTCTATTTCACTAAAATCTTCAATGGCTTCAGCAATACCGTCTTTAGAAGACCGATATTGCTCCACACGAGACTTCAGCAGATCAAGATTAGTCGTACTAGACATGACTACTAGTTTAGTGATAGTCGTGCTACACTAGCCGGCTTTACAAACACGGGAACGAAATGCCTCTCGGACACACTGACAAGGTCGTAATCCGAGAGATCTCTACCTGACAGACACTCTACCTTATCATGGACGGCGTCAATAGACACATCGGCCAAAGCAACCTGGGCCGATGTATCAGCTAGTACAACCTCCACATCGTCGCCGTCCCACTAGATCAAGCATTGGTGCAAAGTAGATGGAATACAAAAATTTGCGTGAATCCAGTCACGCCCAAGTAGTACACTATAGTTACCTTGCACATCGACGACGAAGAACGTCATCGGCAATGTCTTGTTGCCCACCGTCAGCTCTAAAGAAAGTGCGCCCTTGGCCTCGGAGCTCTCGCCGTTGAAGCCGTTGAGCGTCAGGTTAGTACTCATCAAGTCATCTTCATTCTTGCCGAGCTTCTTCAACAGAGAATACAGCATCAAGTTGACGATGGCGCCTCCATTTACAAGCATCCTCGAGATTGGCTTTCTGTCGATTTGCCCCTTGACATAGAGAGGCTTCAAATGACGAGGTGTATCTTTGGACTTCTCGAAAATAGCATCCTATGAGCCGAGGTTCAACTGAGCGACCTCGGCCTCATCCTGTGGATGAACAAACTCAGTGGGCAGCGTGATGACATTTACGTCCATCGCCTGAGGAGAGGGCCCCTCGGAGACAGGCGTGTAATCGTCGTCCATTAAATCATCCTCGTTGTCGCTCAAAGTGGGAGTCGGGTAGTTTACGGCAACCGGCTTCGGCTTCCATACCTGCCTCGTTGTTGGTCGGGGACGGATCTCCTCGAATACGGCGTCTCGCACGTCCTCAGCTTTCTTTCTGCGCATCTCCTGGGCCCGAAGGCGTTATAGTCGCCTCTTCTAGGACTTAGTAATACCTGGTGGTGCCCATGACGGCTACGACTTAGTGTCGGACACTACAACTTTGCTCTTAGAGTTTTTTGGCCAAACGGGAATTGCCCGAATCGGCCTCGACGGTTTTGCGCTTGGCAGAATTTCATTCCTGCCTCCTGTTGGTCGAACCGGCCTTACCAGGCCAGTCTAACCGGGCTTTGTCGGTCGGACCGGCCATGGCGGGCCAGTCTGACCAACTAGTGTCGGTCTCCTATAAAGGGCCGATCGGACCGTCCATAGTAGGCTAGTCAGACCGAAGTGGCGAGGGCGGTCTGATCGGTCCTAGGGCTACGGTCAAACCAGCCATCTCCTCGGGTGGCTTCGGCGGTTCGACTTTGCCTTGCTGCTCGGAGGTCTCCTTAGGGATTGGGACATCCTGGGACCCCACCTTGACGATGATAGCTTCAGAGTGTGCCCCGGATGTCCTTGTGGTGTGATGGATAGCCTAGAATAGACGTCACCACTTGGAGCGCCCATCTGACCCTACATGTTATAAAATCCGAGTGGCACAATGGTATGGTGGAGGAAGCGGTGGCTCCAATGGCTTCACCCATCATGGGTCGAACCCACTCTTTCGAGGAGGGCTCGGCCTCACTAGAGGTCTTGGTCGAGCGTTCGCTCTCTCGACCCTCTTCTAGTGCTTCTGGAGCAGCATGTCATATGTCACCTTCGGCTTCTTGCGGTTCACTTTCCACACTCCTACCTCGGGGTTCTTCGGCCCAAGCGTGTGTGGGTGTGGCTCCCCGATCATGACCTCCTTCCCTTCAGCGGACTCGGCCTGCTCGGGCCGAATCAGCAACTTCTTCCCGTCAAGATCAATAGTGTTCATCGGGAAAGGGTCCTGGTCGAGCTTATCTTAGGATTTGTATCCAATTTAAACCGTCCTTCTTCTATGGCCGATTGAACCTGCCGACAAAAAACATTGCAATCGTTAGTAGAATGGGAATGAGAATCATGCCACTTACAATAAGCCCGTTTCTTCAAGTCGTCGGTCGTTGGAATGATGCGACCCTTCGGTAACTTGATGAGTTTGTTCTTCAACAAAAATAAAATATCTTATCGCACTTGGTCACATCAAAAGAATATTTCACCTCGCTGGGCCGACTCTTAGTCGGAGACGGTCGTAACTCAGTACAAGTGATGGACTTAGCCTTGCTAGACCAAGTCCACTCTGCGGTGTACATATCGGTCGAGTCATCCTCGCTCTCCGATGATTCCTCATCGGAGTGCTCCATGACGTGTACCTCGACTTTGGGTTTGTTAAATGTTTTGGTGAATCTTCTACTTTTGGCTTGGCTTTCCTGAACCAAAGCCTTCTGTAGTACTTGACTAACATCGAAGAAATCCTAGCCATCTAGTTTCTCGTTAAGTCGGAGTGGAGACCATTAAAAGCTAGGTCGGCCAAGTCTCTATCGGAGATGTTCAAAGTGAAACATCGGTTTCTAGTCTCCCTAAAACGCTTAACGCACTCGGAGACACTCTCGTTAGTTTTCTGTCTAACCAATGTCAAGTGTGATAGTCTAAGCTCGGTCTCCCCAATATAGAAATAATCGTGGAACTTCTGCTCCAACTGGGCCCAAGTATGGATGGAGTTCGGCGGTAACGCCAAAAACCAAGTGAAAGCGGTGTCGGAAAGCGATAGAGAAAACAACCTAAGTTTCAAAGCACCCGACCCACTAGCTTCGCCACACTGCGCTAAGAACTGACCTACGTGCTCTAGGGTGGTCTTGCTACCTTCACCGTCAAATTTTGTAAACTCAGGCACCCTAAAGCCTCATGGGTACGGGATGGTGTCGAAGTAATCGGGGTACGACTTTTGATAAACCCTACCCCGTCCTCTAGGCATCCATCCCGCAACCTCTCTAAATAGCGTGTGAATCCGCTCGTGAAGGTCGTCCAAGACTACTGCCTACGCGCGTCTCTCATGTGGGGGCGCGACACGCGGTGGCATATCATGGTGTTGACCGTGTGGCTCCTCCTCTCGTGGTGGCTCGCGATATGGGACATGATCGGGCCTATGCGGGTGTGCGGGAACAGGAGGTGCGGGCAGTGCGGGGTGGCGGCACATAATATGCGGAAGGAACAGTTTGACCAGCCATAGGGCTGTTTTGACCGACTGTTGTCGCCTGAGTAATCCGGCACATGTCGGTCTGACCAGCCCAAAGGCCGGTCTGACCGACAAGGTCATGTAGACCCTTGGCCATGGGCGGTGTGGCCGAGGACGCGATGACCTTTCCAGTACTTCCATCGGTTCTATTGTATACGCAGTGAACAGGGGGCACCCTAGCTATTGGAGTAGGGAAAACGGCCTCGGAAAAGCCGAATATCCTAAACATCGCCTCCATCTTGTGTCAACCATAGGTTCTACTTGGTTTGTAAAGGTAGCACTAATGGCCCGGTCAACAACGCTGGCTATCTTTTGCTCGAGGTCCTAGGAGGACATTCGAGGAGACGATGGTGTTACCTTAGCTCCGGAGAGGCCGAGGATGTCGTCGTCGCACTTGATGAAACTCTCTCGAGTCTTGGTGAAGCGGCTAAAAAAGGGTGTGTAGCTCCCTTGTCCTAGCCTCGAGCTCTGCCCTATCCTTCTCGGATAGGTCCTCAACGGTGGGTATGATGATATTGCCATCGCCAATCTCTAAGCTCCCCACTAGATCCATTAGCGTCGAGGGTCCCGCTGATGTAGAGGTAGCAGGTCTACCTGTCGCCGATGTAGATGTGCTTGGCATGTTAGTCCCCAGCGGAGTCGCCAAAAAGTATGCTGACACAAAAACGTGCCCCCGCACTTGGGTCAGTTCGACGATCCAAAAAAGTCGCGAGACGTTGACATCGCGTTCCGACAATCCTTAAACCGTGGTAAGGGAATAACGGAGTCGCTAGGCAATCAAATAATAATAATTCTAAAATTACTCAATTAACCAAAGTATTCGAAAAATAACTGAAAGCGATAAATAACCTAACTAAACCCAACCGACTAGAACAGGGCAGGTCAGACCGAAGCCTACTGAGCGGTTAGACCTGCCAGGGGTGTCCAGTCAAACTGAAGGCACACTACTGATCTGACCGGCAGTGTGAAGCCCTCGCCGAAGGGGGCCTTCGGCACATGGATGCAAAGGGGTCCTCTACCCTTCAGCCGGTCGGACCAAGGCTATACCTCCTGTTAGACCATAGATGGCTGAAGGGGTCAGGGTACTCCAACACGAGAACACCTCCGGTGCAAAATAAACTCCGATGTGAATATACCTTCGGTGCGGAGGGGTCTCCGGACCCTCCTGCAAAGCCCGGTCAAACCAGCCTCGTGCCGCCGATCGGACCGCGGTGTGCTGGCGCGTTAGATGACGGCACGGCACGGGTTGGTCAGACCGAGAAGTGACCTCCGGTCGGACCGACTGCTCCTAGAAAGCGGCCTCTGGGCTCCGGCGACCATCTTCCCGCGGATGGATCACGGCTAAACTCCTTGGAGGAGATGATAGTGATGAATTACTGCAAAAAATACTAAGAGATCAAAGTAATTCGGCCAGGAGACCGAATTACCAATAGAAAGCGATAAAATCGATAGAAATCTGTTACGTGGATGAAACGGACGATTCACGAGCGAACCGACAAGGACTTACCGTGATTACAACGCGGCAGACGGATGGTCTACAACGCAAACTAGGAAAGATGTACATGCTAGACTAAAATTAGGGCAAATAAAATAAATGTGATTCAAGGTAGACAATAGATTGGATCTATTAGGGTTTTGGGGTTCCTTGAATCGGCCTTGCCTCTATTTATAGAGGTGGGTCATGAGTTTCTAGGATCTAATCTGAGTTAGACACGGGTTTCAAGTCGTTCAAAAATAATTAGGGATAAAAATACCCCGAAATCGGTCATTTGGAGTCAGACTCGGGTGGGTCGATCTGACCGAGCCCGTATGGCCGGTCTGACCAGGCCTACCTGGCCGGTCAGACCGGGCCTACATGGCCGGTTGGACCGGCCTATGCTAGGTCTCGACATATTTTCGGTAAAACTACCAAAAAGTGATATTTTTAATAATCTTGACCAATGACATTTTTGCTATCAACAGGTCGATACGCAGGAGTGACAGGGGCTTAATCCGCAGGGTGCTCCATACGCTATTGAATCGCTCCGAGGACCCCACCAGCTCCATCCTTCACTTCATCTATAATGGAGTGGGGGCCCCGAATATTTTTTTTCGACCACCCGAATCACTTGTTTGGGAGTCTTAACTACGCGCGACCATACAGATTCGAAGGTATCCTTAGCAGGGAAGGAGTGGAACGTACCTAGCAAGCCGGAGGACGTCTCTAGAGGTGTCCCGTCCTTGGCGCTCCGGAGGGCGAGAGGCCAAGTCACCTTCAAAGGAGGGATCTGGAGGGAGACAAACTCCTTGGTCAGGTCCCACATGCTCATCCGCCGAGCTACTATCTAAAGAAGCTAGATTCAAGCAAAAACTGAGCCGACATCAGCTTCGACGTTTGCCTCCCTCCGAAACCAGATTTGGCACAAGGGCCCCATCAGCCCGGAGTCCGGCCCCACAGCCACGTAGAACTAGTGGTGGATCCAGTCGGAGTACCACCGCTCATTGATGGATTTTGCCGAGAAGAAGTCTACGTACTCTTTCCGAAGCTAGAAATTGACGCTTCCGTACGCCAGGATCAAGTCGTCCCGCTTCTTGGGCTGGCAAGAAGCCTCATGCATCTTTCACAAAGACTTCAGCCCTCCCCTCGCAGCCTTCGGCCCTCATGGCCCACTCGAAGATGGCTAGGCGGTGATGGTATTCGGGGATAAGTGCTGCAGGTCTGGGTGGAAGAAGTGGAGGACCCCGCTAGGAGCTCCGAAGCGGGGAACCCGAGCCTGACTTCGAAGAAAGCTTCGAAGACGACAACCTCCCCTTCGCGCGACTCCGGGATCATCTCCGTCCTCAGCAACCTTGCTTCTATGCCGGAGTCAAGGCGGTCCTGGACTGCATTCATCATCGACCCCACCATACAAGCGGTCCTCTCTAGGACCAACGTCTACTCTGTAAATCTCTCCGAAGGGGGTCTGAGGTCCCGAGAACCTCGAGCTTTAGTGGAACCTAGGGCCACCGCTGCCGCCGTGACCACCGCTTGCTGCTGGATGAAGTGGGGGTCGATGGTGGGAGCGACGCTCTTCTTCTTCGTCATCCTGTATGGACACGGGGCTATCGAGAAGAGGGAGATGTGTGACTGGAGGCGAGCACATGGCACAAGCAAGGAGCCGCAAACAAGGAGTTAGGAAGCGTTTGAAGGTCTGGACAATGACCGGTGGGGGGCAGTTTATATAGAGGTTCAGGACCGCATAATGCGTCACTACCGCGCCGGTTCACATTCCACTAAGAGTGGCACGTGGGCCACATCAAGGCTATCCAAAAGTTGCTCTAAGGACTCGAGCCCTGCGACGGGAGTTCATACGACAGAGCATCTCACCTACCTGTTCCTAGTGGCCTAAATCCTTCACCATCCGATGTCCCCAAGAGCGTACCAGAGGTGGACTCGTTTCTCGAATATTTATTACAACATTATTTCTAGCACATCTTCCCTTTCTCACTTGAAAGTCAGTCGAACAGGTGCATGCAAGGGGCTACTGTTGGGGAAAATAATCTTCAAGACAAGATTAAAGGTCGCCATGCGGTCTCCAAGGTCAACAGCTACGAGGACCGAACAGCCAAGCAGGGGACACATAAGCCCTCTAAAGCCAAAGGCCTCCGACGGGTTGGGCTCTACAACGGGCCTTGCTCTCGCTCCCTAGTCGAGGCTCGATGCGGAGCTCTCTAGAAGTTTAGGTCTACCGATGGGAGGCCCCAAGGGAGGCCGCGACAAAGGCCTGAAGTGAAGCCCTCTAGGTCTCAATGGTCCCTAGGCGCCAACCACTAAAGTGAAGACACGACAGCCGTGACGTCGAGAAGCTCTTGTAGAGTGTGACAAGCGTGTCGGTACCGATCACATCGTGACCAAGAATACGATGGGACCGCACGTACACATTGTCACTCCTTCCTACCTAACGTAGCCTAAGTCTTAGCAATAGGCAGAGTGTGTACCGTAGTACCCTACGGATTAAGGAAATGGAATCTGTAATGATGTATGAGATACTAGGGTAGGAAGGTATGGACGTAGCTGAAGGCTCCTCCTTATAAATACCTTCCACCCGTATTGTACAAGGGCCATCAAGCTCAAGATCCAAGTATACAGCCTTCTGAAAAATCTCTCCATCTCAACTTATTTTCCTCAAACCTGTCGACGTAATATTTTATGCCAACACTTGCCTTCTTATCATCTTCAGCTGAAAGCAAACTAAACATGGCCAAAGCCTCTAAGAGTGCCATCTTCTTCATGTGTAGCCAAACCTCGAACATAAACAATCTCAGCAACTTCCTTAAAGAACTCTTTCCTGTAAACGCAAATGGGAAAGCATTAAGAAGTATAACTTCTGAAAGGATACTTGGGGAAAAGGCTTACACTTGTTCATAATCAACATTGAAATAAAGGTTGCCCACAAAAAGGGTTGCTGACCCAGTTCCATGGCTTTGGTTACTCGAAAGAGTTTTAGGCTGCACAAAGTATCATATTATATATTGCATAAACACCATATGCTGAACACACAAAACTCAAGGAAAATGGCAGGACTATACTTCTTCATTGTGTGATTTGGTGGCAGCAAGCACTACCTGCTGAGTTTCCCCAAAAATAATTAATTGTGTTAGAAGAATGAACTAAATACAACATTATCACAATTATAGCATCAGAATGAAAATGAACCTGCTTAGGAGTTTTAGCCAACTTAGGAGTTTTGGCCAACTTTTCATCCTCTTCGTCACTTTCTTCAGAGGACTCATCAGAGTCACTATTCTCAGATTTTTGTTATGTCTGCTTTAAAATTTATCAAACAAGTTTGTTTAAAAATTGGATTGTTGTAAAATTAAAAAGCACAAGCATTATATTCTTGGCAGTTTCAGAATTATCATATTACCTTTTTCTGTTGAGCTTATTTAGGCTCATCATCAGAGCTTTCCTCAGAACTGTCATCCTCATCATTGTTGCTGCTTTCCTTCTTGGCAGCAGTGGAATGAATATCCTCCTGTAAGGAAAAAGAGCATCACATGTCATGTAAATAAGCAAAAATGGTTCTTCAAACTGAACTAAATGAAAATTTTGAGTGTCACCTTTGGCTTCTTTTGGGGAGGCTCTTTATCATCATTCATCAATCTCATCGGAATAAGAGGAATCAGAAGATTTATCTTTCCTCTTAACAGCAGTGGCAGGGGCTGTTCTGTTGGCAAGCTAGGCTGATTTCTTAGTTTTATCCTAGAAAGTTGACATAGTATAGTATAAATATAGTTACACTATTAACAACAAAAAAAAAAACAAACCAGAGAAAACACATTTAGCTGGACGTGCACCTCATCCTCAGAGTCACTTTTTGAGTCACTTTCAAAGCTCTCAGAATCATCCTTTTTTTCTTTTGTGCACCAGTCACAGATGGTTTCTTCAGTGGACCAGCATATTTCTACAGGATGAACAAATAACAACAATGTCAAATGAATTAAAACAAATTTAGTTCAGTTTCCTTTGACTTCTCACATTTGAAATGGGAAAAGGAAACACTAAGCTACCATGAATTCATCAAGCACAAACACAAAACTACATTCATGAAACATAACCGTACAGAAATGAAATGTTAACCTAGTCTTCATCCAATTCATCATCAGAAATGCTCTCTGGCTTGCCTTTTTTTAAACCATTATTAGCAACCGGGGCCATAGGCTTATTTGCCCCCTTTAGGACAGTTTAAAATAACAAAGATTATAACACAATCTTAATTATTGGATATAAGCAGGGAGATGGCTGATTTTGATTATTAGTTATGTGGGTGATTACTGATTACAATTATTACTTAAGCTGGCTATAATTTTTATGTTTGACACGTAATCCACATCTACTTTAAGCATAACCTGAAAGTAAGTTGTCCCAAAGGGGGGTTTAGCATCCTTAATTTTTAAAGATGAGGGAAATTGACATCTAATTTACTAAAGTTAAGACTGTATTGCAATAGTGACAACTTACCTCATCAGAGGAGGTATCATCGCTGCTATCAACAGAGGAAGACTCCTGCTTGACAGGCTTTGCAGCCTTCTTGGGTTGGACTTTGGCCTATAGCAAACATATGATAGACATACATATGGTGCTCAACAGTAGTGCATATACTGTCAGCGCAAACCAAAAGTGTGATGTGGGGAAAGCATTATAGGCGTAGGCAGCCTCTAGCTTGACTGGATGGCTTGCAAGGGAAGATTGAAAGAGGTTGTTAGAATTCTGTTGCTAGGGATGAGCTGTCAATTCGGTTGCTATGCTTAGATGGGTGTTCTGGATGTCAGGGCTGTGAGCCTTTATAATCAGATGTAAGGTTCCCCTGATGGATAACAAAGAACAAATATCTCTACCCATCTCTACTTCTCTCTGTTCCTAACCTCCTTCCACCATTGGGCGCCCGGGTGAACCCCCTGGTGCCACCCCAGGTCACGGCTACAATCTTCGCAGCCGTGGACCTGCTGTCTTGGACTCTAACGTCCTTGCCAACTTGGTATCAGAAGTCCAGCGATCTTCTTCCACTGCTCCGGCAATCTCACGATCATCTTCTCTGGTTCTGTTCGTCTCACATTCGATGGTAGAAGTGTCCACTTCTAATCTGGCTGCCATCATTGCCAAACTGACCAGGACCATTGAGGCTTTGCAGTCTAAGCTGGATACCTTGGAGCAGCGCACCACTGATTCTTCCTCATCAAGTCATAGAGGTCTGCATGGCGGTGAACACAATGCTGATCGACCACCGCGTTTCCAGAAAATGGACTTTCCCAGATTTGATGGAAAGTCTGATCCCCTGGCCTTCATCAACCGGTGTGAATCCTTCTTCCACCAACAACGAATTGCCGAGGAGGAAAAGGTGTGGATGGCATCATATAACTTGGAAGCAAGAGCTCAACTTTGGTTCATGCAGATCCAAAGTGACGAGGGTACACCACCGTGGAGACGCTTCACAGAGCTCCTTAACACACGTTTTGGACCTCCATTGCGTTCTAACCCATTGGGAGAACTCGTAGCATGCAAACGCACGGGTTCAGTGGTAGAGTACTAGGACCGGTTTGAGGCCCTACTTCCCCGTGCCGGCGTGTTAACAGAATCTCAGAAAGTGCAGCTGTTCACCGCCGGTCTGCTACCACCCCTTAGTCTCGACGTGGAGATCCACAACCCACAGTCCCTTGCCATTGCCATGAGCCTAGCTCGCAAACTGGAGCTGCGCAACCAGTGTGTTGTAGTCCCTTCGACACAACATCGCCAACTGAATCAGAGGGGCATTCTTCCAACTCCATCGCCCAAACTTGCTGCTCCAACACCCCTTGTTCCACAGCAAACACCAATGCAGTTGGAGGGGCGCCAAGTCAAGCATTTAACGCAGGTAGAGATGGGGGAAAGGCGCAGGTTGGGCCTCTGCTTCAATTGTAATGAAAAATTTGGACGAGGTCACAATCGGGTCTGCCAACGGATTTTCCTCCTGGAGTTAGCATTCGAGGATGACGAAATTACTGACGAGTAGGGTTAGCAATCCCCTAATGAGCCGCAGATTTCCGTTCTTGCAATCACTGGGATAAGAACCTGTGACACCATGCAACTATGCATCCAGTTTGGTGGTGTGTCCCTCCTAGCCCTCCTCGACTCAGGATCGACTCACAACTTCATCGCAGACGAAGCAACCCCCCGTACTTCGCTTCGGCAACAACCAGGAGGCAAACTGTATGTTACCATGGCCAATGGAGACGGAGTCCCATGTCCGGGGGTGTGCCGAGGCGCGTCCTTTTCAGTCCACCAGGAGTTCTTGGGAGATTTCTTTGTGCTTCCTCTAGCCGGTTATGATGTGGTTCTAGGGACGCAGTGGCTCGCGTCGCTAGGTCCTGTTCTCTAGGATTTCAGCACCCTTACCATGTCATTTTGGCGAAATGATCATCGGGTGTGTTGGCATGGACAAACAGGACCATCTCCACCAGCACTCAGGGCATGTACTGCTGAAGACCTTATGACAAATCTGCTGGAGACTAACACTGTCATCGAGTCATGTGATGTGACTTTTGATGAATCAACCTCTTCTGTTAGTTCTGTTTTTGAACAGACAAATGAACATGACATGGAACAGACCATCTTCGAAGAAGATCCCGGAGATTTCGAGGATGAACCCCTACTACCCTCGACATCAACCCCCGAAGCTGACCCCGCTTCGACCACTTTGGCACAAGATCCCAAAGCAACTACGTCGACATCGGTCATCTTGGACCACTCCAACAGACAAGTTGAGGGGGAGACTGCATCTCACCGCGAGGCTCCACATCATGTTCAAAGGATGCACCCTCCCGAGCAGATCATTGGTGAGCTTGATCAAAGGGTAACACGTTCTCATGCTCATTTCATTGATTCCGCTTTTGTTGCTTCTTTCGAGCCCTTAGATGTTAGTCATGCACTTTCTGATTCTAGTTGGATCAATGCCATGCATGAAGAACTTGAAAATTTTGAGAGAAACCAAGTCTGGTCATTAGTTGATCCTCCACTAAATGTTCATTTCATTGGAACAAAATGGATTTTTAAAAATAAACAAGGGGAGGATGGGACTATAGTTAGAACCAAGGCTAGACTTGTAGCTCAGGGGTATTCTCAATTAGAAGGGATTGATTTTACTGAAACGTTTGCACTTGTTGCTCGTCTTGAGGCCATTAGGATTTTGCTTGCCTTTGCGACATCCTGGGGATTCAAACTCTATCAAATGGATGTCAAAAGTGCTTTTCTTAGGGCTTGTTTGGGAATTTCAAATCCCAGCCCATTCCCTGTGGATGGGCCGGGATTTTAGTTTAAAATCCCGGCCCATCCACAGGGAATGGGCCGGGATTTGGGACTCCCAAACAGGCCCTTAATGGTTTCATAGGCGAAGATGTTTATGCAAAACAACCCCCTGGTTTTGAAAACCCCAAATACCCACATAAAGTCCTTAAACTTCATAAGACTCTTTATGGACTTAAGCAGGCCCCTCGGGCATGGTATGACAGACTTAAGTCTTTTCTGCTTGAGCGGGGGTATTTGATGGGATCTGTTGATAAAACCCTGTTCACTCTCAAGCATGGCAAAGATTTCCTCCTAGTTCAGATTTATGTGGATGATATCATTTTTGGTGGCTCTTCTCATGCTTTGGTAGCCGAGTTTGCAGATGCCATGAGCAGGGAATTCGAGATGTCCATGATGGGCGAGCTTACTTTTTTCCTTGGTTTGCAAATCAAGCAAAGCACACAAGGTACTTTCGTTCACCAGACAAAGTACACCAAGGACCTGCTCAAGAAGTTCGACATGGCTGATGCGAAGCCACTCGCCACTCCAATGGCTACATATGTAGCATTGGACCCTAACGAAGATGGAGAAGCCGTAGATCAAAAGGAGTTCCGAAGCATGATCGGCTCCCTCCTCTACTTGACTGCTATGAGGCCGGACATACACTTCGCAGTGTGTCTGTGCGCTCGTTTTCAGAGATCATAATGAGAAGGATGATATTGAACTTCAATATGTTGATACCCAACACCAGCTAGCCGACATTTTCACAAAACCCCTCGATGCTTCTCGATTTGCCTACTTGCGTGGGGAACTTGGTATTTGTCACCCTTACGGCATTTTGTGAAGGGGAGCAGTTTTAGATTGGTGTGCATATGCTTTTTGTGTGTGAAATTGCATTTACATCTTTTGCACTTATATGCCTGATTATAATTCATGAATAATGTCAGCTCAGCTCTATTTGATATATCTAAAACATTTTGTGCATGATGTTTCTTTCCAAAATCAAATCATGCTCACTGTTTAGTCTTGGATCTAGCATGTTTAGGCAGGACTGCTTTAGCTATTTTTTATCTGCTTGATAGCAAGACACCTTTTCTCTGGAAGCTAATCATTGCAACTTGAAAAATAGTTCTTCATACTCATGGATATTCATAAAGTGCTAAACAGTTTATTCACTTAATCAAAACTCCAAAAATCCATGATTTGCATGATTCAAAGCAAAAAGATCCAGGTGGGTTTGTTTGTCGCACTACTCTATTCTAGACTGCTTACCATTGCACATTGGTCTGAATTGGAATAGTGTAGTGTATGCCAAAATCATTGCTTTAAGCTTCTGATGGCTTTCATGCCTAGGCTTGGCCTGATTGGAAAGCATAAGGTGGATAAACAAATAACCCCTGGCATTATTGTTGGCGTAAAAGATTACGCTAACAGGTTTCTGTAGAAAAGAAACTAACAAACGAAGTGTTTGCGAAGCAAACTGTTCTAAGCCTCCGAAAGGATAATAACTTAGAATAGTTCGAAAGTGTGTATTGATTCACTTGTAATTGGTCCTCATTACAGGGTAAAATGGGGGGTATTTATAGGCCTAAATATTAAGGAAAAGACCTATTTACCCCTCTATTACAACCGACATTAAGGAAACTATGCGGTTTCCTTAATAGGGCTAAAATGGTAAAAGACTAATCTAATAGGATAAAAGATAAGTCTTCCATCTTAGCTGGCAGAAAAGATCCTGAAGGGCTTTGGTTCGAAGACATACTTCGAACCAGTGCTTGTCTTCGGGCTTCGAACCAGGTTCCGAGCATCTTCGAAGAAGGTCTTCGGACAATCTTCGAACTAGTTGGCTGTCTTTGTGCTGCTTCGGCAATAACCCCGAAGAAGAGATATTTTCCCCCAACAGTAGCCCCTCGAATACGCTTCTCCGTTCGACCTGTAACGTTAGGAGAGCAGTATACGGAAAGAAAAGATAACCGATCATAGGGGTTATTGATTTTTGTTTTATCTCCGAAATACATGAAGATATGAACTTCGAATCAGTCATAAGGTAATTATTTTTCGAACTACCTTAGAACCGATTCAGGAAGTTCGAAAGTCCTTTTAGACTTAGAAAATATAACCGTTAGTTTCTGTTTCTAACGGAGTTATATGAAGCGTTATTTTCGGAGGAAAATAACAAGCGGGAATGCGAAAGGGCAGAGCCCAAACGGTAACAAACGGAAAGTTTTTAGGCTATAAATAAAGAACTCTGGAACTTACTCGATTACCTTTCACTGCTCGCTCCCAGTCAAAAGCCTTTTGAGTTCTTGAGTTCTTGAGCCCTAACTTTCGAGTTCTTGAGCCCTAGTTCCCATTCTCTCAAGTTGATCCAGCAATTGCAATGGCGAAAACCAAAGGCTCTGCACCTCCTTCGACCTTGGCTCGTCAACAAGCGGCTGCGGCGGCGGCAGCGGCAACAATGGCGGCGACGTCTTCGATGCAGGCGACAACTTCCATGGCGGCAAAGGGAAAAATCCTCAAATCCCCGATGTCCAAGGTCTGTGCCCACCCTCAACCAAGTACTTGGATCAATCTTTTGAGTTGGGGCGGTCTACCTGCAAGAAAGAATCTTTGGAAATCACAGCGGGGGGAAATATTAGTAATGGAGTTATGATTCGGAAACCGGGTAAAGAATCAATTCCATCACCGAGACCCGGAGAAGTTGTAGTGTTCGAAGCTTTTTTCGAAGCGGGCTTGGGCCTCCCTGCTGTGGATTTTTTAGCCGAAGTACTTGACTTGTTTCACATAACCCTCCCCCAGCTATCTCCGAATGCTGTAGCTAGACTAGCTATCTTCGAGTGGGCACTGAGGGCCGAAGGTTGTGAGGGGAGGGCTGAAATCTTCGCTGCGCTGCATAGAGCGACTTGTCAGCCAAAGACCTTCGTAGGCTCCGGAGGTGAGAAAGTGGTAGTTTCCTTCGGAAGCATCAATTTTAGGCTTCGTGATGAATATGCTCTGCAATTTCCTGCTAAGGCCACCAATGCCAGATGGTACACCGATTGGGTTCTGAGGTGGTTTTATGCTGAAGTTGGAGTGAATAGCCCTCTGGCCGGTCCCCTCAAAGAAATTCAGTTTCGGAAAGAAGCCTTAGTGCAACCCGATGAAGGCCAACTCGAAGCTCGCCTCAACTTGCTTCAGAAAATCAGCCAAAGGCTGAGCATGCGGGATTTAGCCGAAGAGTTCCTCGGACTTCAAATTCCTCCGCTGATGGCCAACTGGCCTATTGCCTTCGAAGATGACTCGGAAGGCGGTCTTCGCAAGATAAGCTATACTTCGAGCCCTGCAGGTAACTTCGAAACCAACATGCATAATACATATTTACTTCGAAGAAAGATTAACTTGAGTTATTTTTTAGCTTCTTCAGCCCCTATTACTTCAGAGCAAATTATAAGGGCTTCGGAGAAGATCTTGGGTGCTCCAACTCCGTCAGAAAAGGAATGGCGAATCAAATTAGTCGGAAGTTGGGAGCGTTTTAACAGAGTATGGGGAATGTTGGAGTTAACTCCGCCCCCTCTGATGGACTGGGTGCCTCAAGAGAAAGGACCCAAGAAGAGAGTAGCCGAAGCTGGAGCCTCCAGCTCCGCAAAGACTCCGACGAAGAAGGTGGCTCGGAAGCCGAAAAACCTCGCACCTTCGAGCTCAAGAGCTTCGGCTTCTAGCTCTAAAGAAGACGAAGGTATTTTATTAGTAAGATTAATTGATGAAGATGCAGTTCAACGAAATATTCACATTGAAGACACTGTAGGTATTCCGGAGCCTCAAGCCAACATCGAAGAAGTAAGAGCTCCGGATACCCAAGAAGAACAAATCGAAGCCCCTATGGGTGTAGATGAAGCTGAAGTGCCTGTGAACGTACCGGAGTCTGGAGATAATGCTGATCAACCAATGACTTCGGTAGTTCAAGAAGATACAACTCAAGCTGGAGTTTCTATGGACGAAGGTGGGGTCGAAGTCACTATGGCTTCGATTCTCGAAGAAGTAACGAGGACTCCCCAGGACGATGCTCCTGCAGTCCAAGATTTAACGGCCGATTCAGATGAGGACTACACTTATGATCCTCCGATCAGCCCGGTGCTCGATATTCCAGAGAATAACGAAGGTAAATTTTGCTTAATTCTTATCAATTTTTGCAAAATTATACAATGTGTAATATTTTTGGTTTTTCAGAGCCTCCTGTTGTCGAAGTATCCCTCGAAGATACAACTCTAAGACCTTCGACAACTTCGGGGCCGCAACCGGGAGTTGCTCTACCGGGGCCTGGAAGAGGAAAAAGACACATCGAGCCCCTCCCAGCTCAAGGATCGACTTCATCTGAGTCAACGGACGAAAGTGAATCGACTGAGGGGGGGCCATCTTCTGAAGTTCCAAGGGCCTCGGAAGAAACCTCCGGACCTTCGCTAAGCAGGGCTGACCAGAAAGCTTCAAAACTGCTTCCTCTCATAACTCCTTTTTTGGAGGAGAAAACCGGACTTGGGACTTTGGTTAAACCTTTGGGTGAAGCCAGTCGCCAAGTCGGGGAAACAGAACTGGTAGCCCGTTTAAGCAGAGTGAAGGGTTCGGAGCTTAACCTTGCTGTGGAAAGAGCAGCTTATCAGGTATAAAGCATCTTCGAACCAAATAATGAATTATATATGAATAATTTCTTATTTCAGTTTTTCTTTTCTTAGCAAGCAGTCTTAGCCCGCGCTGCAGCTTTGTCGAATGAAAACGAAATTGCTCAACTTCGGGAAGAGAACGAAACTCTTCAAAGAAATCTTAACTTCTCCGAAGGTCGAGTATCTCAAATGGACAATGTGATAATAGCAGAGCGAAGAGCTAGGCAAAGCTTGGAGGCTGCAAGAAAAGAGCTCGAAGCAGAAAGAGTTGTGCTTCGAGCGGAGATTGAAAGACTGCGGACGGAGGATGCTGCGAAGGACTCCGCACTTGTAAGGCTACAAGAAGAGGCTGGCCAACTCCGAACTCAAAAGAATGCTTTGACTACGGAGAACGCTAGAATCTCCGGAGTTTTAGCTGAAACAACTTCGGCCAAGGATATGCTTATTGAAGAAAAGGTTAAGTCCGAGAAGGTGGCTTCGGAGGTCATCGAACAAATGTTAGGTGTCTTGGAGTACTTCGGTACTACTGGATCACTACCTTCGAATGGCAATGTAACTCTGCTGCGCCGGCTAAAGAGGATCCAAGGAGCAGCGAAGCAAATGAAGACGGCAGGCATACGTTATGGAGAACTCTCCGGACAAGTGTCTGCCCTTGGAATACTTCGCTACTACGAGGATTTGGGCCGAACAATCACTCCGAGCGCCCAGGGCTCCATCATCTTCGATGACGACCGACTTTTAAAACCTTCCGAAGGTGTAGCTGCTGCTTGGCGAGCCTTCCAAACTTCGTGGAGAGCCGAAGGTCGTTCTGCGATCAAGGCTTGGATTGATGAAGGCCAACGCCAAAAGCAAGTTCGGAATCAAGCTTCGAGCAGTCAGCCTCCTCCAAATCCGCAGGTTTAGGATTTTTTAGGATTTTTTGATTATGTAAAGCTGATGCTTGTAAATATTGATCAATGAAAATCTTGTTTGTCATATTTTTAGGCTTTGCCTCTTATGGAAGATGTCGAAGTGTTAGAGCTTAACAGCGAACTTCGCTCACTGTGGAAAACCTTCGAACTTCTAAAGAGTTATAAGCGTCCTCGATTCCTTATCCCTCGAGATGACTCCGGCGTTATTGCGCCCGAAGTAATCAAAGACATATTGTCTTATATTAAAGAGGAAGATAAAGAGAGCGACGCAAACACCTCGTCTTCTGAAGACACTAATTGGTCCGAAGACGAAGGTGAAGCCCAAAATAAAAGATCTGAAGATCTTAGAAGCTGGGAGAGAAGCCCCGAGCGGCTTCGAACTTGGGCCGAACTTCAGCAAGAACAGAAGGATTTTAGAGCTTCGAAGGGGAGGAAGAGAGTTAAACGTAAAGTTCTTAGAACTTCCGAAGTTGGAACTAGTCGTTCCACCCCTAGCTCTCGGGACCGAAGAGGTCTCCGATTCCTTCTTGGTATAGATACCAATTTTTCATAATGTAATTTGTAAATACATTTGTTTTGATAATGAAAGCCGATTTAAAATTGTCTCCATATTTACTAGCCCCTCTTTGGGTATAAGCAACTTCGAACTGTATTCGAAGATGGTTATGCGCAAAGAAAAAACTTCGGAGTACAATTTTTTGGGGGTTCGGAGCCCCTCTGTCATTTTAAGATCTTTTGAAATCTTATGAAATATCTTCGACTATTTGTAGTCAGAAGAATGGTAACTTGGTACCTTTGTTTATTTCATGAAAGAGATCAATTGAGATAACTTCCAGGACACTTTAATGTCTTAAAAATTTTTGTCACTTTGGACGCATATGAACAGTCATTCGAAGCTCATGGCTTAAATGCTGTTTTGCTTTAGCCACCTTCGGCTTGTTTTTTGCAGAAATCTACCAGCCGGAGCTTGGATTTCACAGAATTGTAGCCACCTTCGGCTATTTTTGCAGAAGTCTACCAGCCGGAGCTTGGACTTCGCAGAATTTGGCCACTTGGGCTCTTTTTTGCAGAAGTCTACCAGCCGGAGCTTGGACTTCGCAGAATTTGGCCACTTGGGCTCTTTTTTGCAGAAGTCTACCAGCCGGAGCTTGGACTTCGCAGAATTTGGCCACTTGGGCTCTTTTTTGCAGAAGTCTACCAGCCGGAGCTTGGACTTCGCAGAATTTGGCCACCTTCGGCTCTTTTTACGGAAGTCTGACAAGCTGCAGCTTGGACTCCGCAGATTTTGGCCACCTTCGGCTCTTTTTACGGAAGTCTACCAGCCGAAGCTTGGACTCCGTAGAATGTGGTATTGGCTCTTTTACGGATGCCTACAAGGTATCAGCTTGGGCTCCGGATGGATTTCAGCCACCACACCGGAGGCTTCGACTTTAAGGGTTCGAAGTCCGGAAATACAGCCCTGCTTAATACACTTCCCTCTCGAACGACTTCCGTCCCAGCGCGTCCGCTCGGGAGACTAGGAGCGTCAAGGGGAAGGCACGCTACAGGATGTATGCTTTATTAATTTAGAGGTGATTACAAGCGAATTACAAGGAGCCCTTATGCGAAGTATCGCTTTAGGTGCTCCGCATGCCAAGTATGTGCTAACTCTTCACCTTCTAAATTAGCTAATTTAAATGAACCAGGGCGCCCCGAGCGGACAATTAGATATGGACCTTCCCATTTATTGCCTAACTTCCCTGGTGCTATAATGCTTCGTAGAACAAGATGACCCGGCCTTAACTTGCTGAGCTTAACCTTCGGGTCGTACCAAGTCTTCGTCTGCTGATGATACTTTGATAAATTGGCTACAGCTCGAAGCCTTGTTTCTTCTGTCAAATCTAACGAAGCTTGTCTTTCTTCTTCGATGTCTGGTTCGGTGCTGCGAAGTGATCCTCCTTTGAGCTCCGTTGGAGTCATAGCTTCATCTCCGAATAGTAGTCTGAACGGAGTAAAACCTGTGGACCTTGTTTGCGTAGTCCGAATGGACCATAGAATCTTCGGAAGCTCTTCGGTCCACAGTCCCTTTGACAAGCCTACTATTCTTCGATTTAGCCCTGATAAGATATTTCCATTGGCTCGCTCAACGGCTCCATTCGACTGAGGATGTCTCACTGCAGCAAAACATAGTTGAATGCCTAGGTCTTCGCAAAACTTTCTGAAGGGTTCTGCGTCGAACTGTGTTCCATTATCAACTGTGAGATATCTAGGCACTCCGAACCGGCAAATAATGTTTTTCCAGAAGAATTTCTGTACATTATTCGAAGTGATAGCTGTTAAGGGCTCTGCTTCCACCCACTTAGAGAAATATTCAATAGCTACCACTGCGAACTTGAGATTTCCCTTTGCTAACGGAAAGGGACCAATTAGATCCATACCCCATCTGGCCATAGGCCATACCGGAGCAATGACTTGAAGAGCTGTTGGTGGGCGATGACTCCGTCGACCCATCCACTGGCATCCTTGGCAAGTGCGGACTAAGCTCTCCGCATCAGCTGTTATTGTGGGCCAATAAAGCCCCTGGCGAAGTGTTTTTCCTGCCAGAGCTCTAGGGGCTAAATGGCTTCCACAAAGGCCTTCGTGAATTTCTCGAAGAATTTCTTGGCCTTCGGCTTGAGATATACATCGGAGTAGAGGGGAACATACTCCGGCCTTGTATAATATACCGTTGATTAGCTGATAGTTTCTTGCTCTGAGCTTTAATCTTGACAATTGGGGCTCTTCGGGCAAATTTGTTCCTCCTTGCAAGAGTTCTATGATTGAATCCTTCCAATCTGCACTAGGAATGCAGAGAATCTCTGCAGAAGCAACTTGTGGCACCGAAGGTATATTGAGCTCCTCATAGAATGCTTCGTCAGGCACATCCACAGCTCCGGCAGCAGCCTTCGCTAAAATGTCCGCTTGCACGTTTTCAGCTCTTGGTATACTCCGAATGGAAATACCTTTGAAATGTGCTTCGATCTTGCGAATTTCTTCCAAATACTTTGCAAGCTGTGGATGTCGGACTTGAAAACTTTTGTCTACGTGCCCTGCTACTATCTGAGAATCTGTTTTTATAATTATTCTTGTAGCCCCTAGAGCACGTGCTTTCCGGAGTCCCAATAATATTCCTTCGTACTCCGCTATATTATTGGTAGACTTAAAGTTGAGTCTTGCGGAGTACATTGCTCTTTGCCCTGACGGTGAAATTAATACTGCCCCAATGCCTGCTCCGGATGCTTGAAAAGCCCCATCGGAGTAAACAGTCCAAACTCCGTCATCTGATTTCTCCGGAGTCAACTTCGCAGGTGGAGTCCACTCTGCTACGAAGTCTGCTAGAACTTGAGATTTGATAGCTGTCCTTGCCAGGAAAGATATGCCGAAGGGTGCTAGCTCTACTGCCCACTTTCCAATCCTTCCAGTGGAATCTTTGCTTCGGAGCATATCTCCTAAAGGATACGAAGTTGGTACAATTACATTGTGAGCCAAAAAATAATGTCTTAGCTTCCTCGAAGCCATTATCAGAGCATAAACGAACTTTTCAAGTTCGGAGTATCTTGTCTTCGCTCCTGACAATGCTTCGGATACAAAATAGACAGGATTTTGGACCAACTTCCCATTGATATCAGCTTCTCTGACAAGGACTGCGCTGACAGCTGAGCCTGTGGCTGCAAGATACAGAAGTAGGGTTTCGTCCGCAATAGGCACCGTAAGTGTAGCAAGATTGCTGAGATAATCTTTAATATCTTCGAAGCTTTTCTGACACTCCGGTGTCCATGCAAAATCTTCGGACCCTTTCAAAGCTTTAAATATTGGCAAGCTCCTCTCCGCAGACCTTGATAAAAACCTGCTAAGTGCGGCCAGACGTCCAGTCAGCTTTTGCACTTGCTTTAAATTCTCCGGAGTAGCCATCTTCTGCAGCGCAGTTATTTGAGTAGGGCTAGCTTCAATTCCCCTGCTTGAAACTAAGTACCCTAACAACTTTCCAGCCTTAGCTCCGAATATACATTTTTCGGGGTTAAGGCGGATCCCACATGCCCGAAGGCTATTGAATGTTTCTGCTAAGTCTAGGCTATGTTGGTGCTTTAAAGCACTCTTTATTACAATATCATCCATATAGGCCTCCACATTGCGACCTAATTGATGACCTAGAGCCTTAGCAACTAATCTTGAAAAGGTAGCCCCGGCATTTCTTAGGCCGAAGGGCATTCTTACATAGCAGAAGACTCCCGAAGGAGTTACAAAGCTCGTCTTGATTTCATCTTCGCGCTTCAACCATATTTGATGATATCCGGAATACGCGTCAAGGAAGCTTAGTAACTCCGAACCTGCAGTGGAGTCAACTAGTTGATCAATTCGG